>CM034078.1:12210007-12780007 GCA_019845555.1 Aristolochia fimbriata | reverse complement strand
AGAGAGAGAGAGAGAGAGAGAGAGAGAGAGAGAGAGAGAGAGAGAGAGAGAGAGAGAGAGAGAGAGAGAGAGAGATAGAGAGAGAGAGAGAGAGAGAGAGAGATAGAGAGAGAGAAAATGAGAGAGAGAGAGAGAGATAAAAATGAGAGAGATATAGATATAGAGAGAGAGAGAGAGAGAGAGAGAGAGAGAGAGAGAGAGAGAGAGAGAGAGAGAGAGAGAGAGAGAGAGAGAGAGAGAGAGAGAGAGAGAGAGAGAGAGAGAGAGAGAGAGAGAGAGAGAGAGAGAGAGAGAGAGAGAGAGAGAGAGAGAGAGAGAGAGAGAGCCCCCGGGGATAAGTGGGTCGATAAAAAAATCGAAGATACGGCGCCGTACGAGGAGTGGCCGACGACGTGGATACATGCAATGATTGAGGAGGGGGTGGAGCCCCGGAGGGGAGTTCGATGATTTGGTGTACTCGCGCGGGTCACGGAGGAACTTGACCGTGTTTAATGGCGGAAGCGACAAGGGAAGTCGTATAGTACCAAAACAATCCACATCCCTCTTACTCGTATCCGAGTCATCCAAACCCTTTTATTCATTATAGCCAACCTGCCCAAGCTGTCCTCCTGCCTACTTGCTTCGCCCTCCTTTACAGCTGCACCCCCATCCATTCTCCTTATTCTTCTTCTTCTTCTTCTTCTTCCTCGGTCCTCCCCTATAAATATGTATATATATCTCATCCCCATGAAGCCCCCAACTTACATTAACACCTGCTTCCTTTCTCGCCTCCCTCTCCCCTGCTTCACCTCCTCTTCCTAATTAGCCTTCCTTAGCTACTATTATGGCTATCATGGCTATTAACCAGGATTTGGAGAAGGGAGATCAGAAGGGAGTAGTACTGGATCAGCAGGTAGATGAACTCGCGCTCAGCGAGCCATTGCTGGTTTACCCAGATGAAAAGGAAGCCACCAATGCTGCTGCTGCTGATTCTGATGCCGGGTCTTTGTTCATGGTTCTGGTTTGCACGTTCGTCGCGGTCTGTGGCTCTTTCGAGTTCGGTTGCTGTGTAAGTATATACGCATATCAGTACTGTTTTCTTTTAATTTCTTTCTCTGGGTTCCTTCCTTCTATTGTATTGCATGGCAGTCACTCAGCCGAACCGAGTCAAAGATGTCGTCTGCTGGGTCTCGGCCTCCGGGGCTGTTTTGAGTCAAAGTATGGTTCTTCCGAGTTCTGACCTCGTCCTTTTTTTTTTTTTTTTTTTTTTTTTTTTTCTCTCATTTTCGGAATGCAAAAGTCGATCACTAAACACACATTTGATCCGATATGAGTACTGAGTCCAAACACGATTCACAAAGTGAAGGGGTTTGACGAGTTCAGGGGACGATTCCGCCGGGTTAAATCAATCCACCGAGCAGCGATCGCTCGCTCCTTTATTGAGCACAAACTCGCTGCTTTTTGCAGGTGGGTTACTCTGCACCGACTCAGGCCGGAATCAGGGACGATCTCCGTCTTTCTCTAGCTGAGGTACTACTCTCTTCTCTTATCTTCTTCCTCCCAACTTATAACACATGTACACCAACACTTTTAAATTAAATGAAGCTAGCTACGCAGGAGCAAGTACCGATCGATGATTTATAAAATCTGTTTTTTTTCTTTTGTATCTTATTTTGCAGTACTCCGTGTTTGGATCCATTGTCACCATTGGCGCGATGATCGGAGCGGTCATGAGCGGCCACATTGCAGATTTCTTAGGCCGGAAAGGGGTAAGACGTACATGATTCATTCAACTCCTCTTCCGATTCTTGACTCTTCTGAGTTCTAACATTTGCTTCATTTTATGCGAAAACAGGCAATGAGAATGTCTGCTATTTACTGCATCATCGGATGGCTTGTCGTCTACTTTTCTCAGGTCTGTTCCATCAATTTTCTACTTCGAGTTTTTATTCATCTTTCAATATATATAGAGCACTACTGATTCACAAAATGGAACTCAACTCATGCAGGCTGCTCTGCCTCTTGACATTGGAAGATTTTGTTTAGGATATGGAATCGGAGTGCTCTCTTACGTGGTATAAATTCTATCACTCTTTATTAGAAGAAGCATTCTGCCGGCTGAAATCTCTGGAAAAAGTTTCTTACTGATCGATTAAGTGGATGTCTTACAGGTGCCTGTGTTCATTGCTGAAATCACGCCCAAGCATCTTCGAGGAGGACTGACAACACTGAATCAAGTAAGTATCTGAAACTTTTTTCTGCTTAGATTGAGCTGAAAATAGATTGTGGAAGTAACATCGATCCTGAATCTTTTTTCTTGTTTCGTTTTACAGCTTATGATCTGTACTGGAGTTTCAGTCACCTTCATCATAGGGACGATTATTTCATGGCGGATGTTAGCATTAGCCGGTTAGTGGGTGGAGCTTTCTGAATTCTGACGATCACACTTTGCAATGCTTTTTAATTATCCAGTATTGATAATCGGCGTGTTACAAATTTTCTTCCAGGACTCATCCCTTGTGGGTCTCTGCTCTTCGGCCTCTGCTTCATTCCTGAATCTCCTAGATGGCTGGTAAGCAGATCCTGTCACCGAATATATATATACATCTTTCTGAACTACCATATTCTTCGGATGAGAAGAGGAAAAGCTAAACCCTTCACAATCTTCGTGTAATTAGGCAAAAGTTGGGCAGCAGAGAGAATTTGAAGTAGCTTTGAGAAGACTACGCGGCAAGAATGCTGATATCTCTCACGAAACAGCAGAAATTAAGGTTGGTAGAGCTGCAAGTTATAAGGGACAACCTGAAAACAAACTGAATGAAGATTTGCCTCAGTGACCGATCTCGGTTCTGGTGTTACTTACAGGACTACATTGTAACTTTGGAGAGTCTTCCAAAAGCAACCATATTGGACTTATTCCAGGGGAGATACGCCCGCTCAGTAATTGTAAGTAACACCCTTTAAACTTACACTGAATCGAATTATGGTGAAGCAAGCCTCTTTGTTTCAGCAATAACCCGCATTTGGATGTTCAGGTCGGAGTGGGACTGATGGTATTCCAACAGTTGAGCGGTATCAATGGGATTTTATTTTACGCCAGTGAAACTTTTGTCCAAGCAGGTTTGCGTAGCTTCCTTTTAAATATTAATCTCTTCCCCCTTGGATCATTAATTAGTTCTCTTCCGGTACTGCTCTGTTCTTATCATCTATATATATCTATCGTTTCAGGATTTTCTTCTGGGAAACTTGGCACCATCGCCATGGGCTTAGTTCAGGTTGCAAATTCTTCTAGTGTTCTTCATTTCTGTGGCGGTTATTGTGGTGTTGTATCCCAGTTTTGCTAACCCACTCAGTCTGCACTCATTTTTAACAGATTCCAGTCACTGCACTGGGTGCACTCTTGATGGATAAAACAGGCAGAAGACCCCTTCTGATGGTGAGAGCTGTAGCTGCACCCTCTCTTTTACCAATAGAGCAAAATATCTTCTCACAATAATATACAGCTACTAATTATCGTGGGTCATCCATGAATTATGCTGTAGATGTCTGCAACTGGTGCTAGCGTCGGCTGCCTTTTGACCGGAGCTGCACTTTACTTCAAGGTAGAAAATCTAAGTCACCATGCATATTAAATAACAATGATGATATATGCTGAGTTAATCGGTCACCATTCTCATTCTAAAAATTTTGTTGAAACAGGGTCACGAAATCTTATTAGGCTGGGTGCCCCTTCTTGCTCTCTCCGGCATTCTGGTAAACATGCACTCCGCACTAGTTAAGAATGACCTCGAGTAATTAATTAGCAGCAAAATCTAATATTGGGTATATATGTTGATTGTTTTGAATCAGCTCTACTTGGGATCCTTCTCGCTCGGACTGGGGGCCATTCCATGGGTGATGATGTCTGAGGTACGTACGCACCTAGGGGCAGGAAACTGTTCACGTATTCTCGTATATATCTGCAACAAGTGAGATATATATATATATATTGATGGCATTTGATTGCAGATTTTCCCAATTAACATAAAGGGTGTGGCTGGAAGCTTGGTGACACTGGTGACATGGTTCGGTTCCTGGGCTGTTTCCTTCACTTTTAACTTCCTCATGAGCTGGAGCTCACCTGGTACGACTGTCTGTCTATCTGTGGCTTTTGATGATGATGAATATATATATATATATATATATATATATATATATATATATATATATATATATATATATATATATATATATATAACTATGTAGATGATTTTTGTTCAAAAGTTTATTGATTCCGGGTGTTTATTAATTTCCAGGTACATTTTTCATTTACGGTGGAGTTTGCGCGCTAACAGTGTTATTCGTGGCGAAGATAGTTCCGGAGACAAAGGGCCGGACTCTGGAAGAAATACAAGAGGACTTGAGCTCCTAATTAACAGAAGCAATTTTGATAATTAATCTAATCTCTCATCTCGTCTCATCTTTGTACCCTTACTATCACGGGGAGGTTTCAGTTTCTCCTCTTCTCATTTGTTTATTAAATCTACCTACCTAAAGTAATTTTTATCTCCTGGAAAAGAATTTCCACTTTGCTTAAACAGTCTCTAATTAATTAAACTTCCCCGGCTATACATCCAAGGCCTTTGTAGCAAACAATTAATGAACGTACTCCGGCCACATAAATCAACCATATATATATAGCTTGAGGTGTACGTCGCACGGCGGCGAGAGAAAAAAAAAAATGATTTAAATATAAAAATATAGTTCAAGTATATATAAAAGTTGTATGGTTAAAAAAGCAAAGTTAAATAAATTAGCAAATATAACATGATAAAAATAATAATTAAAAATTTTATAAAGTTTAAAGGTAATAGAAATCATGAACAAACCTTAGGCTAAAAAAAAAAAAATTAAGGATAGAAATTAACTAGGGATGGCACCTAGCTTAGACACACTTAAAGCGGGTTTGGGTAATTTGGATTTTCTCTAGTCGTCTGTGAAGTTGACGGCTTAAATTGTGAAACCCAGTCGAGTTAGGTCGTCTTTTGAATTTGGCTAGGTTTTGCTGTATTTAATTAACATGGAAATGGTCTGGGGTCTAAGTCCAAACGGGTCGGTCAAACCAATCCTCGGTCTGGTATGGTTTGGGTTAGAAATTAACCAGAATCTAAAAGTATTATTTTATAGTTGTTTCCTCAAAAGTCTGCCGGTCCGCGAAGAGGCGTGACCGAGAGAGTATATCGATTAATAACAGAGAATTTTTGTGTTACAATTTGAGTGTTTTGTATCAAGGGATGCGAGTACAGTCTCCTATGCTTCCTCTGATTCGATCTCCGTGTTTTTTTATGAAGTTGCAGCTTCTGCGAATGAACGAACGTCGAACTCAAGTTGCGAGAGCGAGTGTGCACAATCTGTTGTGGCTTTGGTCGGTCAAACAGAGGTGATTGTGCTCCGCGTGTGTCGACTTGTGACGTTGCAGACGATTGTGTAGAGCTGCTTCGGTCGAACTGTAGAACGACGAACGACGAGTTACTTGACTTCGGCGGCTCGAAAGAACTTCTATGTGCGAGAGCTTCTCCTCCGAGAAGGAATTTGAGTCCTTTGGTTTGAGAGGGGAGGAGAGTTCTTCACTTGTCGAGGATTCTTTCGAAGTCGATTTCTTCACCCTTTGGATAGGAAACTTCTGGCTATTTGTAGCCGGTCTGTGTAGTTATTGAGAGACGTTGCCGGTGATCGTGATCCTCATTCTGCTAGTAAAGTTGAGGAAGAAGAGGGGAGGAGGGAGACCAGGATCGTGGCCTCTTTTCTCTCCCTCGGTTAAAGACCGAGACTGGTCATTAACTGCTAGGTCGTTAACTGCTGAGTTGGGTGGTGAGCTGATGAAGCATGCTGACGGGTGCTGACTCGACAATTTCTGCTGACGAGGGCGTTGATTGTGTCGATGACGTGACGACGCGGCTGGACTTCGCGATGGGTTGCAGCGACGAACTTCGAAGATCAATGAGACCTGTCCGCGATCGTTGTTTGATGGATCGATGGGTTACTGGACTCATCGAATTTGGGCTATGCACATTTTGGTGCATACAATAGTGTAGGTGTTAAAATCCGACGCGGCCTAATTTTGACAAGTCCATGTAACGATCCACCTAATAAAACATCTGAAATCTTATTTCATGTACACTGTGGACTTATCTATAATCTGCCCATCAATTTTATCAAGACAGCCCACCTACGGGTTCGACGTCCAGGGAAATCAATTTCTCAAATCAACTGGTAGTCAGCCAAAATTAAAATCACGCCAAGCTTCTCAAGCCACAATGTAGCCGGCTAAAAATGCAAGCCACACCAGAAGAAAACTTGAGATCGATCAAGTCTGGTCGATCACTCAATCGCAGGGAAGGAAAAATGAAAGTTTGCCCTCCTCTTATGAATCGAGGGACGAAAAACAGGGAACTCTCCCAGCTAGTCCTCTCTCACTCCAACAGAAGCAGAAGAAATTACTCGAGATCCTCTTTCTGAGGATCGAGCTCCAGCAAACAAATTCAACCCAGCTACAAATAGCCAGAGACTGAACGCCAAAAGGATTAGACACAGGAGTTTAGAGAATTTCACTCAAAGTCACTCGACTCAAAAACTCTCTCGAACCCGAAGATCACAAATTCTCCAGTTCATCGAAATATACACAGTCCTCTGAAGAAGCTCTACACGTTCACTGGTGACGTCAATACGCCGAATACACGGAACACAAACACTTTTGTCTGACCGACTATACCCATCGTCATTCGTGCACACTCGCTCGGAGACTCAAAGTTCATCGTCGAACTGCAAAAGATAGTTAGTGACTTCACCGCCAACCAAATTTGAGATCAAATCAGAGAAAAACTAGGAGATCGCACCCGCAAAATTTTCTAATTTCCAAACACAAATTATAATTTCTCTGTTTTTCAGTTGAATTAATCAATCGGTCGCGCCTTTTTGTGGACCGGAGGTATTTTTGCTGAAACATATAAATTAATTTTTTTTTAATTATTATTATTGTGATATTAGCTTTTTGCATTTTAAATTTTAATGGTTGTAATCAAACGGTGGGTACTTAATTAGGCAAAGATAGATGGTGGTAATTTTATTTGCTAAGCTGCACGGTTGTTAGTTTAGGATTAGTTGTAGGGCTTGCAAGGCGAGAGGATAGAGACGAGATCGTAAATAAATTAAAACTTGTTTGCAATGTTGGGATGGGTTAGGTGGTGGTTCATCATGTAGATGGGTTTGGTGGAAATTTTGTTTAATAAGTGTTAGATTAAACTTTTGCCAAAATTCACATGTTGAATTCATTAAGAACAATAAATCCGTACGTAAAGCTATAACAGTAGATTTCTGAAGTTGGCGAATTTAAATTTCAGAAGAGTCAAAATTGACACGACCGACGGAATAATCCTTACCCGTTTCGTTTATTACCCGTTTACACCCTAACTGGGGTGGTTTTGTTTAAGGTTCATGGGTGTGCCTAGCTATATATATATATATATGATCTACTAGTACTTAAGCCTACATTAGAAAAACAGGTTCAGCCACTTGATCGATCGTACCTTTACATCACATTGAAATATTCAGGAGGACCACGAAAAGCGGCATCTACTCTACTACAAATAAGGAATAAATTAAAGAGGTAAATGCCAAGCCAGTTTTTATCGTAGTTCATTAATTAGCTGAAGCTGTTGTTTTACCCCACTTTTAATTGCATGCGGTCAAGAATCGAAATAATTAAGATGCTTAACATTTGCCACCATATATATATATATCATATATGGCTTTTACACCCTTTTCAAAACCACGTGAACCGTGCTCCACAATGTCCACATCCTATATATATATACGTTTTTCAAAGTCTAGCTTGACCCCATTCGTGCCACAGATTTCTTGCATATCATGCATCACATGATCTAATTAATTAAAAGGATCGATTCTATCAACTCAAGCTTTCCATGTAACAATATTGCTGATTTGCTTGCTGTAAACATATGGTCTACTGGAGTCTGGATATATATATCTGTCGTGCATGCATGGTCCATGGATGCTGCTGCAACTTGGGGGCGAGCTAGAGGGATACTACTGGTTAAAGATTAATAATTAGAAATAAATAGATAGCAGAAGAAGACAGGTCTTGCTTACTCGTCTCTGCGTCAGAGTCGTGTATATCTTTAGTGCAAATTGCATGGGGTAATATTATAAGATTAGAGATATGGAGCTGGTTCCCAGTTTCTTTCTAACTGTGACAGTTGTGTCACATGCACGTCCCATCTCTAAATTATCTCATCTTGACCTCTGCGCCCGCCACTCTCTCTCCGGTGGTGACCCAGTAGCGTGCCATCAGCACCGTTGCTCTTGCAGACAGCGAAGCTTGTCAGTATTAATTACAGCAGTAGTTGGCTAGTTGGGAGCAACGTACGTTCTGGGCTGCTTATATAATTTCCGGGTGATCAATCGATCATCAGCTGCCGATGCTGTAAATGATCATAATTTTAATTCTCTAGCTATCTCTTTCGTTACTGATCGATCATGGCGGCGACGGGAGACGTGGATGAGTACTTGAAGGAGTCTCTCATTCTCCATTCTGATCATCAGGATCCTTCTTGTGATGGTCATAAAGATGTTCAGGAAGGGCGGTATGATATAATCGATGGCAGCAACGATAATGGTCATCAGGCGACGAAAGGATCGTCGACTTGGATGGTCCTGCTTAGCACTTTGGTGGCTGTCTGCGGCTCCTACCAATTCGGCTGCTGCGTAAGTTTTTAATTAACGACGATCCATGTAGCGCTTTTCTATTCCTTGACGATGGTCATATATATATATATGGTTGAATATGACTCTTCTTCTTCTTCTTCTTCTTCTTCTTCTTCTTCTTCTTCTTCTTCTTCTTCTTCTTCTTCTTCTTCTTCTTCTTCTTCTTCTTCTTCTTCTTCTTCTTCTTCTTCTTCTTCTTCTTCTTCTTCTTCTTCTTCTTCTTCTTCTTCTTCTTCTTCTTCTTCTTCTTCTTCTTCTTCTTCTTCTTCTTCTTCTTCTTCTTCTTCTTCTTCTTCTTCTTCTTCTTCTTCTTCTTCTTCTTCTTCTTCTTCTTCTTCTTCTTCTTCTTCTTCTTCTTCTTCTTCTTCTTCTTCTTCTTCTGTATTTGCTGGGCCTGGGGATACTGTAGTACTCTACTGATCAGAAGTGTACTGGTTGGTTTTAATTTGTTTTTGCAGGTGGGTTACTCGGCTCCAACTCAAGCGGATATAAGAGAAAGTCTTCATCTTTCTTTGGCTGAGGTCTGTTCGGCTCTCTCATATATATACTTAATTAATTAAGCATCTTCTTAATGAATGAACTATACTCATTAATTAGTACTCCAATTCCCCATATGTAATTAACAAATATGTGTATATGTTAAAGAAAAATCTCGATAATTAACTGCAATATGCATTCAGTACCATTCGCTAGCTATCTTCTAGCATCAAATTAATATCTAGACGAGGTCACAAATCAATATATACATACAGTAGCTAGTTAATTATATGGTTCACTCGTCTCCCTCAAACTTTCATCTGGTATCCGAGATCAGATGTAGCAGACTTGAAGTTAGCCCGCAGTGGACTGGTCATGATGGATCATGACTCATGAGCACAATTTTCCTTTCCAAAGGAGAAAGAACAGTCCAAATTAACTGCTCAACTTTCAGTGGCGCCAGTGAAACCCATATATTTTTTTTTTCTGGGTCCTTGGGATATTAATTTAGATCACCTTCATCACTGTTCTGGGCATACAGCAGCCACTTAATTAGGTAGAACAGTACTTCATCAGTTCACCCGCCTCCTCGTTTTCTGCTGCACCCACGTTTTCAGTTTTACTAACATCCAAATTCGACTCATCACTCTCATCTATCATCTGTACTAATCACTCATTCTTTATAGTCCAATTGGCTTGCATATATTAGTCTTTCCAGGCTCGAGCACATATATATACATATATATATTAAATCCATTTATATAATTCAAAGTTGTAAACGCATATATATATATATATATATATATATATATTAGAAATATTAATGTGGGTCAATCTTAATTAATTTGCAGTATTCGGTGTTCGGTTCCATCGTCACGATTGGTGCAATGATCGGAGCAATAACCAGCGGCGGTATTGCAGATTGGATCGGCCGAAAGAAGGTAATTAAATTAACTACGAGACGTCTTGTTATATATAATTATATATATATATATATTAATTTTCTTTACGTAATTATATAATTTGATTATGAAAATAGGCAATGGCAATGTCGTCTGTTATCTGCATACTCGGTTGGGTTGCCCTTTCCGTATCCAAGGTTCGTGATTAACGATCACCATCAATCATCTGATTTATTAATTATTTTGAGACACATTTAAATATAATTTCATTAATTATCTCCATATATCTCAACGGTTTTAGTTTTATTGACTCTTCTGACTATTAATTAATTAAATTTATTTATTTTAATTAAGGGTGCATTCCTCCTCGACATCGGGAGATTTTGCACGGGATATGGAATCGGCGTCTTCTCTTACGTGGTATATATATATATATATATATATATATATATATATATATATATATATATATATATATCGTTATATATATCCTATTAATCACTAGTTAATTAGTACCATTTTAATTACTTAAGTTTGAATAATCTTCTCTCATAAATTTGATATGTATCATGGATCAATATATGGAGTATATAGGTACCCGTCTTCATTGCCGAAATAACGCCCAAGAATCTCCGTGGAGGCTTGGCTACGGTACACCAGGTGATCGATATATTAATTAATTGCTCCATTGGCTATATATACATGGGGGATTTCTAATGACTATATATACTTACATATACTTGCAGGTGTTGATCACCAGCGGGATTTCTGTCACCTTCATCATCGGCACTCTCATGCCATGGCGCCTCCTAGCTCTCACAGGTTATTATTAGCCATTAGTTTTTTAGAAGAGCTAGCTTTAATTAATTTCTAACTTGTGCTATATATTATTCATATATTTTCAGGTATCATCCCCTGTGTTATTTTACTCTGTGGAATCGGTTTCATCCCCGAGTCGCCCAGATGGCTGGTAAGTACTTATAAGTAGCTACAAACCATGCATGATAAGCTAGCGCGCATTATTAACCCCTTCCATGTTCCAAAGTATGTATGAATATGATCACGATGAGTAAGTACACTTTCTTGATCCTGCAGGCAAAAGTTGGGCGTCACAAGCAATTTGAAGAAGCCCTGTGGAGACTCAGAGGAAATGATCCCGATATTTACCGAGAAGCTGCAGAAATTCAGGTGCCCATGCATACATTAATATTAATCAAAGGAGAACTGTATATATGATATATATAATTTCTACTATATATATATATATATATATACTCGTCTATTATTAATGATCAACTACTGTTGCATGCATGCATGCGTAATTTTAATTAATGACGACAGGACTACATCGAGACTCTTAACACTCTTCCCAAAGCCAGAGTGCAGGACTTGTTTCAGGGAAGATATACACGTTCGCTCATTGTGAGAACACTCCTCAATCCTCATCAGTCATCCCTCCCTTTTTTTAATTAATTTCTTCTTTAATTAAGTCCATATTGATTGGCTGGCTGGTTATAATTAATACAGGTTGGGGTGGGATTAATGTTGTTCCAGCAATTCAGTGGCATCAACGGCGTCTTGTTTTACGCCAGTGAGACATTCGTCTCAGCAGGTGATTAATTAATTACTAGTAAACTACTAAGATTAATTATTTAACAACTCTCAACTCTCAACTAATTAATTAATTACTCCATCAAATTAATCAGGATTTACTTCAGGCAAGATCGGGACAGTTGCTACGGGGTGTATCCAGGTAATTAAAATTAATTAATTTCTGATCATCGTGCCTTTTTAATTAACTGTATAATTCTGTACTCCCCTATATATATATATATACATACCCTTTTTATTAATTGAAGATTATAAGTACAACTACAGGTTCCAGTCACCATTTTAGGAGCTCTCTTGATGGATAAATCTGGAAGAAGAGTCCTGCTGATGGTACGTATATATATATATATATATATATATATATATATATATATATATATATATATATATATATATAGGTGCAATTAATATTTTATCAGATAATTATTTGATGTTAAAATATATGCATGGACCTTATGTTGATTAATTACGACTAATTAGTTATTCTTAATTAACGAATATGTGCATGGTAGGCTTCTGCTTCTGGGTCATGTCTCGGTTGTCTTTTCACCGGGGTTTCATTATATTTCAAGGTATATATATTATATTATATGCACTGAATGACCTCTAAATTAAGTCTAAACCCACAATTAATTAGCAGTTTCTTTTTCATTTCCTTAATTTATCTTCAACACGTACTCTTAATTAATTACTCTGTTGAGATATAGGCGCATGGAATCACGCAAGGTTGGGTCCCCATGCTAGCTCTTCTGGGAATTCTGGTAAGCCTAGTTACTTAATTAGATATAATTATCAACTTAATTATAACACATAATTTGCATATATAACAATTAAGAATCTGATCAGTTTTGATACACCCTGCTAATTTGTTCTTGATGATCAGCTCTACCTGGGATCATTTTCTTTGGGCTTGGCTGCAGTGCCCTGGGTTATGATGTCTGAGGTCTGTATACATATATATATATATATATATATATATATATATATATATTTATAGGAGATATATAGCTAGGTATAGTAATGTTTAATTAGTAGATTATTTTATCAGTTCTGTTGACACTAATATATATATATATATATATATAATGGTTAATTGTTGAAGATATTTCCAATCAATATAAAGGGAATTGCTGGTAGCTTTGTGACTTTGATAACCTGGTTCGGGTCATGGGCCCTTTCATTCACTTTCAACTTTCTCATGAGTTGGAGTCCTCCGGGTAATTATATACTAACCACATTTATCTCTCCCAATTAATCATAATCTCCCACTTTTTGAATTTATTTAATTCACTTTATTTTTTCTTGTTGTTCGTTTTTAGGTACGTTTTTCCTGTTTGGTGGATTTTGTGCACTTACGGTGGCGTTCGTAGCAGTTATAGTCCCAGAAACTAAGGGCCGGACCCTCGAAGAAATACAGGCTGACTTGAACTCATGATACCAACTTAATTACCAAGAATTATTATTGTTCTCTCTATTCTTTCTTTCTTTTTTTTTTCCCCTTATTTTCCCTTTTTTCTTATTTTTTCAATATATATATATATATATAAATAAGTACTTGTATTTGTTTCTTGCGCAAGAAATTAATATGAAGTAATCTTATTTCCAAGCTTAGGACTAGTGGTAATTGCTCATTTTAGATTTATTGAATCAAAGTAGATATAGAGCTTTTGGTGACAGAGGAGATTGTAATTGGTACTCTTAATAGTACAAGTTGTTGACACGAGTAAATGTGTTCTACTCAAGAGACCCTCATCAGCTTCGTTTTATTACAGGTTCAAATTTCATAACAAGAAGTAACATTTTTCCTTAAATATCTGCCTCTTTTAGTTTACTTTGCTTCATTCTCAACAGGAATGGGAGCAGTTCCTTGGCTCAAACATAGCAGATTGTTGTACTGGCTGTTATGGTTAAAGAAACCAATCTATAAGATCTCTCTCTCAGATGTTTGGGTTTGTTCCAGATATTCCCAATAAATATATCTGGAAACTAGGCAACAACTGGGAACTGGTTTGGTGCGTGGGTGTCTTCATACGCCTTCATTTTTCTGAAAAATTGGAGTCGGTCATGTGAGAATACTAAAGGCAGAGGCAGCAGAAACGATGGATGCATATCCATGGTTTTGTTCAGCACATTCGTTGCAGTTTGTGGTTCTTTCGAGTTCGGAACTTGTGTAAGTATATGTAACACATTTTATACATGGATCATCATGGGTTGACTCACTAGTTCCTCCTCCACTCCACTGTGGTCTGTGTAAGTATGTATATGTATGTTGGATAACTTTTTTGTAGGTGGGATATTCGTCACCGACGGAATCCGGTATAAGGAACGATATCGGTCTTACTCTATCGGAGGTAACTTTTTTTTTATGAAATTTGAATGGGGATGCAGGGGACAATGGACGCCATTGAAGAACTGTAATTGAAAAACACGATTAATGAACGCTTTACACCAAACATATGATTCAACAATGAAATGGGTGCCCCCAATATTTTCCGAGCTGTGCAGGTCTCTGTTTTTGGATCCATAGTGACGGTGGGTGCAATGATCGGGGCGATTACCAGCGGGAACATTGCAGACTCTGTTGGTCGAAAAGGGGTAAGCATATGTATAACAACAGAACCCACTTCGATTCTTGACGAGAAAGACACTCACCGCGCGGGGGTTCCATTTCTGAATGCAGGCAATGAGGTTAGCGGCTCTATTTTGAATCTCAGGTTGGTTGGCCATTTTCTTTTCCAAGGTACGTCAAAGCTTGGCCTCTCTTTGGCTTCAACTGCGTGTGTATATTTCCTAATTCCTGCGGAATGGAGTAGTTTTAATTTCTAAACGCTTCAACTTTCCATTAATTTGGGTGTCATAACTCAAAACTCAAAAAGGGAGCCTTTTCACTTGATCTCGGACGAGTCTTCACGGGCTATGGAATGGGCGTCTTTTCTTACGTGGTGGGAACAACTACTTCTTCATCTATTTCCCTGAATCTCCTTACTACTAATACTAGTTACTACTAGTCAGCTGTAGTCGTCACTGAGAGATGAAAAAATGGTGGACCGCAGGTACCGGTCTTCATAGCCGAAATAACGCCAAAGAATCTAAGACGAGCGCTCACAACTGTGAATCAGGTGGGCGTAAACCCGAACCAGGGATTTTTTTTTTATCTTGGTATATAGATTTTTTTTTTTTTTTTGTTTTGCTGATTTTCTTCTGTACAGGTAATGATCTCTAGTGTAATGTCTACTGGGTTTATACTGGGGATAGTATTAACCTGGCGTTCACTGGCACTAGTTGCTATGTAATCGACTTTTATCTCTAGCTTGTTTTCTTCTGTTAATGACGGCCCAGTGTTACAGAACTTGCAGAATTCTTCTTGCTGGAATTGTGCCATGTATTTTGCTTCTGCTGGGTTTGTTTGTCGTCCCAGAGTCTCCCAGATGGCTGGTAATTTTAACTCCTTGAACCCGCAAGATTGTGTGCAAAGCTGAAAACGTATTAAGCTTCACGTGTACGCAGGAGTGTACTTACACCCGATGACTGGCGCAATTACACTTGTCGTTAAAACTTAAAAACACACAGAACACCAAAAAATGTTATCGCAGTTCGGAACCAATTGTTCATACTCTGCGGGGCACTCGGCCCGTGGTACCGAAATCCACTAGAGAGTTTTACAACAAGAATGGTGAGTAAACCACTTACAAAGAATGAGTTCTCCTCCATCCTGGATTTGAACACAACTCTCCTAGTCTTGTAGCTTCCCGCTCAACTTCCAACAAGCTCCTCGATACCCCCACACTAAGGTTCTCCCCTTAGTGTGATCCCTCCAGAGGGATGTCTTTTCACGCTGAACTACTCAAGGCGATAGATTGCCCTGTTTGTCAACCGCTTCAACAAAGCCACGACGTTCTTCTTTTCAGCACAAGTGTGGATCTTCAACTGGTTACTTCACGATCATAAGCCCGAAGAACTCCCCTCAAACAGTCCTTCTTTAATTACGTTTAATCATCTGCAGTAACCCTAATCCACCTCAGAGATAACACTTTATAGGTTTAGGGTTATATTATCCTTTTACATTTCTGCCCCTCTTCTAATTATCTCAGCCTCTAATCAAGGAACCCAGCTTAGTAATCAAGGAACCCAGCTTCGTTCTAGTTTCCTGTTCCAACCCAAACTTCCAACTTAAATATCAGCTGGTTTCCTAATTCAACACAAACTTCTACGTAAAACCCAGCCACTTATGGCAATCACCTGAAATTAAGGGATTCTGACAATATTTGTATTCTGTTGACAGCCAACTTCCTTTCCGGTAAGTCAATCAGAAACCCATCACGTGGAAAGTGTTTTGGTCATAAATAGCCAACCCACATGCTTGTATTTACATTCTCCCCCTTTGGCTCTTTTTGACAAAAACATCTTTCACCACTTCATGATGTAGTATCTATGAATTCACATGGCTTTTACCTTACTTCGCGACGTTCCAACTGAAACTCATAACAACCGCCATTTCCCAAACTTATCATGTCACAAAATAGCCATTCCTTTGTCATGTCTAGAGTAACTCAAGTAGCACAAACACGATTCTCATCTCATCATATAACCGATTCACATATGTTTTCTCCCCCTTTTGTGTAAAAGAGACAAAAATAATGTCAATGGAAGGAATACCGGAGTGTACACATTTGCACACCAAAGTGTACTTACACTTATAAGTACACCGGCCCACCTTTTCATCATAAACAACACGGTCCTTGAGCTCCACGAAGGAACTCAAATCTTTTTTGCATCCAAGCTCTTTGTAAAAATATCAGCTAACCGGTTCTCGGTAGACACATGTTCAATCAACACTTGTCCTTCTTCCACAAGTTCTCTTATGAAATGATGACGATATCAATATGCTTAGTTCTCGAAAGTGCTGAACAGATTCTTGGATATGTTTATGGCACTTGTGTTGTCACAAGAGACAGTCATAGAATTGTTGTGCACTCCATAATCTGATAGCATCCGTGTCATCCAAATCGGGTTGTGCACAACAGCCTTTCCCGGGCTGCTATGTATTACGCCTCAGCGGTAGAAAGTGATATAGAATTCTGTTTCTTACCGTACCAAGATCCCAGGTTTGTACCCAAATAAAAACATCCTCCTGATGTGCTTTTTCTATCATCAATATCCCCTGCCCAGTCGGCGTCATTGTACCCTGCTAACACATTACTAGTGTTTGTCGAGAACCATATTCCCAGATTAACTGTACTTTTCACATACCGAATAATCCTCTTGACTGATTTCACGTGAGATTCCTTGGGACACGCTTGAAATCTAGCACACAGGCCCACACTATAGCATATGTCTGGGCATCAGTACTAGGAGACTCATCATCTGGAAGTGGAAGACCTAAATACTCAACAATCGGTCCAACACTGAAATCATACCAGTGGCCACGCACATACACTTGGCTCTGTTCGTTGTGCTTTAACTTGCCCAAATTAGCATAGAATTCTTGCACCACATCCAAAGAGTAACGGACCAATGTTCGCATCAGACGATTAACCCCAAGTTCTCTAACAAAGGAATAACTATCTGAAATTCAGATACAAGAATGTCGTCTCAAGCCTAAACTCCTTTTTTAAGCACAATCTCATACCTCACAAAGCAGCAATATTATCAACAAACTTCAAGTTCAATGCACCACTTTAAAACCCTCTTCTTTCCGAGACGCCGACTTCCCTTACGTCTTGACGTCTTTTTGGCTGAGGCCCTTTGTGGTGGAGATATCTTACGCTTTCCTTTACAATGCACTTTCGACCTCGTAACTCATTCGACACCATAGGTTCATTACATTCGGCAGAGTTGTATCTTGCATACCTTGAGGAGTTTCAATAACCCTTTCAGCATTGTCTTCATCGTCGTCCACATGAATTGGGGAAACTGAGGCAGGCATAGGCTTCTGCTTCTTCCACCGAGTCGAATCACGCAAACGAGACTTTTTGTCTGTCATTACCGCCTCAGAAAACTTTAATTTTCGGCGACGAGGTATGATCAAGGGTGCATCGTCCTCATCATCTGGGCGTTGCTTGTACTGTATGTTTGCTGCTAACAAGATTGTCCAAGAACTGACGAAGGGACATGTCATCATCACTTTCGTTACCCACATGCAGATGATCAGCAATAAGACAATAGGGCTCACTTCCAACCTTCAACACATTTTTGACACCATTCAAACCGGCAACCCCATCCGGGGTCCCGACCTTCCAAGAGGGATTCTCAAGCGTCCCAACGCAATCCCCTTTTTCGGAAAGCTGTACGGGATTCTCCTCACGAACATCACAGTGAACTGGTTTGGGTTGTGGGTGTCTTCATACACCTTCATTTTTCTGATGAATTGGAGTCAGTCAGGTAAGAATACTAATGACAGATGATGGAGTACAGGTCTGAGTTTTTCAAAGCAATAAAAAGTTTTCTTTGACTGTGGGTACATTTTTTCTGTACGCGGGAGTTTATGCTACTGTTGTTGTCTTTGTGGGAATTTTAGTTATGGAAACCAAAGGGAGAACACTTGAAGAGATACAGGCCTCCATGAATGCTTTTCAAATGAATTAGAAATGCAGAAATTAATCCAGAGGTTCTTAGCAGATGCTTGTAGGCACAGATAGAAATTAAGATTTATTATACAATTCTGTAATCTGGTTTTGCTTGTTACGAGTGCTTTAAAACAAATCCGCCATTAAATTGGAGGTGTAATCTGGTTTAAACCAAGTCGAATATTTTTATTAAAGTGATTTAGAATTTTATTTATTTTTATTAAAATATCCATATCAATGACTTACTTTTTTTAGTAAGTGTAGAAAATGTCGATGTCATTGTCATAAATGTGAGGGGTCAAATTCTTTATGCCTGTTTTTTATTATGGTTCTTGATTTACAATATTTTTTTGGGCGTTGGTTATATCTTCATACACTGACTAGTCGATTACATTATTTGGAAGATTCATTTAACTTGAAGGCTGCTTGATAAGACACAATATGCAACTAACCAGCTTGGTAAACTTGTTAGATTTTGGCGTTACAGATTCTCATTATAATCCAATGAAAACATTGTAAATAAAATTAAATATTTATTGTAGTAACTTATAAATAGATAGTAAGCATAAAGTCTACTTAAAAGTTATTTGAATTAGACCATAAACTCTGCTGGGATTCGAACCCAAATTCTCTACTAATAGTGGTGCCTTGCCATTAGGCCACGGAGTTGCTCGTAATAAATGAAGTTATCTATTGACATTCATTCATAACTAGTAAACAGTAAAATCAAATCTATGGTGAAGTTGAACATATAGAACTAATATAAGACTCTTGAGGGTAATTCCCAGTTGAAGCATTCCATTATATATATATATATATGTATATCAGAATTTCTGATTAAGTTGGAACTACTCAGTCCGTGACAGGAATCCCCCCACAATAATACAATATTCCATTTAGAGATCCAAGAATATACTTGTAACATTCGTAGAAAACAGAGGTCACATGCCATTTATTACCAAGAGAGATGGAATCTTCTGTCCAAGTAAGTAAGAGACAAAATATATAGGGAGAGAGTAAGAGACGTGCATGCGTCTCTCTCTCAAGCATCTTCTCCAATTAACGTTACGACCAACTCCTTCCCCACGGTGTCCGTTTGTCTCTAGCAACGAGCAACAACCTGTCGGCCCGCCTACTCCGATCGAAAATTAACGACTTCGATCTCTCTCTTGATCTCTCCTCCTTTAAAACATTCGAGCTCGTCACTCTTCACTCATCTTCCTCACTTTCCATTCCTTCTTCCGATCTCTGCCTCAACGGATCGAGTTTAAATATTCATTCTTCGCATTTCGCTTCCCCTGGATCGATCTCGGGCCTCCATATATGGCACTAACCGGCCGTGACGCGGAAAGAGAAGAGAGACTTAATGATGACACTCGTCATCTGGGTGACCCTCTCATCGTCCATCCTCGTTCGGAAATTAACAGTATAACCACGGCCGTGGTAGTGGAAGGATCATGCTCGGACCACCCCGGCAGCGGCAACGATAATGGATCCGTATCCATGGTTTTGTTCAGCACTTTCGTTTCAGTTTGTGGTTCTTTCGAGTTCGGAACTTGTGTAAGTATATATATATATGGCTCTTCTGTTCTGGGAGATATGTGTATGCTTAATTAATTAATTGGTTCCTTCTCCACTCTGATCTGTACTGTAGGTGGGATATTCGTCACCGACGCAATCGGGTATAAGGAAGGATATCGGTCTTACTCTATCCGAGGTAATTAATTTAAACTTTTTTTTCTAAAATTTGAATGGAGAAACAAGCAAGCGCAGTCGAAAAACACGATTAACATATATATATGAACACTACTATATAGCTACTTGACACTGAAGAATTAATGTACATCTGATTGATTGATTAATCATTCATTCATGGCTGCCCAATAATATCTTTGGAGCTGTATATGTGCAGTACTCTGTTTTTGGGTCCATACTGACGGTGGGTGCTATGATCGGGGCGATCA
The DNA here is from genome assembly GCA_019845555.1 of Aristolochia fimbriata. Lineage (NCBI taxonomy): Eukaryota > Viridiplantae > Streptophyta > Magnoliopsida > Piperales > Aristolochiaceae > Aristolochia > Aristolochia fimbriata. Next base: position 12,759,745 of record CM034078.1, on the reverse strand, counting down.
CCAGCGGGAGGATTGCAGACTCTGTTGGTCGAAAAGGGGTATGTAAAACATAAGAAGAGATCACAGAACCCACACTCGGATCTAGAAGATAAAAGACAGTATATATTCTCACCGCGTTGGATTAATGCAGGCAATGAGGTTAGCGGCCGTATTTTGTATCTCAGGATGGCTGGCCATTTTCTTTTCCAGGGTACGTCAAAGCTTGGCCTTATTCATTTTAATTTCCAGAAAAAAACTTCAACTTTCCATATATTATTAATTTTGGGCGTCAAAACTCAAAAGGGAGCTTTTTCTCTTGATCTCGGACGAGTCTTCACCGGCTACGGAATGGGCGTATTTTCTTACGTGGTGGGTGGGAAGTGAGAACAACTACTTACTTCATCCTCTCTTAATTTCTCTCAATTATCTCCTCATCAAAACTACTAGTCATAAGCTTTAGTCTTCACTGAGATACGAAAAAATGGCGGAGTACTACTACAGGTACCGGTCTTCATAGCCGAAATAACGCCAAAGAATCTCAGAGGAGGGCTCACCACTGTGAATCAGGTCAAATATTTTTATCTTTATATATATATATATATATATATATGTCTTACATTTGTGTGCTTAATTTCTTCTGATCTCCACAGTTAATGATCTGTTGTGGAGCGTCTACTGGGTTTATAGTGGGAACAGTATTAAGCTGGCGTTCACTGGCACTAGTTGGTACCTAATCGCTTTTAATTATCTCTTCCATGTAATTTTCTTCTCTTAAAATATTACAAAGCTCAGTGTTACTGAACATGCAGAATTCTTCTTCTTGCAGGAATTGTGCCATGCATTTTGCTACTACTGGGTTTGTTTGTCGTCCCAGAGTCACCCAGATGGCTGGTAATTTAATTTAACGCGCTGAAACCGCAATGAGTGGGTGTAAATTAAGCTGTTGTTATATATATATATATATACTTGTTTTTTCAGGCTAAAGTTGGACGGTGGAAGGAATTCAATTCAGCACTGAAGAGGCTCCGTGGGAAAGAAGCTGATATTTCAGACGAGGCTGCTGAAATTCAAGTGTGTACCCACCCACTACTCTCAAGATCATAGCATCTCCAAAGATGTCACCGTAAAGTTTCTTCTTTTCGGGTTAGTTATAATGAAATTTTGCAGGAGTACACGCGAACTCTCGCATATTTTCCAGAATCTGGTCTTCTGGATCTGTTTCAATGGAGATATGCACACTCCCTCATCGTGAGCTAGCTTCCTCCCCTTCATCGCCCCTTAGTTCTTGTTGTTTGTTGCTTTACTCAATCAGAACCGGATGCAGCTTGTATGGCCGCCTTTAATTTCTCTTCAGCACCTAATTTCCGTGACATTAATTAGGTTGGAGTCGGATTGATGATATTCCAGCAGTTCGGAGGTATTAACGGAATTTGTTTCTACACGAGAGAAACCCTTGAATCAGCCGGTAACCAAATTCTTGTGTAAATCTTACTTCAAATATTTTCATGGTTGTGAGAATTTCTGCCATTAATCTCTTGGTTTCTTCATAAATTAATGGTGATGCATTAGGATACCCCAGTGGGAGTGGGACTGCGATCATTGGCTACATCCAGGTTAGTCACTATATATATATATATATATACTCTGCCTGTACTTTATATTTGACCTATTAATCTATTCCTGGTCCATATAAGAACTTGCCTTTGTTGCAGCCTCCTATCAATGTATTGGGTGCCATTTTGATGGATAAATGTGGAAGGAAACCTCTTATAATGGTGAGTGGAGGGACCAAGAAATGTTTTACCTTAAATATATATATATATATGTATACTACCCATTCAATTGAAGTACAAAACTCTATCTTCCATCTCGATCAGTTCTCTGCAACAGGGACATGCCTAGGCAGCATTCTTACTGGAGCAGCATTCTTTCTAAAGGTAGCTACCACATCGTTAACATTCCCAAAGATCGATGTTACTCTCTCAAAACTCAGATTGTTATCTTGCTATGACTTTATTATCTTTTTTTTTTTTTCTCATTATATCTTTAACATGGAACAGGGGCATGAATTGTTAATGGACTGGGTTCCTGGACTAGTCTTCGCTGGATTACTGGTAATTGTCCATTTTAGTTTTTTTTTTACCAAAACAAATGTAGAGCCTCAGATGAAACAAGAGATTTCACAAGAAGTAATATTTTTCCTTAAATGTCTGCCTCTTTGATCACTCAGTCATTTTTACTGGCTCCAGGTTTACTTTGCTGCGTTCTCAACAGGAATGGGAGCAGTTCCTTGGGTTATCATGTCTGAGGTTTAGCTCAAACTTAGTAGATTGTTCTAATGGCTGTTATGGTTAAAGAAACCAATGTTCTACTAACTCTCTCTCTCTCTCACTCTCTCTCTTTCTCTCTCTCTCTCTCTCTCTCTCTCTCTCTCTCTCTCTCTCTCTCTCTCTCTCTCTCTCTCTCTCTATCTATCTATCTCTCTATCTATCTATCTCTCTCTATCTCTCTATCTATCTATCTCAAATGTTTGGTCTTGTTCCAGATATTCCCCATAAATGTAAAGGGTACTGCTGGAAGCTTGGCAACAACGGTGAACTGGTTTGGTTCGTGGGTGGCTTCATACACCTTCATTTTTCTAATGAATTGGAGTCAGTCAGGTGAGCATACTAATGGCAGATGATGTGACTACTAGTTTGAGTTTTTCATAACGATAAAAAATTTTCTTTGATTGTAGGTACATTTTTCCTGTATGCTGGAGTTTACGTTGTTGCTGTTGTCTTTGTGAGAATTCTAGTCCCAGAAACCAAAGGGAGAACACTCGAAGAGATACAGGCCTCCATGAATGCTAGCTCTTCAAAAGAATTAGAAAATATAGAAATCTAGATGTTCTTACCAGATGCTTGTAAGCGCCGATAGATATTAAGATTTATTATGCAACTCTGCAATCTAGTTTTGCTTGTTACTAGTGTTTTAAAACAAACCAGCCATTAAATTGGAGGTGCAATCTGGTTTAACCTAGGTCAAATAGGATTTGGCTGGTAGTTGAACTAAAATGTGTTACTGGCGCAAATCTTAATATATTATTAATTAACTCTCCCTGCTAATATATCCAAACAACAACATGTTCCATGAATTGTCAATTAGATTATCAAACGAAACAAGTATCTAAGTGTTTATTTAGCCCCAAGTTATACACCCAAAGTATCAAAGTCTATTAACTTGTGCAAATTCACATCTAAGCTTTTTTTTTATGAACTTGGGCACGCACTGCCTTCTTCTGCTTCTAGGTTCAATATGTTTTGGCCTCGAGATTTCCAAAACAGCTGGTAAACTCTCAAAATTAACAAAAAAAACTGTCACTTATAGTTCTAATTATGAAACTAAGGGAAGAACACTCCAAGAAATTCTAGTAAACCACATGAATGCCTCAAAGTTAACACAAGTAGAGATTTTTTTTTTTTTTTTTTTAAAAAAAAAAAAAAAAAATCTGACCCTGCTGTGTTGAAACGAAGAAGGCTTTTCGATTTTTTGGGGAGCTGTTATAGCCGTTAAATTGTATGTTTAAACTAAAGAATAGCTTGACGGCTGTCTGAATGTTGCTGAAGTGAAAGACTCTGTGTTTAGGTCCGCATCTGACTTCACATACACTTGTGCATTCATCTGTCCTGACCGCATGTTTGATCGCTGGGATCGATCATCGATGTATGATATTATGATAACGGAAGAGATCTACGAAACATTTTCTTGGAATCGTTTTTCCTTCTTCTGCAAGAGTTGAGAAAGTTTTCTGACCCACCATGATATTACTCTTTATCTTGAACGTGGTTAAAAGTACTGAAAGCACGCAACATAAGGACAAACTTTCAGGCTGTCACCGGTGAAGAACTGAACTGAATTTAAGTTCAAAACGGCTCACGCACAAACAGACAAAGCAGGAGCCTTTTAATTTCGTGTAAATGACACAGGAAGGACAGGAAGGAAGACTTCTCTTCCACCCTCATTTTGTAGTTTTGCTCGTACTCTCCTTTTTCGACTTTTGGGTGAGATGGCCAAGGAGGAGAACCAGGAGAGCGTCGAAGAGGGCGAGATATCAAAGCCACTCCTGGTAAGCAAAAGTGGGCAGCAGTCCCTATGGGTGCTGCTTCTAAGCACCGCAATTGCTGTTTCCGGCTCTTACGAATTCGGCTGCTCCGTGAGTAATCCAATCGCACCGACACAAATCCTTCTTCTTCTCCCATAACATCATTTTCGATTCAAAATATAAATTGGGACGTCGGTTTATTTTCATCTCTCTTACTTCGGAGGCAGGTCGGATATTCTTCACCCGCACAGAAGGGGATTATGAGTGAGCTTGGTTTGTCCATAGCTCAGGTAATGAAGTCTACTGTTCATTAACTTAGACCCAACGTGAATTGGACCTTAGCTCTAAATTTTCAATAATGGACAAGTGAAGGACGCTCTAGACACTGGATTATGTATTTCGCTTCCAATCCTTTGATGAGGGCGTTACATTCCTCAGCTGATCATGAAAGCTCTGTTTTCAGGTGTTTAAAATTTTTGTTTTTTTACAGTATTCTGTTTTTGGATCGATACTAACAATTGGAGCAATGGTTGGAGCTATAATGAGTGGCCATGTTGCAGACTTCCTTGGTAGGAGAGGGGTATGTGAAAATGGGATTTTTTGCTCTCATAAAACCCATTAAAGAAGCATTTCATCTGTGGGCATCTGTATGTGTTTATGTTCTAGGATTGGTTATTCTTGCTCTGTGTTCAGTTCAAATTTCGGCTATTTTTACTCTTTTCTGTTCTAATTTTGGCTGGAAAGCAGGCTATGGGATTCTCAGATGTTTTCTGCATTGCTGGATGGCTTGCCATATACTTTTCAAAGGTAAGTTGATAATTTTTTAGAAAATAGGCTGGAGATAGTAGTCACATCTGGTAAAAGTAAAAAGATGGACCCCTTCTATTTTCAAGATACCCGTTTGTTTAACATGGAGTCAGTAAGTTATCTTTAAACACAATGAAGGATGCCTGGTTGCTCGATCTTGGGAGGCTCTCTGTGGGATATGGGATTGGGCTCCTCTCTTACGTGGTAATTCCTATGGCTTTTCGGACTTCTTTTAAAGGATTCACAACACAAATTAAAAATAAAATGTTCTGCTTGCTTGCAAATGAACCACTTAGCAAAAGCATTACAAGTGCACATATTCTTTCTACTTTTTACTATAGATCTGTTTGCTTACAGGTACCAGTCTACATAGCAGAAATAACACCAAAGAATCTGAGAGGAGGCTTTACAACAGTTAATCAGGTAATATTCTCAACAATTAAGTGTGGTTCTTCTGTTGTTTCTTTTTCTTCTTCTCTGACACAAAGATACACATGTTCTTATGTTCTCTTCTTTCTGCAGTTAATGATATGTTGTGGAGCATCTCTTACTTTCCTTCTGGGCACCATTTTAACCTGGAAAGCACTAGCAATATTGGGTAAGCTGGAAAAATGTAGTAGACTTTGCACATTCCCTTCCAATTAAACAGGGTGCAGTCCTATACATAACAAGGGGAAAAACTTCAATGTTAACAACCTAAATTTACAGATACATGGAGACATTTAACATGTGTTGCTAGAGTTTAAAAATGGTTGTACCCCACTGTTGCATGGTATACTCAAGAAAACCTTAGTTCTCTTTCATTTGCAGGGACTATTCCTTGCCTTGTGCAGCTTGTAGGCCTTTTCTTCATTCCAGAATCCCCAAGATGGCTGGTCTGTCTTTTTCAACTAAGAATTATAATGAAAACATTATCGTGGCAAATTACAGTAATAATTTTTACAAATTTGCAGGCAAAAAGAAATTATCTAGAAGATTTTGAATCAGCTTTACAGAGCCTTCGAGGGAAGCATGCCGATATCTCCCAAGAAGCAGCTGAAATAAGAGTAATTAACTTTAATTGAAATTTCCTCGAATAAATAACTTTAATTCAAATTGATTTTCATGAAACTTAATTAAAATATTTCTTCTTAAATTTAATTACAATAAATTTATTCTTGAAAGATTTGTGATTAAAGTCTCTTTCATTTAATCTATGCAGGACTTTACTGAGAGTCTTCAACTCCAAGCAGAGGGCAAGCTATATGATTTGTTTCAAAGAAAATATGCTCATTCAGTTATTGTGAGCTGTCTCCCAATCAAATCCTGTAAGAAATAGTGAATTAAACATTGTTTTCTACATCTAATCTCTGGTTCATGATCACATCCTGTAGGTTGGAGTTGGCCTGATGGTTTTTCAGCAGTTTGGAGGAGTAAATGCAATCTGTTTCTATGCAAGTTCTATTTTTGTCTCATCAGGTAAAGTGTCCCTTGGGCTTAATGCTTTATTTTATGCTATCTAAATCTCTATTAATCTAATTCCAGGTTTTTCTTCCGGAAGTTCTGGAACTATTGCTATGGCGGCCATTCAGGTCATAGATGTTTGATGTATTTATTGTTGTCACCTATTTTATTAGATTTGCTTTTAAGAATTTTTGTTTTTAAAAAGTCCAATATCTTATAACAAGTACTTGCAGGTTCCAATGACTACTCTAGGAGTACTCCTGATGGATAAGACCGGAAGAAGGCCACTTTTAATGGTAAGAAGTACCAACTTTTGATAGAAGAATTTGGTGCATTGTGAGTGTATAAAAGGCTTCCTTATTTAAGCGTCACTAGTATTTTTCAGATATCTGCAGCTGGAACATGTTTGGGTTGCTTCCTCACTGCAATGTCATTCATCATTCAGGTTTGCCACCACTCCCTCCCTCCCTAGCCCTCAGTATGCCCACACATGGATATGAAGTATATGTAAGTATATGGAGATGCCAACAAATGGCAATGAAATGTGGCTTTAATGCAGGACAATGAAAAGTGGAAGGAACTGGCTCTTATACTCGCACTTGTGGGCATACTGGTACGGACAATTAACAAGACTATTCCTTGGATTTCTTTTAAAACTCTCCAGTCTTGTTCTATATATACTTTAAAATAATTTTGCAAGGAATATTAGATGTACACAGGATCATTCTCCTTGGGCATGGGGGGAATACCATGGGTGATAATGTCTGAGGCAAGCCCTTTTTCTGAAAACTATTTCAACAGTTCTTAACGCTCAAACATGAAACAAATTATAAAGCCGTAATCACTATACAATATTTGGAATTGGTTTCAGATATTTCCTATAAACTTGAAGGGCACAGCAGGCAGCCTTGTGACCCTGATAAATTGGTTCGGTTCTTGGGTAATCTCCTTGGCTTTCAACTTTCTCATGAAGTGGAGCTCAACAGGTAAGCAAACCACCCAGAGTAGCCCAAAAACCACACACACTTAAATTCTTTATTGTGTGGAGTAGTGATTACCATATCTTTATCTTTCAGGAACTTTTTTCATATTTGCTGGTGTTTGTGGGATAACTGTGCTGTTTGTGGCCAAGCTAGTACCTGAAACAAAGGGTAGAACACTGGAAGAAATACAAAGCTCAATGAATACATTTTCCCCCAGAGGGCAGTGAACTGTGAACAGCACCGGGAAAAACTGCTAAGCTGTGTGCTTCAGTGACAAACTAAAGAATAAAGCAAGGATTTTATGTCAGTGCTTGTTTCTATTCCATACAGAGATCTCTTGTAGAAAAACAAAGGCCTCAGCATCAAAGAATTTAAAAGATATAAAATCCAGCCATTGTACAGATTAGCAATTTCCTCAATATCATGAGTTGGAAGTGTTTTGAATAGAACGAGTCACAGTGGTGGCAGAGAGAGAGAGAGAGAGAGAGAGAGAGAGAGAGAGAGAGTAAAGAAGACAGTGACAGGGGTACATTATTGAGTTCAATCTTACCAAGTGTGGGATTAAAGGAGACCCCATTTTTACATAAAAGTAAAATCTCACAGGACTTTTTGTTCCATTCCTTTTTCCTTCTTTTTCTTTTCATAAAGGAGGCGAATAAGTGACAGTGTGGTACCCCTCCTTTAGCTACCATCATGTCTCCACATTCCATATCATTATCATATAAATATAAAATTTTGGTGGGATTATTATCGTTGGTCCAATCCGGTCTAATCAGGTTTGACCAAAACCGGGTCCGGTTTGAGAGACGCTATACTATACTTTTGTATAAAATCATAAAATATAAAGTCTTCCCATTACCATATTAGGCCGGTTTATATGAAAGAATTAACAAAGTAGCGCCTTCTTGTCCATTGGCTATGATTTAATATTACTGTTTGGGCCTTTCATAATGTCTTGAATTTGCTTTCATCATCCCAACGCCTCAATAATAATTCAGCACCGGTTCCTCGCTAATTCACCATCAACAATTAATTAATCTCCAATTATTTCCAACTTATGATTATGGGTTGGTTTATATATATATATATATATATATAATTATATATTGTCCATGTAAATATGTAATGGTAATACCCAGTCCCCGCCCGTAATTATCATTTTAATTCTGAAAATTTTCAGTTTTTTGTTTTTTCTCGTTTATTAGTTTAAGAAGAAAAGATAAAACGGCCATCCACGCGGAAATCTCAACCGACCCTCCGTTGCCCTTCACAATCAGGGAGGAGGGATAAGGAGGTCGGGCATCCGTGTCAGCGTGAGATGCCTTGTGAGAAGCCCTTTAGAGGAGCTATGATTTCTATGAAAGACGACTAAGAGCTTCTCGCGTGCTTCTCGTGGACAAGGCGTCTCGGGTAGAGTTGACGGACGTTGGGGGTTAACGGAAAGCGGGAGAGGAATTGGTGGACGGAGTTGACGCGGGAGGACTAGGTCCAGGGTCAAAGGGAAAGGGGGGGGGCCCGGGGGGGCGGCGGCTCCTACTCCGTTTAGAGGGGGCCCACTCATCGTGGTCGGTGCGGAAGCTAAACCGCTCCTCCCGCCACACGCGAACGCGACTCGGCTACATATACCCCGGGAGGGAGCCACGTTCGGGAACGGCATTAGACCGGAGAAAGCCAAAGCCTTTTCGACGAGAGTTTCCTCCGCCGGGGAGGTAGAAGAAGGAACGGAGGGGTTGCACGAATCAACGACGCAAAAGACACGAGCCCCTTCTGTCTCTCTCTCTCTCTCTCTCTCTCTCGCTCGCTCTCTCTCATTTTTTTCTCGCCGTTTTTTGGCTTTTTTTTTTTGACAAACCAAAGAAGGAAAAGGAGAAATTTTGTTTCCGGGGACGGAGTTTTTGTAGCGGAGCGGATTTGGGGGGGAAGATCCATCGTTCGTGGTTGTCGTCGTCGCCGTGATGGGAACGGAAGTGTTGCGTCCTCAGGACTGCCTCATCGACAGGATGAGGATCCCCGATTCCCACGTCGTGTTTCCCCGCCGGAGCGCCGGTAGGCCGAGGCCCAACCGGAAGCCGGCGGCTCGTCCCGAGGTGAGAAAGCAACGGGTCCCGGAGACGCAGAAGAAATCGACCGAGGACGCGACGAAGGCCGGGAGGGGCTTCGTCATGGGCCACGTCACCATTTTGAAGCGCGGAGAGTCGCTGCCGGAGAAGAAGATCCGCGAACTTGCGGGCCCGAATACGGCAGCCACCCCGGCCACGGCCGCCGGAGATCTCATCCTCTGCGGGACTCAGCGGCTCGGTCCGGATCCGGCGACCCTGCCCATTTACCCCTCCGACGTCTACGCCGGCTCAGCGTTTTTTAACTCGCCTGCGCCGAGCGACCTGCCGTTGCCGAGCTTTTCCAAGAAGAAATGCGGTCCCGGAGGAGTCGTCGACGATTCCGCCACCAAGGATCTCAGGCGCCTGCTTCGGCTCGATTAGCCCCTTAAAAAGTATTCCCTGTAGTCGTAGATCCTCTTCTTCTTCAGCTTTCTCCCGTCCCTCTTTCGTCGCCACTGATTGCCCATTCCAAAAACCCTTGTGCCTCTCCCCTCGTCTCTCCAAAAATCACATCTTCCTGCGATTTTTTTAAACGGGAAGAAATGATCGTCGAGATCCGAGGGTAAAGCAGCAGACCCAGTACGCGTCTCAGCCGGAGACGATCGATGTATGGGAGGAAGACGGAAGGAGGAGGATTTCTGTACAATTCAACCAGGCAAAAATTGGAGGAAAAAAAAAACCCAAAAAAAAAAGAAACAAAAAAGAAAAAGGAAAAAAAAAATGAAGATATTAAAGTAGCAACCAACCAAGCAGCTCTCTTTACAGGTTATCTTTGAGGGAGATGATGTATTTCGAAGGTAACGATGGTGGGTTCCCTTAGGGTTTCTGTATAGCGTTTGCATGTAAATTGAGGGGAAACGATTTGGGGGTGTTTACCGCCCCGCTGTTGTCCCCTTCCTAGCGTCTTGTGTAGTACTGAATCAATGGTTGAAGGAAAGAAATAAGAGTAGCAGATCATATTTTAAAGAGTATATTTCTTTTGTCCAATTTTTTCCCATATCTGAGAAGGAAAAGAAGACCACCCACCCACACCCAGTTCTTATTATTGAATCAGATGAATTGCAGCTATGAATTCTCTCCCTCTCATGTCGACCTGGAGAGCAGTTTTTTTTTTTTTTTTCATTTTTATTGTTTGTTTGTTTTTCCTTTTGTTTGTCTGTAATCTATAATGGAGGAGTGAAGATGGTGCAGATGAGATCAGAATTATTGAAGACGGTCGTCGGTCGGCGGTCCCTACCTCTGCGTGGGTGACGACCGATGACCTTCCTCGACCGGCATCCGTGACGAAGACGACGGAGTCATAAACCAGTCTCGGAAGAAGATAAGGTCGATTGGGATTTTGGGGGGACATCCATTACTCTGCATCGATCGTCACGGCCAGATTCGTCAAGCCCAGTAACCTAACTAACGCTTTGAAAACTTTCGGGCCTTTTCAATTAATTGGAAAGCATTCAAGATTGGTGTAGATTTCTGCAACTTTTTCGGTGGAGGAAATCGGTGGGGGACCGGTAGCGAATGGTGGGCAAGTTCATAACCATTGCTGTCACGCACCTGTCCACCTAATCGTACCCAACCAAGTTTCGGTAATTTTAAGAATCTGAACTACCGGGAGCTGTGTTTAATTAACATGATGGAATATTGATGGAGCTTATTATAGGCAAATTAAGTATTTTTCCTCTCAATTTTATCTTAGAACATTATTTAGAAATAATATATAAGCATTGGTACCATTTCGGGTTTTGTAAAGGTAGGTTGATGGGACGCTGCAGGGGCTCAATAATTCGTTCTGGGCATTTTCTGGCATCACAAAAAAGTGAAAGGTGCACTTGCTGCAATTTGTTTTTACGTTGTCTGTCTATATCTGTCTAACTTGCAACAAGAGAGCCTGTAGTCATGTGGTGCTGTTCTTCATTGAACTCACTCATCCGAACTTACAGTTAGTATAACTGAATGTTTCAGTATGCGTACAAGTTCATCACTTCTCAAAATTTTGGGTAGTTTGTACTGACTTCCAGGAGCTCCATTATCCATGGCCGCCCTTGTTAGCAAATCAAAACTGCCTGACTTCACAACACACATCTCCAATGGATCAAGCTCCCCATCTCTTCTCTTTCCCTTATACACACCTCCCAGAAAGCTTTCTATAGATGCACACATGCCTTGGAGCACAACACGTTCACACGCCCCATTTACTTCCACAAAAATTACCAAATTTTGCTTTGGTGTAGTACTACTGGATCCCATCTTCCAGCAGCTTGTAAACTCTATGATTTCTACTCCAGTCCTGGTCTGGAAATCCTCCATTGCAAGCATCAGTTCCCTTTCAGTTGCATATTCATCAACCCCCTTTGGTGTCCTTGTCAAGAATTCAATCTCTGGAGCTGCATTGTGGAAGCCAACCACTCTCACAACATCCCCCAACCGATATCGATACAACCCTCTGAAAGTAGTCACCACCACCTCATATGTTCTCCCTATCTCCACACTGGAGATATCTACTGTTTCTTTACCTACTTGTAGAGTGGCAAAATCGAACGGAAGGAATTCAAAATAGGCCGAGTTTGGCATCACCACGTATCTTGTGGTCTCGGGTGGTTGGAGTCGGTCCAGATTAATGGCGATTGCACACTCTGATGCAAAGTAATCACCTCCCAACAAAGGCACTTCGCCTGCATAGTACTTGAGCTTGGGATAGTACTGCTTCATACTCCCAGTGGTAACACACGAGACATAACGCAAATTTGGCCACAGTTTGCTGAAAATCCCACCCCACGTACCTCCTTCACAAATTGCTCGGATCCTCGATGCTGTGTCATAATTAGGCCCATCAAGAAATTCTTCCATGGCATCTCTGAGTGTTGGCTCTGTGATCTCCAGGCTAACAGTTCCACATTCAATGTCTCTACAGAGTTGCTTCCACTTGGATTCCAGAAGGTCAAAGGCCCTTATCAAACCTATGGCATATGGTGCCCTAATAGCATCTATGGAGCTGTAGTTTCTTAGGCCACAGAGCAGATGACAGTACATTTGTTGATGAACCTCTGCGCTCTTGAGAACTTGTGGGGGACTCGCACACAGAGAGAAGAGACGTGATGCACTAGGGCCATTGGTCTGCATCGGATAAGCCGTAGCAGCCATTACTTTCAGGTCCCCTTTAGTCCTTGTGACATTTCCAGCGTAAATAAACCACAGAATCTTGGAGATTGTTGGCCTGGGTGGAAACAATCTGAAAGCAGAAAACGAAAAAAGTTGCATCTTTTATTATCAAATCAATCCGATGAAGAAAAAAAAAAGAAAGAACAAAATGCGAATATGAAGCCAGTTTCTTACCTTCTCAGGAAGACAGCACTAGCCTGGTGGGCCAAATTAGAAGCATCTTTGGACTCCTTTGAATCAAAGTAAGGTATCATCTTAGGCCTCAAGGTGCTCGTTCCTGAACTAAATTAATTGAACACGATCTAATTTTAACTCCATATGCTTATATATTCTTCCATAACTGAATTATTTATACAGTGAAAAAAAAAAAAAAAAAAAAAAAAAAAAAAACTCTCTTTTTCCCTAATTCCTCGACTCCAGGACAAACGATCGGTTCGTTAAACAGATCCATGCTTAGCGAAGATGCATAATCGAGGTTTAATTTCCATCAATGACATCTTCACTTTCTCAAGCATTCAATGAATTTGATACCGACATCAATCCATGGCTAGGGAAAGAAAAAGAAAACCAAATCATCAGGTCATACCTGTTGAAGAAGCAGAGGAGGGGATCAACGGAGAGTAACGAGGAAGTATCACCGTCGGCCATTCGTCGGATGTAATCGGCGTAGTCATCGTAGGAAGAAATGGGGACGCGCCGCCTGAAGGATTCGAGATCCAAGGGTGGATCGCCGGCGTCGTTGATGACCGCATAGGGCTGCAAATAACGAACGCCACCGTTCCGGGCGAGGATCGCCTCGAGCGTCTGCCGCTGCAGCCGACGTGCATCTCTCGTGGATTCCTGAAGCTGTCCCAGGATTTCTTCCTCCGCCATGACTCTTTGAGTCCTCCGTGATCGTCTCGACACGGGTTGGCAAGAACGAGGATCCGGACAGACCTGAATCGACCCGAGACTCCAACAGTCCCTCTCTCTGCCGTGTTCTACAGTCAAACCGCCGGAGTTGACTTTAGAAGCTTCGCGTTGTCGGGTTCTTAAAAATTTCAAACGTTTTATGTTGTAAAATCGTATACGAACGATACGTATCGGAATTTGGGGGTGTCCGGCCAATGTATAAACATAAAGAAAATAGTTACGAGATAAAAATAGGTATAAAAGAGAGGGGGGGGGATACCGATAGATCTTAAAAAGTCGAATGTAGACCAACTTTGGTTATATCAACTAATTTATCTTAATAAAATTATAATATTTACAAGAATATATATTTATTTACAGTTTCATCGTCTATATTTTATGGTTGCTAAAGTTTAAGACCAAACTTAACTACTTGAGACTAATTAAGAAAGGAAGAAAATAGGAAGAGGAAGAGATGTGTTTAGACACCATCCCCAGATGGGCCATCATTTTATTCAAGTCTGTCACGAAATGGTCGAATTAATTATATATGCATCACGCGTACAATAGCGTGCGGGTTTCCAAGTTCGTTCCTCATCATCCATCCGGTTTATGTAGATAACCATTTCATTGTTTAGTTTCTTAATCTCAAGTGATAATAAATAATTAATTAGGCGTTTCTCTGTCACTCCATGAGTTCAGAGGAGGCGGAGGAGGTCCTCATGCCCCTTTCCCTTTGTGGGTATTCGCCCGGCCAGAAAGAAACGAAATCGCCCCCATTGAACCTTTCATAAGCAAAAACGTGCAGAGAGGAGGAATCGAAGAGTGAAAGCAAACCAACCCTCCTCACAGACCTTGTCGCTTGCTCTGTAACGTGCACGGAACACTTTGATTTATCAAAGCTAGCTTCTCTCACTTATAAATATGTATATATATATGATCAACCTAGCTCCCTTGCCTCCAGTAAACTGGGATTCAATTCAGAGTCTAAAGAAAGGAGATCGAATGGAGGGCTCTGGAGTAGTGCAGGCTTCGTCTTCTTCGAACACTACCAAGAGGGGAGTTGGGGGAACGACATTGACGGGGGTGGGAAATCTCATCAAGCTTCTGCCGACTGGGACGGTGTTCATGTACCAGTTTTTGTCTCCCCTTTTAACAAATTACGGCCACTGCGGCGTCGTGAACAAGTACCTCACCGGAGCTCTGCTGCTGGTCTCCGGCTTCTCCTGCTGCTTCGCGTCATTCACCGACAGTTACACGGGAATCGACGGGACTGTCTACTACGGCGTGGCGACGGCGAAGGGGTTGTGGTCCTTCTCCGGCGACCCGAACGGCAAGTCCGTGGACCTGTCCAGGTACAGGCTCCGGGTGGGGGACTTTGTCCACGCCTTCTTCTCCCTCGTCGTCTTCGCGGTGCTGGGTTTGATGGATCCCAACACGGTGGAATGCTATTATCCCTCTTTGGGTTCGTCCCAGAAGACGGTGCTGATGTCTTTGCCGGCCGCGGTGGGGGCGATTTCGAGCTCAGTCTTCGTGGTCTTCCCCTGCAAGCGCCATGGAATCGGCTACCCGCCGGCCGATTCTACTTCAAACTAGGCATATATGCACATGCATGCAGTGTGGCGAACGATTATAAATATATACGTACGTGGTTGAATTCGTTTTGAACTTAATTCTTTGGTACCGGTGTGAATTGTGAAGTGAGTGAGTGAAGCGGTGTGAATTATAAAGTTTTTATTTTTTATTTTATTTTTTTAAACTATTATTTAAAGAAAGTATTTTAATACAGATATTTATAAAAAAATATAAGAAAATTTAACCCATAAAATGCAAGCTCAAAATACACAAGAAATAGACAAGTGGGATAAATGACTACTAGAATTAAATAATAATATAAAATTAAGGTAATATTTTAGAAATCAGTTAGATTTACGCGAGAGAATACATAAAAATCAAATATCGTAGGTTGATGGATAAGGCACACGGATTCTCTCTCCTTCACACATATGTATGTACACATAAGTGAGGAGGGGCCTTGGGTAGGTATCACGACCAGACTGATGTTCGCAAATCCGGCAAAGGTGGTGGTGCCCCGCCGACTTAGTCAGAGGAAATGGGCAGGCGAGGAAGGAAAAGAGTCAAGATCGGGGAGCGCGACGCCCCTCGTCTATAAAATATAATGGTCTGCCACTGCCAGCCAGCTCTCGACCGACCCGACTCCCAAACCATAAATAAATGAATTTATTTTTCTTCAAAAAATAATATAAAAGGAGGGGGACGGGGGACCGGAACGGAACGTCGGAACCGGAGCATCAAGGGTGGGGCCTGCGCGGCTGCACTCCAATGCTCATTCCGCGGCTTCCTTTTGCGTTACGTAGGCTTTATTTATTTATTGTGTATGGTCTTTCCTTCTTTTCAGGATAATATTATTGCCTTTTTTTTTTTTTTTTTTTCTTTTTTTATTTAATAAATTATCGGTTCTTTCCTTCTATTTATCACATGATTTATCTGTCAATTATCAACAACCGGTCCAGATCAACGGCTCCCGGTCCACCGTCTGGTCCCTGGACCATCCAAGCTCTCCTCCCTATTTATTCCAAAGAGTCAACCCAACCCCCCTCGAAAATCCCTAAAGCGGGAACTGGGACTGCCCACGGAGACGATAGAAGAAGCGCAGAAGAAAAATAAGAGACCATGAGCTTCTGTAAATCCTTCCAGACGCTTTTGGGCCACTCCGACGTCGGAGACCGCCGCCATTTCTCCCTTCCCTCCCCCGGCGGCCTCTGCCTCATCGCCCGCACATTTCACAAACCCCCCTACCTCCTCGAGTCCTCCGCCGTCGGAAAAAACTCCCCAGACGACACCTCCTCCACCTCCCCCGCCCCAGCCCCCGCCCCCGACCCCGACCCCGAGGGATTCTTGACTTGTACCGAGACCCTCGGGTCCGAGAGCTCCGAGGAGAGAGTAGTCGCGGAAGAGGAGGAGAAAGTTGTCGGAGGAGAGACGGCGGCACGGTGGCGACGGAAGTACTCCAGGTTGCGGTGGAGGAAGACGGAGACGGCGGAGACGAAGTTTCCGCCGCCGCTGCCTGGATTGGATCAGAAAGGCCGGCCGAGGTCTTTCTTGAAGGCGGAGAGGAAGGACGGGAGATTCGTCCTCACCGAGGTGCAAATCGAACGCCCGGAGGTCTTTTGCGCTAAACGAGAGGGCGGACGCCTCAGATTACAGGTCATCAAATCCAAGCAACGAACAGAAAAAGACGAACAACAACAACAACAGAATAAACTCAAAGAAGAAGACAAAGAAGAAAAAGAAGAAGAAGAAGAAGAAGAACAGGGGATAAGAGAAGCAGATCGAAGAGAAGAAGAAGAAGAAGAAGAAGAAGAAGAAGAAGAAGAAGAAGAAGAAGAAGAAGAAGAAGGAAAGGGAGAGCGATTGGGAGGGAAGTGGCGGTACTTTCAATTTCACCAAAGATGTCATCATCTCAGCGACCATTTCTCCCCAATCTGGAATTCGCGCTGCGTGACCACTTCGTGAGTCGAAACAGTCACCGGCCACCGCCTGCCATTCCTATCCGGCGCCGCCGCCCCGACGGCGAAAGGCAGGGGCAGTACCGGAACTCCGCGATTAATTTTCCCGACGAGAGAGACGGACAAAAGGTATGATTCTGGCGAAGATCGGCGTCTGACGCCTTTTTGATCCCAATATTAGTTTGGTCGTTGGGTGGCACGAGAACCGGGGCGGTCTTCCTCACCGCTGACGGCAGCAGCATAACGAGACATCAAATTACAAGAGTTGCCATCGTTGTGCCAGCTACCGTAAAAAAAAAAAAAAAAAAAAAAAGAAAAGAAAAGGAAGAATCAAAGAAAGCGACCTCAGTAAAATAAAGTTAAAAATAGCGGCCCCTCGTCTTTTTCGTTTTTTTCTCTTTTTTAGTTAAAAATATAAAGATATTAAGATTGAGGTGATGGTGGGAGCTTCCTGGAAAAAAAAAAAAAAAAAAAAAAAAAAAAATAGACCAGCCGCCGGAGAACATTTGTAAAGATTCTTTTTCTCGCGATGAAATAATAATTATTGAATAAACAGTTTTTTTTTTTTTATGTTTTATTTGTCACGTTCTTTAATTAGGTTATTATTTTGATGGAACTTGTTGATTTTCGAGGTTTATTGAAAACGTGTTCTATTCCTAGTTAGATTATTTTTGGTTTATCTAACCCATCCGGTCACTGTTTTTTACCGAACCCAAATACTGACCCGGGTCACTGTTTCTGGTTGGGTCAAAACGGTTCGTGGATTGTAATTTGAATCAACCCAAATACTTAGCATATTATTTAAAAATAAATAAGAAAACAAATCTCAATCAATCAATCAATTAATAGGTAAGTAAAGACTGAAACTCTGAACAGCTCTTTTTTTCCGTTTTTGTTTTTCTGTATCATACTCGGATCTTGCCGCGAGACTGAAAAAACCAGAAACGGGAACAAATTACAAACAATTACCCAGAAAAACCGGGGGAGTATAAGAATGAAACCCAGTAGAAGAAGAAAGAAAGCTCATTTCATCAAAATACTCTTTACAGAATGAGCCGATTTTGGGGAAGGAAGGGTTGGGTTGGTAAGGTTACGAGTCACTCGTCCTCCTCGTCCCCGTCGTTGTCGTCGTCCAAATGCCTCTGGATGTGGGCTTTGTTATTCTGACGAGTCTCTTCCTGTGTCTCTGTTTCCGCCGTCGAGCTCCGTCTCCCACTTCGTCTCTGCTAATCTGGACGCTCACCCTCACCACATGGTGATCGGAGGTCCCCTTCGACGAAAGCACCGAATACGATCCCGGCACGAATTTGTAAGGGGAATCCGCCGAGGCGAGTATGTAATCCACCCGGGTACCGTACTTGCACGTCCCCTGCACATCTGCTCAATTCCGACGAATCCAAGAACAAGAAACAACTAGTATTAGTTCGCCCCTCTCTCTGTTTCCGGTACCTGTTGATGACGGAGTTCCCGGCGACGTACCTTGCCCTTTCACAATCATGACCACCGATTCGCATTCCCCGGCAAAACCTTTGGCGTCCACGTATCTCCTCTCCTTCAAGAACCTCATCACCTCCACCTTCGGCGTCGGCTTCCCGATTTCTTCGTAGTACTGTTCAAAGGGTCAGAAGAAGAAGTCCCAAAGTTCAATACAGAGAGGAGAAGGGTTGGAACTTGAAAGAAAGAAAGAAAGTCCTTTACTTTGACAATGTCGGACCATCTCTCGGGAGAGTAATCCGTCGCGTCGAGGGAATTGAGGCCCCCGGCGAGAATGTGAGGCCCGTCGTCCGACTGGATTATCGCGTTTATCTGCTTCATCCTCCATCTCTCGTCAAGATGGTCCAGATGGGTGCAGTGGAAATTTACCTCCCCTGCATTTGGCACATCCACCGTAACTTTCAACACGTTCCTGTGCCATCAAATGCACAGTTCCATTAATAAAATAGATTCAGTGCCTTCCTTCGAAAACGCATATGAACTCAATTACATATAAGATATAACAGTAACCTGACATAATTAAACAGTGGCAGAGATCATGAAAGGGACTTCACAAGAAAATTCAAGAAATTCTCGCTGATATGATGCGTCTTTTCAGAAATTACAATTTGTGGTCGCTTCAGATTTTCGTTGAAATCAATGAAGGGGCATTAAAATTTAAAACACTCGAAACAGATTTGTTACAGGAAATTCGTTTTTTTCTGCTAAGAGTGTTATGATCCAAGCAAGCAAAGATAGAGGTCGAGCAGCAGAAGCTCAAATTAATAACAGGGGCGTTCATATCTGACCTGAAATCGGTATCGTCGAAGATCTTATGCGTCTTCCACCTCTTAATAGGCCATCTGGAGAGAACGGCGTTGCCGTACTCCGGCGCCCAGCTCTCCGCGAAAACGAATTTCATCCCAAGAGCGTCCGCCAAATCGGAAAGAGGCTTCATCCCTCTCTCTTCATCTGCCTTCACGTCCTGCAGTCCCACAATATCCGCGTCCACCTCCCTCAGAACTTCCAGAATCGTTCTGTTACTCTTCAACCTCTCCGCTTCCCTACTGTAGTGCACGGCGCGGGCGGGGGAGCTGACGCTCCTCATCGGCGCCTTCCCCTTCTGATTCCGTTCCATTGATATCTCGTTTTCGGGGAGATTGATCGACACCCGGAGCTTGGATTTCGCGAAACTCTGCCGCTGCTTTGTCACAAACCCGGGAGTAGTGTGAGATTGAGATTGAGATTGAGAATGAGAATGAGAATTCGTCGGCTTTAGTATGCTCTTAGGTCGATCGTTCATCGATTTCCCCCGGATATCCAGCTCCTCCTGTATCTCTCGCTTGTTCTCCCCAAAGACTTCGTCTTCTAAACCAGAAAAACTAGGCCTGTCGATGGAACAGGGCACCGCCGGCGCCATGGAAAACATGGCCGCGTTGAAAGTGGCGATTCGAATCGGTTTCGAAGACCCGGGTGAGGAGAGAGGGTACTGGTCCAATATTCCTCTTGGGTCTTCTGCAGATTCCTTCTCTTGCGCCTTCGGTCTCGGCTGCCTGCCTAGTGTTCGTATTACGATCCTGGGCTTCACGGGGCGGCGGAGTGGCCACCGGAGTCTGGAGTACAGTCGCCGGAGTTTCCGGTTAAGGATCCTGAACATGGCAGAGAAACGGGTAGTAGTGCAGAAAATGGATCGAATCCTTGTTTTTCTGAAGCAAGCGCACATGGAGAAAATTTGAGCTGGTTTCAGGGTCATCAGTGGGATTTTCTCGACGCAGGGAGGGAGAAGAATTTTGGATTAGTTTAGTTGGGTTTTAGTTGGCGACGGAGAAGAAAGCAGTGGTTGCAGTGACACTTGGCACAAATCCCCAACTGCTCTCTAATTTAAATACCCAAATTGATCTAGCAACTACAAACTGATCGCTACGACGATCTGCTTCGATTCTCAGTCACCTCCCTTTCTTAATTATTTCAGGTCGATGACTTGACGCTGATTTGAATATTTCTTTTAACTATATATACATTATACAGTCGTCCTCTCTTCCGTTCATCACTGTAATTAATCCTAACTCAGGTTCAGCATTGCAGACCCACAATTCGGAAAACAAAACAAATTTCGTACGAGTTTTTCAGTCCCTGACCCACATCGGTATCTGCTTTTTGAGTACCGTGGGGAAGAAGCTGCCGCGGCAAGAACTTGAAGGTCATTAATGGCGGATCGATGGTAGCTACCGGATAAGCATCTTGGATGTCTGATATGCAGTTTTCTTCTGTACACATGCCATGTTTTTCAAATTAAACTGTCCCAATCGAGGGGATGTAATTAATAATTATACTCTCAATAGTAATAGCAGCTCATAATTAAGTGGCTGCAATAATTGATTGCGCGTCCGTGGATGGAGGGGGGGGCGAGTCTTTTTGGTTTTAATGGAAACAGGAGAAGGCCGGATCGAGTAGTAAAGGGCGTTGGCAGATTCAAAAGGGTTTGACGAGATGGGTTTTGTTTAAAGGGTTTGAGGAGGTGTCTTTTTATCTGCTCCGATTTGTTTATAGGGATTTGAGGAGAAAGAACCGGGAGGAAGGCGACAGGCAAAAGCGGCTGAGTTTGCAGGAAGGGACCGGGTTTGTGACCACAGCAAACACTGAAAAAAAAAAAAAAAAAAAAAGGAGGAGGAAAAGATAAGTTTTTCTTTTTTCTGGGTTCAGTCTCTTGGAACCATGTGGTTATTGTACGTTCTCCTCTCTGTCTCTCAGTCTCTCTCATGGTGGAAGAAAGCTCATGCTGGGTGACAAAAAAAGCAGATACAAAGGAAGGGCAGGAGTGGTTGGAAAAAAGAGAGAAGAATGGCACTGAAAAATGCAACTTGATGGCTTTCAGGAACCTTATTCCCCTACCAATATTACTACTGATTGTTGCAGCTTTTCCTCTGTAGAGAAAGCTCTCAATCTTCTAGTTAAAACCAAGCAGAAAGTTATTATGCTCTGTATAATATAAATATGATTCATCTTCTCTGGTGCCAGACAGGGCAGATAGCAGACCTCTGCCTGCAGTAGAAAAAGAAACGGGGTCCTTGTCGTTTGATTAATCAAAGTTTGTTGAATCTAGACTTAGCTTTAAATTAATGCTTTCTCTTCATCGGTTAGTTTAGTTATCTTGGACAATTATAAAAAAGGAAAACAAGAACTGGAGAAAGATCCGTTTGCTTGGATTCAAATATCAGACATCCAGGGTGTCCCATGAATTAATGATAAAAAAGAATAATCATCGAGTCTGGGAAAGAAATGCATTCACGGGATCAGTACCAATTTGTTTCTTTCAGTACCGGGTTTTGTATCTTTCTCCACTCTTTTCATCAGTTTTGCCTCCGTTACAGCGCAGACACGTTCCTGCAGCTACCTCTTTGGAAGAATAAAAATCTTGATTGATTAAATGAATGAATGGTTGTAAGGGAACCCTAATAGGTTACACTACAAATATAAAAAAATTGTGATTTGTACAAGTGAATACAAGTATAATCCACGAAGAATTTGATTTGATTATTCTTCCTTGATTTTTATTGTGTGATCTCTATCAGGGTCTCTGTCATCGTTGATTTGTGAAATATGATCTATTAGGATCTCTATTATCCTTGATTTGTGATGTGTGATGTCTATCATAATCTCTATCATCGATCCTTGATTTGTGAAATATGATCTCTATCATTCTCCATCAAACATTGCTATTTAGATCAGACGTCAAGTTTGCACAGTAGACGAACAAATTGATTTGTAGGTAAAAACTGGGTTGGTGGCGAGATTTGAATTGCAGACAAGTTATCAGACCAGATCACCGAGGAATGAGTAATTGAAGTACCCACGAGACTTCAGATGCAACGACTGCCAAGGTGGCCTCAACACTATACTGAGAGACAGTGAGTTGTTTCTTGGAGGCCCATGACACAAGGGACCTGTCAAGCATCACACAAAAATTAGCCACTGATAGACGAAATCATCTGGATAACCACCTCATTAATCCACATCTTGCTCGACCAGGAACATTGTCAGCTACCGGTACCATGCCTCAGGGTTCACATATGTTGTAACCGCTTACAAAGGAAAAACTACTGTGGTCGTAATATTTTCACCCCAAATGTCATATTTTCACCTCTTGAGAAACGCCACCGGTATTGTTTGTGGCCGCACCCATTTCGAGCCGCTCCATAATCCTTGCAATCTGGAGATCGCAAGCTGTGAGTTGCGCGTCTTTGATGCGCAGTTGCTTGCTCTGTTCCTTAAGTACAGCCTGCATTTCGGCAAGCTGCTCTTCTATTGTTTTGGCCGATGTCGTCATTGCGGCTACTCTATCAGTTGGAGCCACGGGAGAAGCTGTCGTCTCGGAACGAAGTGGAGATGACTTAATTGGCGACCAGGCCATCGGCGTGTGTCGGTGTGGGGAAGACATGGGTGACCTATTGGCTGCGGCGGTTAATGCTGCCAGGAGATCGTAAGAGATCGTCACTTGCCCCCTGTCGTTGTTCTAGGCAAGGCTGAAGTCGATGTTGGGTTCTTTCCTGTTGCGGACGAAAAGGTTGCGTCTCCGTGTTGCTCATATCGCCAGACCATGGTTGATACGATCGAGTCCCTCCGTGAGGGTGGCGATTGAGTAGGACTGACCACCAGACTGTGCGCCGGTGGTGTGGTGTCGACGGGCAGGTAGGTCGGCTTATTTGCTGCCGGGATCAATATTCTGACCGGTGTGACGACCATTTTGGTGGAGGCCACGATGGCCTATGGTTGGTAGACGGCACTCGGACGACGCACATCTAGCATGAAAGGAGTCTCTCTAGTGGACAAACTTCTGGCCAACGCCCTTGTCACTGGGCGACTTGCTGGTGGAGGAGATGGAGCACCGATGTTGGCTGGAGAAGTAGCCGCTGGTCCGCGAACTCCGGTTATTGCGGTCGAGCTTGCACCCGCAGCAGAGCGTGGACAAGTAAAGCTCGAACTGGCAATTTGCTCGCCTTTGTTGTCGTTGTTGTTAATGTTGCCATTGTTGGTGTTGCTGGCGGAGAAGGAGATGAGAGGTAGGAAATGTCCCACCGGGCGTGCCAAATCTGTTTCACCAAAAATCTGCCGGTCTGCGAAAGGGCGCGACCGAGAGTGTAATTCGATTAATAACAAAATATTTTGTGTTACAATTTGTGTTTGCGTATCAGAAAAATGCGAGTACAATCTCCTATTCTTCCTCTGTTTCGATATACGTGTGAGTTTGATGAAGCTTCGACTTCTGGCGAGGACGACAAAATTCGAGTTATGAAATGAGTGTGCACGAACTGTTGTGGCTTTGGTCGGTCGGACGGAAGTATTTGTGTTCCGTATGTATCGACTTGTGACATTGCGAGCGAACGTGTAGAGCTACTCCGGTCGAACTGTTGATCAACGGACTGCAAGTTGCTGAAGTCTGTGCGCGAGAGTGTGGCTCGACACAAGATTTTTAGTTATGAATAAATCTACACAAAATTTTTAGTTCTGAATAAATCTGAAACTAATTATAAAGTTACATTAAACATCATTCCACAATTCCGAAAACAAAAAAAAAAAAAAAAAAAAAAAAAAAAAAAAGCCCATGAGAAGAAAAATTTTGTGATCTATCAGTCGAGTTTGACGGATGAGAACAAGTAGTGAACAAAGCAGAAGGAAGCGAGGAATCCTACGGTCCCAGCGGCAAGCATGACGGCGAAGGCCATGAGGAAGGAATAACCCAAGTAAAGAGCGACGGAGAGGGGACCCGTCAAGCTCCTCAAATCGAAAATCAAATAAGTGATGGAGTAGAGGAAGATGTAGAGGGCGACGGAGCCGGAGGAGAAGAAGGATTTCCACCACCACTGCCAGTCCTCGGCGCACAGGTGCATGTAGGTGAGAACGATCGACACCTCCGCGCTCACCACCACCAGAAGGACCATCACGATGAGAAGGAACCCGAAGACGTAGTACACCTGGCCCAGCCAGAGGCTCGACATGATGAAGAACAGCTCGATGAAGAGGGTCCCGAACGGGAGCGTCCCGGAGGCGAGGACGAGGAGCCAGGACGGGTACTTGTGTCTCGGGATCTCCCTCGCGATCGCGTTCGTCCTGACGGGGAACTCTATCGCCTGAGCTTTGCCGCCGGCGAATCCCCCGATGAGGGTGAGGGGGAGAGAGATGCAGAACCAGAGGCAGAGGAGGGTGGCGTAGAGGAAGAGGGGGATCGCCCCCGTGCTCCGGCTGCTCCACAGCAGGAAGTTGAGGACGGTGAGGACGAGGAAGACGATCCCAGGGAAGAAGCAGGCGACCATCCACGAAATCGATACCCAGCCCTTGTGTTTCCCGCCCTTGATGCTCCTCCACAGCCTCGTCCCGACGTAGCCGGCAGCGACGCCCAGGACGAGGTAGAAGAAGATCATGCCCGTGATGAGGTGGCCCCTCGAAGCCGGCGACATGAACCCCAACGCGGCGAAGAAGATGGTCACCACCCCCATCCCCAGGATCTGGACCCCGTCGCCGACCAGGACGCACAGGAGCTCCGGATTCTCCGGCGGCCGGAACACGTCCCCGACCACCATCTTCCACCCGGAGAGCTCCTCCTTCAGCTGCCCGTGCGATTCCTCGTCCACCTCATCCGCCTCGTACCGGGTGAGGTCCCGCCGGACTGTCCGGAGGAGTATGACGAAGACGATCCCGGCCAGGAAGGCGACGACGGTGAGGGAGTTGAGTATGGAGAACCAGTGGACACGCGCGCCTTCCATTTTCAGGTACGCGTCCCACCGTGAGGGCCACTTGATGTCGCTGTCCACGAACGAGACCTCGTAGGTGAACGAGATGGGCTCCCCTTCCCTCACCGCCATCGCCAGCGTCGACGGATCGCAATCGATCGCAGGCGACAACTTGTCGTAATACACCAGATTCTTCGTCGCCTCCACGTCGTGGTTGTAACTGCACGGTACGACTTCAAAACCCACGATGATATAACCGCTAGAGCCGGCACCGCCTGCCGCTGCCGCTGCACCCCCCACCGATTCAGCGGCAACCTCCCCCGTGCTCCCTAACACGTTGCTCATTACGGGGGTCTCTAATTCGTGCCTGTGAATGAGGACCTTGAATTTGAGATGATTGAAGATGTAATGCTCCTTGTCGTAGTGAACGCCGACGGGGTACCCCGTCCACCGGAGCGTGAAACCGTCCTTGTCCGTGTACCTGTATATTTTAAATGAATTATAGAGTTTAAGGAATTTCTTTTCTTTTATTCTTAATAATTAGTCTGGGGACAAAAGAAATTAAACTACCTGATGGCCGGGAGATTGTCCAAGATGGGGTTCACCTGGTACACCTGGTCGATCCGCTTCTTCAACATCTTGGCCTGGTCCGCCGACAGAGGCCCCGTGGAGCAGATGAAGATGTCGGACTCGTTCCTGTTGGTTCTGAATCGGTAGGGGGAGTTCTCGATTCGATCCCCCATCAAGATCTCTCCCAGGTTTTCGCGGCTGTCTTTGATTCCTTCGATGGGCTTGCAGAAGGGAAGGCTGTAATACCCGAACGGCATTTCTGTCTCCACGGACGTGATGGAGTTCACCTTCACCCACAGAAAATCGCCATTGGAGTACGTGTGGGGGTAACTCCCGGGGAGATAGAAGGCTACTACGCTGGTGGGTGTATTAATGTGATACAGAGTCAGTATCAGCAGAGAAAGAAACCGTGCTGATGCTGCTGCTGCTGCTGTGGTCGTCCGAGAGAAGAAGAAACCCATGTTTGCATGTGGGCTAGCTACCTGATTGCATAAAACGCCATTTTCGACTGCGTAAAATTTTTGCAGATCCCGAACCCCAGTGGAGACCTTAACGAACCGTAGTTACGATATCAGAGCTGATCTGGTAGCTAGTTCTGCATGCATGGATGGCGAAACTATATATGAATGTATGAAACTATATATATATAACGGGGGCATCAAATAATTTATCAAGCTGCAATATTGTAGGTAAGGACTCTTTTTAAAGTAAAATCAAGACCAAAATAGAACGATTTCCAATTTTTTCTCCTTTTATTTCTCGTACGAACAGAAATTTTCTCTGCGACTTGTGCTTTGTCTGTCTTCGAGCAGGCAACATTCCATATTATTACATTTGGATTAATATTTTTTTGTTTGGCAGAAACTCGTTGATAAATCATCATTTTCCTTTCGTGAACTTAAAAACCGGGTTTAGATAAATGAAACGAGTCAGATAGATAGATTCACTGAAGATGAGAACTACATGGAAAAGAAATTCGTCTAGTTGAGGATGCGATGAAGAAATAAAAAATTTCTTTTCTGCCAAAATAACAAGTTATTCAATAAAAGAGATTGTAGAGATGGAAAACAAAAAAATTCTGTCTCGTGGTTCCCAGCAATGGACAAGACATAAAAGGTCATAACGATTGTAGAAACGTCGGTCGCTGTTAAATGGTATTTCATGGGAGCTAACAGCTCATGAAGACGACTACAATCCTGTTGCTCCTTCATTACACATGGATCAATGACATAAATACTAACAGTCTCCTAGTCCTACACTAATCACTGAATAATACATCCAAAAGGTTGGACTGTGAGTCGTTAACAATTACACTATCCTCAAAAAGATCATGGCAACCATTTTGTTTTCGAATTTTTCGCTCTTGGGCAACTACTTCGGCTGATTCACTGCACCAATTCCTTCCCCCCTGTTTCACAGGCTTCTCAGCAACAGAGAATTTGTTCCCATCACGAATTCTTTCAGGAAAGCCAGCCCATACTATCAAAAAGAAAAAGGAACAAGATAAGTCAGTTGAGCATGCTTATGAAGGGAATGTCATATTGTTAGCTCATCAAATCCATCATAATCATGATCATTATCATCTTATTAGAGGCCCTAGAAACCATATATGATTCATATTATTCCCAACCTACTCTATCATTTGCTATCTTATTTGATAGATAACAGAGTATGATCGTTTTTCCTCTTACGACTTGCATCAGTTATGAGTCCCCCTCTAGATTTTGTTTGATGCATCTACAGCCATCACCTGTGTGTTGCATCCTAGCTTCAGTGCAAGTGCTTGAGTCCCAGCTTGCATACTGAGATCACCCCTGTCGGCCTTGTCACACACTTAACTGGGTAACACCATGAGACATCATAGCATGTTAGAGACTTACTAGTTTCCTTGCTACGAATGCTCCCCAAGTATAGCTTGAGACATCTGTTCCCAGTTTGTCCACATTCATGGGAAATAAGTCTCTTTCATACTCAATATTGACATTCTGACTACCCTTCTTTACAGAATGTTTCTTCAATCCCAAATTTCCTGGCATATAAAGAGTGCCAGGTGTGCAGCCGTCTAGCACCACCCTAGGTTTTAACCCCCCGGCATGTGCCTCTCACATAACACATCAGAAGCCAACATTAAATTTATCCCATGCATTAAATAAAACTACAGTGGCATCTTTTGAATGATTTAACATAAACGATATGAGATTACAGCGCAGAGAATTCCTCCTGGTCTCCTTTAGTTTATTGTATATGATATATTTGCAAGTCACAATATACACCTCAAGATGGCCATAATGCTATTGCAAGGCCCACACACCAAGACTACATTGTAATTCCAAATACACATTGATCAAGCCCTACAAAAGACCATCACATCTACAGTTGTAAACAACCAAGCCAGCACCAAAGTAGTCCATTGGTGAATTGTGCCTCATTCCTAAAATTGTTCCTGGTCCTGATTGGAAGTTATACCTGATCTTGTTTAAGAGCCATGACCCTGTATCCTATTGATTTCCAGTTAACGGCAGTTAGGCTCCACCAACAAGAAAAACCATTTCTTTTTTTTTTTTTTAACAAGCTCATAAGTTTTCAAAAGGAAAAAAGGTTTATTAATTTAAATTTACTTTGATCCATTGAGAAATCATATGTATTCCTTCATTTTGATAAATAAACAGTCAAAATAAAGTCAAGCCATGACTATTTGGCAATCATGAATGATTTGTCTCCCCTCTCAGAACTCAACTGCTGCAGCCCTCCCTCTCTCCCTCCCTCCCTCTATCAACAAATATTTACCATTCTTTCACTGCAACAGGGATCACAATACTACATGAGCAAAACCTGAGACACAGAAATGTTGGGACTTCGACATGTTCTGTTTCATTTGGAAGTACCAATTTTGTTGTAAGAGCACATTTGTTTTTTGCCTTCAGGGGCTTTGTCTCATGCAAACTTTCTCGACATCATTCTTGAAATATGGCATCTGCATTGAGACAGCAGGTTTACCACCATTCACTTTGTTCACCAAGCCAGGACTTGAACATAACCGACCTTACCTTTAACCACAAGACTAATAGGATGAACTAGAATGACTTACTAGCAGCCACAATGACAAAATAGGATGGTGATTGAACAGATGACATCAGCACCAAAACTATCCACGAGTATGTGACACACCTGATATCTAGAATCTCACACACATTAAGATATTTTGGTCCTTATTCTGGGTCAAAAGATTCCTATGGTCACGAACAAAGCCTACACAACGAGTCAAAACACATCAGGATATGGTGGTTCTTATCCAGTTTGATCTGATTTTGGAAAAGAAAATTCAGATAATTTGCTTTATATGCCTATAAAATTACATAAACACGGACAGAAAAACTCTCCAACAGATCTTGATAACTCACAGTTGTATATTATGCAAGAATAACCCATTGCATGAGTTTGCCTTGCTCAATTTCCGATTAAGGAATAATATACGGAAAATATGTTTAGCATGGCTAGCGAGATTACTTCCAAAATGATGCAGGACAATAGAAGCTGCAACGGTGACGTTCAACGACGCAGTGCCACAGCCATATTGAGGAATGTAAACAAAAAAGTCGCATATTTCACACTCCTTAGCTGAAAGTCCAGTTCCCTGAATAACGCAAAACCATAGGAGAGCCATTAAAAGCAGAATTGCCTTAAAACGGCAGAAAAATGAAAGATCAAAACACGGTATACTAAGCTTTTACCTCGTTACCAAGCAAGAAAGCTGTACTCTTGCGGAAAGGATGTTGGCTCACCGGAAAAGCCCCATCGGCAATCTCGACGCCACAAATATCGCAATCTTTTTCCTGAACATGTGCAAAATCAATTTAATTTAGGGTTTGAGACTGAAAGAGAAGAAAACGAGACGTGCTAATAAATAAGCGTAACGTACCGGACCTTAAGGTAGTCCCGAGCTTCGGAGAGGGAATGAAAGTGGCGGAAACGAAGGTGAGAAGTGGAGCCGTGGCTGCCGAAAGAGTTGAATTCCCTCCGGCCGACAAGGATAAACTCGGACACCCCAAAAGCGGTGGCGCTACGGGCCATTGTTCCAATATTGTGTCTCTTTGCTATGTTGTGAACAAGGATGAAGCTCTCCGGCGCCATAGAAACAGACCACAAAAAATTGCGTGAAGAGTGGAAGAAGTAAAATCAATTGGAGGGTGTGAGTCGTGTTGCGAACTGTGGAACGAAGATCGGAGACAGCAGCCACCGATCCGAGCGAATAACAAAAGCGAAAAAAATAATTTCGTCGACAGCAGGGTTCGAACCTGCGCGGGCGAAGCCCAACAGATTTCAAGTCTGTCTCCTTAACCACTCGGACATATCGACGCAATTGCTTCTTCCATATTTTTATAAGTAAATTAGATTTATCAAGCAAGCACAAACTTATATTGAAACTTTGTGTGCATACGCGTACTTTCAATTGTATCTGTTGTCTAGCCAAAGGGTCAGTGGTAATCCTGCATCGATCCCAATGGTAGCTTTAGGCTCAGCTACCCGTTCTGCATTAAGTGAACCCATGCAAATTTGATTCGAGTCAGATTGGGTGGCTTCCATGTACCGCAAAGGTAAAAATGTTAAACTTGTCCAAAACGTCAATAATAGATTAAGTGGAAGCTGCTACAAGGGAATACAGACAAAAAGGAAAGATGGTTTGGAGTTTCCACTGCATAATATCTTGTCAGAGTTATTCATTTCCCTATGTAGGTAAGATACATGAAAGTTTTCCTTGTCAGTTTTTCACTTACATATGATACATTGATAGGATTTCATATACATTATTAGTTCCATGTAAATTATATTGTACATTTTTCCAAGCAATACTTATTTACATAGTATAGTAAATGTTATAATGCATTCAAATACAAACAATGGACCAATTTATGGCCGTTTTATTCAGTCCTGTCCACGCCCTTTAATCTGAACCATTGTCAAACAGCCACTTGAGCCGCTGCAAGCCTAGCAATCGGAACTCTGTAAACATAGAAAAAACAGAGTCAAAACATGGGCTCATCATGTCAATGAATTGCTAGTTACCAAGGCATTTTGAATTACTTTGGCGCAAGACGATACACCCTTTGCATAAAGAAACATTTCACTTCAGTCACAAAAATAAAGATTATTGAACAAGAAGTCTGCGACTCTTAGCCTCCACTCTACAACTCTTAGCCACCAGAGTGGAAAGACTAAGCGGTTGCGCCTGCATTACGTGTTTTTAGTAGGAAGGAAAACATATTGCACCCAGACTGAAACAGTCTTGAGCGTCTTGGGCCTGGTTTAGAACCCTCGGTCTAGCAGTGAACGCACCTGAATGGAGAACATGAGACATAATCTAGGCCAGCCTCTGCAAAGAATGCAACAGATGATGGCTCTCCGCCGTGCTCCCCACAAATTCCCACCTAGCCATGTTAATGTCAGAAACCCATTTTTCAGGGTCATCCAGTGAAGTAACGTTGTAATCCATACTATAAATCTTTATTGTAGGACAACTGCAGATCTAACCTTCAAGTTTGGCCTTGCCTGACGCCCTCTCTCTGTAGCAATCTTTATGAGTTGACCAACACCTTTTCTGTCAAGAACCTGGAAAAGCAGATTCTTTTCATTCTCTGTGGAACATTGCTCTAGCTCTTTGTTTAAAGACCATACAATTCTACTGTATTATTATCTGACCTCAAAAGGATCACTTTGAAGGATGCCCTTGGACAAGTAGATTGGGAGGAATTTTCCTACATCATCTCTACTATATCCAAATGTCATCTGTGTCAAGTCATTGGTCCCAAAAGAAAAGAACTCTGCATGCTCGGCAATCTGAGTCATAAAAATTGATAAATATCTCTGTGCATACTGAATTAAAAATTCAGTTTTTCGAAAGACTAACACACACCTCATCTGCAACAAGAGCAGCCCTAGGTATCTCAATCATGGTCCCAACTTTGTAGCTTATAGAGGCTCCCATATCAGAGAAAACTTCCTCCGCAATTTTATGTATTGCACTCACCTGATTCCCTAGTTCCTGCCACTCAAAAGCAACAATGATTCAGAAGTTCAAAGAGTAGGATTGTTGTGAGTGAACATGTCAGACAAATTTGGACGCAGCCAGATCATGCCTTAAGGACATAAAAAATAACAATTCTCTTTTTAATGCTACAGAATTTTGCTAACCAATGGAGTAGAAGGAAGAGTTGAACTTTTGTGCATAGAGGAATTTTGTCTGTGTTAGGTAAGACGAACGGAGTGGTTGACTCAAATTATTGAACCACAACTTTGGGCATATTTTTATTAATCAATGTTCTATAACTTCATTATGAGTGATACAAACTCAAAAAATTTGATGAAAGAAAGAAATACTAGGCATACCTGCGGTGTTCCAACTAGAGGAACCATTATTTCAGGAAGCACTTTGACACCCTGATTTTTCATGGAGATAGCTGCCTCAAATATAGCACGAGCTTGCATTTCTGTCAACTCAGGATACGAGATACCGAGCCTGATTAAAGAAGGTGTTAAACAATTTAGTTCAGGAAAGTGGAGAAAAAAAAAAAAAGTAAGCTAGACCAGCAGAATCTCAAAAGAATAAAAATAGCAGCATTAATTTGGATTCTGAAGGCCCAACCAATAGAAATGAATGAGTCCAAGGATCATACCTGCAGCCACGGAAACCGAGCATAGGATTTACTTCAGACAGCTTTTCAATTGTAGAGATTATTTCATCTTCCGTCATGCCAGTGTCAGAAGACAGTTCTCCAACAATTTCATCAATGTCTCCTTCAGGCAGGAACTCATGGAGTGGAGGGTCCAACAAACGTATTGTCACTGGAAGTCCTGAAGATACAAAACGGGTTTAATATAATAATGAAATAAAGCAAGAAACAGATTGGAAATGAAAACAAACACAAAATTCGTATTGAAGACTCTAAATGCATCATCACTAGAAGAGCGAGTACCATCCATCGCACGAAAAATCCCTTCAAAATCAGATCTTTGATAAGGCAAGAGGAGGTTCAATGCTGCTTTCCGCTGCTGAAGTGTAGCTGCCATTATCATCCGTCTCACAGCTTTGATTCTTTCATCTGAAGCAAAAAACTAAAAGACGGACACTTTCAAAGAAGGTTACAATGCTCCAAAGACTAGCAAACCACAGTCACTATTCATCATCTCATATGTACCATGTGCTCTGTCCTACAAAGACCAATACCCTCAGCTCCATTATTTCTTGCTGTTTGTGCATCCTCTGGTGTGTCAGCATTTGCCATAACCTATAAGAATAACCATGTTTTTAGAAGAACTTCCAAAATCAACAATTTATAAACAACCGCAAAAACTGTAATATAATTGACAATAAGTTCATATTAGAAACACTAGAACAGTACCACAGAGCTCATAACAAAAATATGGATCTCATACCTTAAGTTTCCTAAACTGATCCACCCAAGACATGAAGGTTCCTAGGTCACCGCTTAGAACTGGTGGGGAGAGTTGTTGCTTTCCGAGAATCACTTCACCAGTGGACCCATTAAGTGACAGCCACTCACCCTCCTGTAGTACTTTTTCCCCAATCATAGCAACCTGCAGAGCAAGGCACACCAACAGGCTAGACGTTGGAAATTCTTGTACAGAAAGAACACATTACCTTACCTTATCCAAGTCGTTCACACGAACATCTGAGCACCCAGAAACACAACACTTTCCCCACCCACGTGCAACAACAGCAGCATGGGATGTCATTCCGCCCCTTGCAGTCAAAATTCCAGTAGCAGCGTGCATGCCACCAACATCTTCAGGGCTAGTTTCTGTCCTAACCTACGACATACAAGAATTGTAAGGCAAACCATTTAGAATCTTGCAAAAGCATAAGCAAAGAGCTAAGTTTTATTCATGTATAATTGAGTGTTTATACATGAGTTTCTAAAAGGAAAAGAGGAAAGATGAAGACATACCAAAATGACAGCCTTTCCTTGGGCATGCCACATTTCAGCATCCTCTGCGCTAAAAACAATGTGACCAACTGCAGCTCCTGGCGATGCAGGCAATCCTGTGGCAATGACTTTGTCTTTGTATGCTGAAGGATCTTCAAACTAATACAATAAATAAATTATCTTAGGAAAGCTCAAGCATCTCTTCAATTTACATTCAGGCACTAAGTGTCAAGAGACATACACAAAGTATTTATTGTACAAAAGATTGTTAAATCACAGTTTGTCCTTTCTGCTCATTGTAGATGTGTATTTATTGGATTTTGGCTTAGTAAGATCTCCGAAAATACCTGTGGGTGGAGAAGTTGGTCCAGATGCCTAGGCTCCACGAGCTTCATGGCAGACCTTGTATCAATGAGACCTTCCTTAACCATATCTACAGCAATCTTTACTGCACCTTTGCCTGTTCGCTTCCCTGATCTGCACTGAAGCATCCATAATCTGTTTTCCTGAACTGTGAATTCAATATCCTGTTAACGCGGGAGAATGACAGTGTGATTAAGATCAACTCTACTTTAGTCCAGGCAGTACACTTTGTTCTCTTTTCCTAGTACAACTAAAGAACTATACTTTTCCCTCTTAGTGATGAAAATATAGCAGCAATCAGTTGCAGCAGCATCCATATTCTTTGATAGTTCGTGCTTTTTGAGAATGTTTACCATCATATCCTTGTAATGCCTTTCAAGAATTTTACAGTTCTCCACAAGCTCATGGTAGGCCTCTGGCATGCATTGATGCATAACTTCAAGGTCCTCCGGTGTTCTGATCCCTGCCACTACATCTTCTCCCTGTTTATTACACCATAAATGTAAGTACTACGAAATATTTATTTAAAAAAAAAAACTTTCAAATGACATCTAATGAAAAATAGAAAATTGGGATTCCTTATTTAACTATCCAAATTAACTCTAAATTTGCCTAGTCAGCATGTGTTATTCTGTCTCGTATAATTACCATCTTTATGAATAGAATAAAACCAAACCTGAGCATTGATTAGGAACTCGCCATAAAGTTTCTTCTCTCCAGTGCTTGGATTTCTAGTGAAGAGAACACCAGTCCCTGAAGTGTTCCCCATGTTTCCGAATACCATACACTGTATGTTGACAGCAGTTCCCTTTAAACCAGTTATCTGGTTGATACTTCTGTATTTAATAGCTCTTGGGCTGTCCCAGGAATCAAAAACCGCTAGAACAGCCAAATACAACTGTTTCTTTGGATCTGCAAATGAGGATGAAAGCTATAGTTGTCAGTTGCTATGATCAAATATACATATGTGGCATGCGTATCATCAAAGATAGCTAGCTTTTTTACTGAAAATATAAAATTTCTCAAGCAGTAAACTTCGGATTCCTAACAAGCAAATGATACATAATCATCAGCATCAAAGTCACTTTTGAACAGATCTAACTTGCATGGAAGTCTATTTAACCAATTTAGTTGCGTAATTTGTTAAGCACATTCTGCTTGTTTAGTAACATAAGTAGCTTCATTACGTACAAAGCAATTTCACAACTTCTTCTAACAGAAAAGCAAGGTCAACTAGGATGACAAATTCGTCAATGCAATCTGCAGACACAGTAAAGGGGAAGGCTTGCACTACAGATGTACAAACTTCAGTTGGAGCAAGTGAGCCAGAAGCATTTCCTTTATATCTTATTCCTTGTTAATGCGGAAGTATAACTTTTTAATAAAAGGATCATGTACCTGAAGGAAACTGTTCACTCTTGGCTTCAAGGTATACTTTCTTATACTCTGCAACGAGCTCTTTAAGATCCGTAGACGTAAGCTCTGTATCCAGTCTAACTCCTTTTGCCGCTTTCAGCTCTTCCAACTTCTCTTCGAACAGTGTGTGTGGAATGCCCATTACCTCCAAACCCGTACCAGTAAAGGCATTTAGAACTAATCGTGTTATCATTAAGAGTTCGAGATATTAGGAGATGCAAATCCATAATTATATTGTGAAAACAATGGAACTTTGTGATAATTTGAAATTCACCACATCTCCAAACATGTCCAGGAAACGCCTATACGAATCATAAGCAAACCGCTCTCCACTCTTAGCGGCCAAGCCAGCAACCACCTCATCGTTAAGTCCAAGGTTGAGAACCGTGTCCATCATCCCTGGCATTGAAATCTATGAACAGTGCAAGCAAACAACAGTCACTTGCACATCGTTGCTTAGAAATTAAAGAAATGTTTGATCAACTATAAAATCCAACCGCAGACGAAGTGAGAGACGAGCGACGACATTAGACGACTCTCAGCCAACCTTCGTTGTGTCTGAAATTTCTTTTATTCAGTTACGTGGACAAGGATAAAAAAATAATAATAAGTAAATAAAAAAGGTCACTTTGATCGCTGTCACCTAAAATTTGGAAGTGGTCCAAGTGGACTTATCGACAAATGGACTCTCCGTTTTAGTCACTTCCACAGTTTCAGGCAGGCCCAAATTATTTTACTCTAATATGGCCATAGTTCTCTTGGGCCTGTAATTAGTCCAACCCACACAAGGTTGGAACTCTAGAAAAGAGAAGTTGGGACCGTATACAATTCGATTCGCTTGGAGAAAACACAATAAGATAACTAGTAGTAATAATACAAATTAAAAACGACGTTGAGTTTGTCAACTATCTTAAATTTAATCTTTTGCGGAGGAACGGATTAACGGAGTATTAGTCTCTGTGAAGGAAAAATTTACCGCTGCACCAGACCGGACTGAGAGAAGTAGCGGCTTGGAAGGGTCGCCCAGGTAAGCCCCCATGTCGTTCTCCACGGTCCGTAAACCCTGGAGTATCTCTTCCCACAGGCCTACCGGGAGTTTGTGTCCGTTCTCCTGGTACTCTTGGCAAGCCTCCGTCGAGATTGTCAAGCCCGGTGGGACCGATAGCCCGATGGTCGCCATTTCCGCCAAGTTTGCTCCCTTGCCTCCTAGCTGCAAAATTTTCAACATTCAAATGTCACATACTGATTTAATTCATGTGATTACTTCTTCAGTTGATTTACAGACAGAAATGAGGTAGAAGGATATATAGCTCTCTCACCAAAGACTTCATTCCCTTGTTCCCTTCGCTCCTCCCTTTGCCGAACGTGAATACGCGCTGTGGGACGGACAAGACCTTTGTAAAAAATGCAGAGTATATATAATGGGTAGAGAGAGGAGGACTTGCGTTCCAGCGACCTTCATCTCTTCAGACAGACTGATCAGAATCGGAGAGGCGTATCGCGTACCTTTTTAGTGGTCGGGATGGGAGAAGCGACGGCGTGACACCGGGCTGAGTTACGGCACCGAATCATCAGCTCACATTCTTTCGGACTTGCGAATCCTTTCTCGCACTGCTCCTTTTTAATTATGGCCCCCCGGATTCTGCCCTTGGTGGCCGTAAAACGGCCAGGACCGACGGAAAAGCGCCTTTCGCTGAGTAGCCCCAACTCATCGACGTGCTTCTCCTTCAAGAACCTGGTTACGAACACGTCCGCTCCCGATTGGGTGAATATAGATTTTGTCGCCGACGGCATTTGCTTCAAAATTAGCTCCCACCACACCTGCAATAACAAGTAAAGCCTCCTCCGAATTATATCGATCAGAAGATGATCAATAATGCTCGAGCACATTCCGTTAATTTCACCGGAAGCATCGAAGAACGGATGATGATCCGAACATGAAACCCCCGTTATACGCTTCATGTAACTTAATTGATCCGATCATTATTATCAGCTTTGGTCGTCCTCCCTCGAATTCTTTAGTTATGTAATGTAAGTTTTTATCCTCCTCATTCTTCTTCGGATCAGAAATACCCCTTGGTAACTAAAATCTCCCAGTTTCTTCCCCCTGCAATAGATCTACTCCCTGGATATCCCATTTTGACTCTGGACTCATTGAAGGTGGGGGACATTAGTTTGTGAGAGTGGCCCAGTGACGAAATAAGTCCTCGCAGAATGGAAGGTCCAATAAAATGAACCAAAAGACAGGACTGCGTTTTAATTATGAGATCATTTAAGGCCACTGAAAATCTAATACGAGTACTAAAATTTATTTCTCGGC
The DNA here is from genome assembly GCA_019845555.1 of Aristolochia fimbriata. Taxonomy (NCBI): domain Eukaryota; kingdom Viridiplantae; phylum Streptophyta; class Magnoliopsida; order Piperales; family Aristolochiaceae; genus Aristolochia; species Aristolochia fimbriata. Next base: position 12,721,960 of record CM034078.1, on the reverse strand, counting down.
CGTGTCTTACCACCCGGTGATCGGACTTCAGAACCGGTGGGGTCACACATGCGTAAACAAACGAGATTCTATCATGTACAAGACTGAACACGACTGGAGGACAACTGATGAAGGTTTGATCACTTGCAGATAATTAAGATACCGTTCTGGATCTCCACCACTTATTTATCTATTTGCTTTTCGCTTTCCGGAGGGACTCGCGTCTCCCTACCAATTAATCTTCCGTGGTTCTCACGTCTCAGTTCTCGCTCATAACTCTATCCGGAACATGAGCATGACCGGTTAGTTATTCAGATTTCAGAACCTTACGGCCCGTAATTCCCGTGAATTGAAGCCCCGTCCGGCGAAAGACACTTCACAGTTCACACTTGTAGATGTCGATATGCCGTAAATTAATTGCCATCGGTTCATCTGAACGCCGTCCATTCCTCTCCGAGGTCATCCAGTATATAATACTGCGGTCGTCTTATATATTACTCGAGAATCAGATCAGAAGTAAATCAATCTCTGCGAGACAAGGAAAAAGGAATATTTGAACTCTGCAGTCTGCACCGGTTCATCCTTTTTCATGATTTACGTCCTTGGTGCTAACAAACAAGATTACTCTATTTAGCCGCCGGATACGTATATAAGAATCAAAGAGGTGGAAGCAGAAAGCATTAATCAGGTACTGAAATTAACCATTCTAAAACAGAGATATAAAAACAGCTACGGCTTCGATTCCGCTGCTTCAAAAATAAGAAAGCGAAGGGAGCAGCTAATCACGAAATCTAATCTATATCAGTACCACGCACAAGCTCAATCCGCAATCGCGTCGATCAAGCAGTCGATCGATCGCCAAAAAAAAAAAAGGAAACTTAAATATTAATGAAGACACTAAATAATTCCTCTGTCAAATCACGAAATATTCGAATCGCCTTACCTCCGGCGGAGAAACCTGGATTTTTCAGCTCCTCGATCGTCTCTCTCTCTCTCTCTCTCTCTCTCTCTCTCTCTCTCTCTCTCTCCTTGATTTCTAGATCTTCTCCACGCTCTCACGTCTTCGCAATGCGTGCCGATTATTTCAGTATCCGACCTCCTCTTCAGAGGCTCAGACACACGAACCGCAAAGATATACGTAACATCGGACACAGAATTTTACAAAAAAACCGCCAAGAATACTAGAAATGCCGGTCATCCCTCCCAAGGCTTTATCCCCAGTCGGCAGTCGCTTCTGTTAGCAGTTAAATTTGCAGCTTATTTATCCCTAGTGCCCACTTTACACGAGCGGGAAGCGGGACAGTAACGTAAATTCACGATTCCCTCCCCCGAATATTTCGTATGGCGCGACGCGAGAGCGTCATACGAAACGGCCATACGGTTAGAGATAGGCCTTCGATAAATTTGTCATTATTTTTTCATTTTTCTCACCCTGGTTCGTGGTTTCTTGAGATACTTCTCAGATCCCTCCCCCTAGAATGGGACCCATGTGAATGAACGGCTCCGATTCGATTTAGAGGAATCAGGATCCAGGGCTCTGGAAGCTCTCGCGTATTCCGCTGCTGATTATTTCTGGCGGGAGAAAATCGGTGTTTTTCATAAAATTACGATAAAATGTAGAGAAACAGTGATACGTCGGACCACGACGAGAAAGAAGCGTTACGCGTGCCCCAGTTCAGTCCGTGGAATATACTTTTGGATTCACTTGACGGCACGTGGCAGGTTCACGGACATAGGAGCCGTCTCTTTATCCTTCGAATCGGGCGTTTTTGCTCTGTGCGCATTTCGGTGTCTCATCCTTGATATATGATTTTACTAGATTACCCCTCTTCTATCTGCCGGAGGGGGGGATTTACCGCCTTTGCTGCGGTTGGCCGACCCGCCAAAAGTAGTTAGCCATTTTTTTCTTTCTTTTTTTTTTTTTTTTTTTTTTTTTTTTTTTTTTAGTTTAACTTCCTAAGTTCCGTATCTTATGCACGATTTAATTACAATATAAAATTTCATAATTCAAAAAAAATGCTAACACAAAAAAAAAAAAAAAAAAAAAAGGTGAGGCAGTGAGTAACTCCAATATTTATGCAAAAAATGAAGAACTAGACGCGATAAGAAACGATAAGTTATAAATACGAGATTTGCTAATAAAAATTATTTCCACATCTCCTTCTCTCAATAATTTCTTCGATACCAAGTGTACCACCTAATATTATCCTGTCCAACTAATATTCAAAAAGATATAAAAAACCTTAAAGAGATAAGATATTATCCTATCTTTGCAGTTAATTATGCCTTTGGGTGTTTGGTCTAATGCGTGTTCTCTTTGTTTGTTTATTTAATTAGCCATATGATAGTAACTAACTAATATTAATTAACTACATGTAAATATAATAAAATAATTTAAAAATAGTTATTAAATTTTTTCAACAAAAATTAGTTACTCAAAATTAATTAACTTTTTTTCCTTCATGAGAGAATAATCAACTTTTTTCTAAATGTATTAGTTTATTTTCTTTATAACACCAAACACCAAAAACAGCTAGTTAAGGAAAATTAAATATGATAGAAATATTCGATAGTTTATACCATTTTGGTTGGATTTGGACAGTTGACAGCCTAATAATGGCCCTAATGGTGTTAATGATCAAAAGTATAAGGTGTATCCCATACGTGTAAAGGCACAACCCCAAGCTTGCAGCATATTTCTTCTTAGTATTATTTATCAAGCATCCTATACGACACATAAGTGTTAATAAATAAAAAGAAGAAAGCAGCATATTAACATCAACGCGAGACATCAAGGATTAGGATAATTAGGAGGGGGTCATCCAATTCAATGGTAAAGAAGACCATTAAAAGACTTCTTCTTTTTTTTTTTATCCACATTAACAGACTTCCAAAAAGAGGCACTGTTTAATAATGGCCGCCCTGGCATTGGCTTATTCTACAGCTTCATCACTGCGTTCTCTTCCTACGTTTTTCAGCCTTGCATTGCCACTTTTACTTCTCTCTCGCCCCAAAGTTTTGAGCGACCCATTGTCTTGCTCCGCCCATGGGCAGCCTGCAAAGATCGAATGTGCACTCCAGTTGCCCAGCAACTATCAGCTAGACACTGCGTACAAAACAATCTCTTCCTAAACTATCTATTGGAAAACAAGACAATCCGTATCAAAAAAATTATCCCCATCAACAAGCTGCAATGCACATAAATTAAAAGCAAATTATATGAGGGAAGCATCACCAACCAGAGCTTATATTGAACTGCCAACCACTCAAAACAGAGATACTATAGGCCAATCTTCTCATAATAGCATGCATAACAGAGAAATATGCACCTCAAAAAGGTTATCTGTAGTTTTAATCTCCAAAAAAAGACCCTTCCATTATTTTTATCCGGCTCCCTCAAAACCTTTATTTAGATTCCTTTTCGGTCTAGGTTGAGCTTGGGCACTGATGAAAAACAACTAAGAGTCTGCTGAGCGCACCGATATACGTCGCTGAATAGGGGTCCTACAGGAAGGACAGTCCTTCATTCCCTGTTTCTCATGAAGTTCATTGCATTTTGTGCAAACCACTTGATGAGCACAAGGTAGAAAGACAACGGACATCTCTTCAGTCAAGCACATCACACACTCCCTTTCACGCTGGACATCTCCAGCTGCCAGATCCTGGAGGTCGGCCATACCAGAGATGTAACCGTCCTTGGTCTCCTTAAGAGCAAGTCCGCTTTTACCATCGGTGACACGTGATGCATATATACCATCCAAGGCCCATTTCAGGGAAGCCATTTTTGAAGAATCCATCTTCAATCTTAACTGGGCAATCTCACTCTCAAGTTTCTGGATATCATCTCTATATCTTTGGAAGTCATTTTCAGCTTTTAGCCTTATCATATCTTCCTTTGATTTAGCAGAAGCTTCAATCTGCTCCCTTTCTTTCCTCTCAGAGTTGCCCTGCACCAGAGCGTCATCCTTCACCTTCTCTTCCTGTCTCAACCTTGTCTGCAACATCTCGTTTCAGGAAAAAATAAAAATAAAATAAAATAAAATAAAAAAATCCAATATCAAGAAAAAACACAGTGATTCATTTGACAAACACAATCTTTTACAAAGAGAAAGGTACACAACATGGAGGAGAAAGCAAACACCAAGTCAACTTCATATAAACCGTTCATGCATCACAACCAGATGACAAACTCAAACCAAAATTGGATAACAAAACTCAAAAATGACAGTCCAAATGCATGACAGCTAAATGATAAGTTGCAATGAATCAAGTCATTGAAATACGAACTACTAATCCTATCCAGTATGGTCACAGGATGGAAACAAAAGTATCTATCAACTACTGAAAGAAACACAATGCTCTTGAAAAGACAACTTGACAAACTGACCTCTAGTTGGTTTTGGTGCTCTTTAGCCTGTTCTAGTTGCTGCTGAAGCTGAGACAGCTTCCTTTTCTCAGTCACAAGCTCTTCTTGAAACATAGCCTTCTGCTTTTCCCAAGACTGAAACTTCTTCAACGTCTTCATCTCCCTTCTTGAGACTTCCTGACAACTTGCAGCTGACTCAGCAGCTCTCAGTTTTGCAGCCTCCATTTCCTGTCTCAGATCAGCATTCTCAACCTCGAGCCGACGAACTGCAGCATTCGCCCGCTCAACTTGGCCACTGGCCTTGCATAAGGCATTCTCCATTTCTGACAACTTCTTCATAGTGTTTTCTTCCAAAGTCTGTTTCTCTTTTTTCAGCCTGGCCACCTCTTCTTTCTCTTGCCTCAAAGTTTTGAGCTCTGCTTTGTCCTTGCTAAGCCGACGTGCAGCCTGCATCACTTTTTGTTGTGCCCACTCTGTCCACTCTTGCAGTTGGTTTTGCAATTCCCGCACTCGTGGAACCAACTGTAAAAGCATCTCATCCTTTTTATCTTGTGGTACCCACTGTCCAAAAATCTTATCTGATGAAATGCTCATAAATTTGTTAGTTGAAGGGTCCACATTGGTGCTAGGCTTTGAAGTAGAAGCAGCATTGCTTTTAGATGCCAATGATAGGGAAAGTTCCGTATTGGTGATCTGCGATTGGGACATGCTTGTAACTGGTTTTGGGTTCATTCCCAGTTCAGTAGATGGTCCTGTGTTACTGGTAAGATTTGAGTTACTAGCCTCTGCTCGGAACACTTCTGCTCCAACTGCCCGACTCAGCTTTATGGAAGCATTCTTCAAACTTGCAATTGTGGTGTCAGAAACTGACTTGGATTTCTTATCTAACACCAAACCACCAAAGGCACTGAGCTTTCCAGATCTCAGGGCAGATTTAGCTCCATACGCTCGATAGCTTTTCTCAAAATGAATAGTTTTCTGCCGGAGCATGGATTCCCTCTTTGAGCTGTTTGAATGATTCTTTTTACCGGTTACAAATTTTTCATGCTTTTCTTCAGGATGCGATGACTGACGTACCTCCGGCACTGAAAGACTCTCTTCAACAACAGCGGATGATTCCTCAAGGACAGAAGGCAAACTAGCTGAACTTTCTTTGCTAGAAGATTGGCCTCCAAGAATAACAGAATCCCCTGACACCGGAAACCTTGGAGCCGGTAAATTGGGGATACCAGCCACGGTGGGTACTTCAGATTGAGAATTCTGGGGGAACAATGGATTCGGTTTGGTGGGTTTTGGAAGATTGAGTAAAGGGGAGTTTGTATTTGGGCTGTTGGTATCAGCTTTTGGGTTTGAAGGATTAGAAACAGATGAACATCCAGCAGTATCATCATTGTTTAACGCACTTAAGGGATCAGTGTCCATGGCACATGCATGTGACACATTCATGTCAAAGATTAATAAGCACCACATAGCATCTCCTGTGCTAAAGAATGGCCGGACTTCCCTTAAAACACAAACCATTTCTGCTAGTATATACTTCTCCAACTGAGCCAAATCTTCAAAAAATTGCTCCCTGGAAGAATCAATTTCTTGTCCATTCCTAAGAAAAGCTAGAGTGTTATCTACTATATTGGATACAGTATCTTTGCATCCATAACACAGTCCTGACCTCAAGACAGCTTTTGTTGCAACTTCTTCGCTATAACCATAAGAAGTGATTTTCTTAATAGCACTTCTAAAAATTGTGTCCAAGTTGCTTAAGACAATTTCTTCCAACTGAGTCTCTGTAATATCACTCCAATCTGCATCATGAAACTCCTCACCTTCCAGCTCTTCTTTTGGTCGATCAAAGCCTAAGTCTGATGATCGAAGATCAGACTTGAAAGAATTCAGCTGGTCTTGATGTAAGCTACACAGATCACAGACACCATGCTGGTCGGAGCTGGGGCTGGTTTGGGACTTCTCAACTGGAAAATCAAGTTTATTGGTATCTGAAAGGGGCGGGTCAGCTCGAAATTTTCTTTTATTTCTACTTCCCTTCTCTTGCACTGATATTGAAGATGAAACCTGACTATTTCCCTTGGCAACCATGGCTACCATATTTAAAGAATCCACCAACACTCCCCGAATCTCCTATTCCCAATGCGTAAGTAACTTTCCAGTTCTACATAAAAAAAAAAAAACAAAGCACAACAGGGAGATGAAATAAATCATCATTAGCTATCAGACATTAAAATTATGAATTCACCGAAAGAAGAGAAGATTAAACATTGTTATATACAAACACTAACACAACTTTCTCAATACGAATGGAACCTATCCATAATCTGGCTATACCCTCGATAAAAACAAAGGATAAAAACATATAAGCACGATGAAGTATATCAAGAACAAATACATCGACAACACAAAAGGATTGAATACCAAAGAAGAAAGAAACAATAAGAATCCCGCTATCCGGTTCAAGAACAAAAAGGAAAATCAGCCAATAAATTCCGCACTGACTACAAGGTTAATCCGAATCAAGAGACGAATAATGCTAACAGAATCAATCTTCTCCGATCACTAAAAAAAGATCCCCAAAAAGAACCAAACTCCGTTAAAATTCGTTATCGCAGATTGCCATCGATCAAGTGGAACGTACCGGAAACAGTTCTTTATCAATCGCGATGATCGAAAAACCGGAGGAGGTGAGAATCGGTCGGCTTATGCATTTCAAGATCCTCTCTCTCTCTCCTCTCTCTCTTCCTCGCTCCCGGGCTCCCTCGCTCTATATCACGCACTCTCGCTGTATTTCTGTAATTTGGGTCCGTGGGGAAGGATTATATTTTGATCATAACCACCCAAGTAACCCTGGTTAGATATAACACATGACGCAACCAACCATGGTCAAACTTTCATTCTTTCCACTCCACTTATTCAAGTAGATCCACGTAAAAAAAAAAAGAGCCGGCCCCAGCGGGACCCACTTTGAAGCGTTGCCATTCGGATTTTAGGGCTGGCCCACATGGAACAGGTCCAAAACTCATGCAACAAAATGCGGTGACTGGGTACAAGTGTGGGACCACGAACAGAAGTAACGTGACACGTGTGGATTACCCGGCCCCGGTGGTTCGTCTGGTGGTCCCCACATCGACCTTCCAATCTCATGGGCGATGACTCCTAAGGTCGTATGTTTTTAAACAATCCGTGTCCATAACAAAAAAGGACCGTGTTTACCAGCATTCGTCCTTGTGTTAGGGTTTAAGGGGCGTCATAGTTTCCACGTCTGCTTTTCATATACCGGCCACGGATGTTGCCCATTCTAGGAGGGTACACCAGTAATTTATATTTTTCGAATTAGATAAATATTAAATGACAAATATAAATGTTCGTGACACTTTTTATATTATAATTAGTGCTTTAAAAATCGGACCTAAACCGGGTTGGTCCGACCTAGTTGAGCCTGAATCGGAGGTGGTTCTTATAAATTTGCTCTAAGGCACTCTAATAGGCACAACTAAATCACTTCTTTTTATCTTATTACTTGTAAAAATATTTAATATTGTTTCACGGATAATTCGCCGGTCCGCGAAGGGGCGCGACCAAGAGAGTAAATCTATTTATATCAAAATATTTGTGTTATAATTTGTGTTTGAATGTCAAGGAATGCGAGTACAATTTCCTATTCTTCTTCTGATTCGATCTCCGTATGAATTTGGTGAAGTTTAAGCTTCTAGCGAGGATGTCAAAATTTGAGTTTTGGAACGAGTGTGCATGAACTGTTGTGGCTTTTGTCGGTCGGACGGAAGTATTTGTGTTCCGCGTGTATCGACTTGTGACGTTGCCCGCGAATGTGTAGAGCTTACGACGGACCGCAAGTAGCTTGGCTTCTTCTTTGGCTCGAAAGCGTTTCTATGGATGGAGGTTTCTTCTCAGTGAAGGAGTTTTCAGACCTTCTCCAGAGAATCTCTATACATGAAAATGCACTTGGACAGGAAGTTTTTCGAACCCTTGTGACTGAGCTTTTCTGGCTATTTGTAGCCGACTCTGTGCAGTTGTTGAGGGTCGCTCCTTGGAATGGGGATCACGATCCCCTTTTGGCTGCTTCTTATGAAAGAGAGGAAGACCTCTGTTGGATCCCCCAAAAGAGAATCGCTTGCTGGATTGATGGGCGTTTGGGCTCGTCGAAATTGGGTTGGTCGCATTTTAGTGCATACAAATATATACAAATTATAATGTATAATATTCATTAGTTGATTATCGATTTAAACAGGTCTAACTGGGTTGGACCAAAGCCAGACATATAACCGGTTTGATGGTCATGGTCGGGTCAATTTTTAAAACATTGGTTATAAGTCAAATACTTGTGATAACACTCAATGCGACATTTCTTGACTTATTGTAGACGTCAAAATCCGACGCGGCCCAAATTTGACAAATCCACACAACGACCCACTCAATAAATGATCCAAAATTTATTTCGTGTACGCTGTGGACTCTCCAACAGTCCATTCATCAATCGATTTCTCAAATCAACCGACAGATAGCAGAAATCAGAGTCATGCCAAGCTCCTCAAACCGCTCGACAGCCGGCTCAAAAAGTCAAGCCAAGCCAAGAGGAATTCCCAGATCGACCAAGTCTGGTCGATCCCTCAGGGAGAGAAAAAATGAAAGTTCCCTCCCCTCCTCTTACAGATCGAGGGAGGAAAACCAGGGAGTTCCTCCAGCCTCCTCTCACTCCAACTAAAGAAGAAAAACTCAACCGAGATCCATTTTCTGAAGATCGAGCTTCAACAAACAAACTCACGCATTGACTATAAAAAGCCAGAGGCAGAACGCCCAAGGGGTTGGAAAAAATTGAGTTGGAAATCAAGCAGTCGGACATCTAGAGGTTCAGAGATTTTTCACTCTCGAGCTCGAAGTTCGCAAATTCTCAAAGTTCGTCGGAGTACACGCAATCTACTAAAGAAGCTTTAACGTTCACCGGTGACATCAACACGCCGAATACACGGAACACAAATACTTTCGTCCGGTCGATTATGACCGTCATCGTTCGTGCACACTCACTCGGAGACTCAAAGTTCACTATCGAATCGCAGAAGACAGTGACTTCACCGCTAACCACATCGGAGGTCGAATCAAAGGAAGCTATGAGATCGTACCCGCAAAAATTTTCAATTCTCGAACTCAAGGTTTTTCGCTGAAACAGATTTGGCATACTTTGTGGGACATCTCCCACCTCTCATCTCCTCTTCGATAAAAAAAATATCCAAACTCTAACTTGGTGGCCAGCCACAACAACAACGGCAACAACGACACCAACAACAACAACCCCGGCAAAGCAATTGCCGACTCGAGTTCTCCCCACCCGCGCCCAGCCGTGGGCACGAGCTCAACCTTAGCAATGGGGATTCGTGGATCGACGACCGGCTCTACAGCCAACATTCACGCTCCAACCTCCCCGCCAGCAGCCACGTGCCCCATGATAAGGGCTTTGGCCAGGAGCCTGTCCGCAGGACAGGCTCCCTTCATGAAGGACGCACGCCGCCCGAGCGTGGTGTTCCATCCTCAGGCTGTCGCGGTCCCTTCCAAGCAAATCGCAGCAGCTCCAGTCAGGCTGATTTCGGTGGCGACTAAGCCGTCCTACCTGACTGTCGTAACCACTCCACTGGCACGCAACCCGGTGGCCAGTCCGACCCAGTCGCCATCGTCGCAAAGGGTCCCCTTTGTACCTGCTCTAATCCAATGTTACTAGCATCACACAACTCCTTCCTCCGTGAGGAGGGATCAAGCGCCATTTCTGGCTTCGCCCAGAACAACAATAGCAGGCTACTCACCCATGGTGACTGTCTCCAAAGAACTGTTGGTTGAACTCACTCACGCAGCCCAATCAACTCATCGGCCGATCCACTCTCGCCAGAGTACCCCGACGGCCACTCCATCGAGCTGGTCGCCCATCAAGGCGACAAGTCGCCAAAACATCCCAGTGATCGACCCTCCAATTCGATCACCAACTGTGGCCTTGCCGCGCCAAAATACACCGACGTATCCCTCACAGGGTCACCGGTGAAAATGTCGCCACTCAGATTCGCGACGGGAGCATCTCCTTCCACTCCCACCATCAAAGTTGCCGCCATAGCAACCTCGGCCAAAACGGTCGAAGAACAGCTTGCAGAAATGCAAGTTGCGTTAAAAGATAAAGATGAGAGGATCCGCGCAAAGGATGCTCAAATCATAGCTCGTGACATCCAGATCACGCAGATGATGGAGCGATTGGAATCACTCACAACTAACCCCGGCGACACATCTCAAGAAATCGACCGGAATAGGGCAACAACCAGCGCTTCGGCTGGGCCTTGCCGAGAGGAGCTTGCTCAAAAAGAGCAGCATGTGGTCCCGGCGACTATTCGAATGTCGCAGGCCGAGGAGGAGCCGGCCTCCCTCACATTGGACGCGGTGAATGATATGATCAACCGCGTCATAAAAAACAGCTCTGGCGAGAGCAAATCGGTCTCTGATTACATCAACAACACGGTGTCAGCCCCAGATTCGGAAGGGTCCATCTTGGAGCTCCGGAAGGTGAAGGGCGTCTTGGTGCTGGTGGGGGCCCAGAAAAGCCCGTCCAACTCCCTGTATTTCCCCTTATTTTCGGTAAGCTTTCTTCCAATAAATCAAGAGAAAAATAAGAAAAATAAAATTAATTAATTTTCGAAGTTGGATTAGGCAGTGTTAATTTGGGGTGCAGGGAAGCGTGCTGTGGTTGGGAGCGTGGTGGGGGGTATGAAGGAGGCGCAGGAGATGTTGGATATCTGCGGGAAACACAACATCACCTGCGACATGGAGCTCATAAAGCCCGATTACATCAATACGGCCGTGGAGAGGCTCGCGAACAACGACGTCAAGTATCGTTTCGTCATCGACGTCGCCCACGAATCCTCCTGAATATATTATTAATCTGTTCTTAATCTGTTCCTGCATGTTTTCGGGTCGTTTGTGTTCAAGCTTGTTTGATTAATCTGTCTTTGTCGTCGTAATAACTTTGGCTCTGTTTTAATTGATGATCTTTAACCTCGAAAACCACTTCTTAAGTTCTACTTCATGAATCTTCTGTCTGTGTGCATATATAGTCTTCAAATCCATTTTTATATTGTGTGAAAGGGTGCCTTACGTTATGCCAGCGTTTCAATTAAAATGCTTCCCTTTCTTTGGCCGAGGGTAAATAATTTCTTATTATAACTGAATTTAATATATTCTATATATGGGCAAATGATCATAAATCATTTTAATGCATTTAATTTATTTTTAAATAATTGTCATAAAAAAAATTTGTTACTAAACCCATAACCACGACAACCATGCGAATTTGTTACTAAACCCGTTTTGCATCAACATCTTTTGGGCTGTAAAATCCATCCCAAGTTCTCTTGAATATTCTTATTTGTGCATAGTTTGTGTTTGAGACGTGCTATATAATTACTAGGATTAAAGCAAAGCCCAACTTGTAATCGATCATCCTTAGTTAGAATATTTATAGATTAATATCATACAATAACTCACATAATTAATTAAAGCTGCATGCAATTTTATACAAAGATAAGTGTACCATTAAATTATGTCCAATGGCAAGAACAAAATTTAGAGGCCTAATTAAAATGAAAACATTAAGTTCCACTTGGGTGAATCTTGTCGAGGGTTCTTGTTCACACGTACCTACTTAATCTCGGCCATTACTCCCCATACGACATCTTTGTGTCCTCCGTGGTAACTAGGTTGGATTAGGGATGCCAATGGGTTGCCAAAATCGGGGAATCTGCCTTGACCCAACCCACACTTAAAGTGGGTTCGGATTTGGCTCTTGCCTTAAAAATCCGATTACATAAGTAAGAAAATATATAAAAGTCATAATAGAAAAAGAGTGGATACCAGTGTTTTAAAAATCGAATGGAACCGGCCGGTCAGACCCGGTTGAACCAGAAACAGAGGCCAGTTCAGTTTTTATTGACTCATACCAGTTCACTATAATCAAAATTATTATTTTTTATAAATATTTTAAATATATATTATTTCGGCAAAAAACCTCTGGTCCGCAAAAGGGCACGATCGATTGATTAATTCGACTGAAAGAATAGAGAAATTACAATGGAGTTTAAGAATTGGAAAATTTTGCAGGTGTGATCTCCTAGCTTTCATCTGATTCGACCTCCGATGTGGTTGATGGTGAAGTCACTGTTTCTGCGGTTCGACGATAAACTTTGAGTCTCCGAGCGAATGTGCACGAACTACAACGGGTAGAGTCGGTCGGACGAAATTATTTGTTTCGTGTATTCGGCATATTGACGTCACAGGTGAACGTGTAGAGCTTCTTCAGTAGACTGCGTGTGCTCCGACGAACTTGAGAAATTGTGAACTTCGGGCTCAAGAGAATTTCTAAGTGGAGTGACTTTGAGTGAAATTTCTGAATCTCTGGGTCGCCCACCCTTTGGGCGTTCTATCTCTGGCCTTTTATCTTGAGTTTGTTTGTTGAAGCTCAATTTGGATCTTGGTTATATTTTCTGCTTCAGTTGGAGTGAGAGAAGACTGGAGAGCTCCCTGGCTTTCCTCCCTCGATCCGTAATAGGAGGAACTTTCCTTTTTTTCCCTCCCTGAGGGATCGACTAGACTTGGTCGATCTGAGATTTCCCTGGCGTGGCTTTGCTTTTTGAGCCGATTGCCGAGCGGCTTGAGGAATCGGTGTGACTTTGATTTCGATTGACTGTCAGTCGATTTGAGAAATCAATCTTGCTAGACCTCAGACCCTCGATCTTGCTGGACCTCAGACCCGCGGTGGGTTGTCTTATTAAAATTGGTGGGTGGACTATTAGAGAGTCCACAACGTACACGAAATAGGATTTCAGATGGTTCATTGGGTGGGTCGTTGTGTGTGGACTTGTCGAATTTGGGTTGTGTTGGATTTTGACGTCTACATATGTAAAGTATAGATTAAGTGTTTCTTTTTTCCTTTTTTCAATTTTTTTGTAATCTTGTATTCTCCTAAGGAACATTGGAGGGTTCAATTTATTTCTCATTAAAAATTTAAATATTAAAACAAAGGATCGATGTTAATTATTTCCCATTAGATTTTTTTTTTTTTTTTTTTTTTTTTTTTTTTTTTTGGGGGTCTTTTGGAATGAAAGATCTATATTAATCCTAGGTAGCACCTTCCTACATTCCTAAAAGGTAACAAAATGAACTGGTAAAAGATATTTCATAACTGTTTTAATTCCAATAAACCTGTTTTAGTTCAACCCGATTCGGATAGAAAATTCGCCATACATTCTCTCTCAGTTAAGTATTCTCTTACTTTCTTTCTTCTCCAATATGTCTCTCACTAGGCTTATATTTTGGAAATTTAACATAGTTTCGTGTTGAGATTAAGAAAGAAAATAAGACAAGGAAGAAGGGGGAAAAAAGACAAAGAAGAAGACCATGAAGATAAGATGAAAACACTTGTTTTTTCTCTCCTTTTTGTTTTTGCTCTCTTTTTATAAGTTATAAATCTTACCCATTCAATAAGTTCATAACATAATATTTGGCCATTGACTTTTAGAATTTGGTTGAGGTCCACTCAGAGGTGTCAATCTTACCTGATTATCTTTATAACATTATGCCAAATAGCAACTAGAAGGCCCCTAGAGTAGACATTTTTCATTCTAATTAATAAACGGGTAATCGGGTAAATTATCCGTCCCATGAATAGTAAATGGAACGTATATAAAATATTATTTTTCTATCCCTAATTACCCAAATAAGACGGGTATATCAGTAGTTTCATACAATTAGCATAAACCCAATGTAAGTGTTTTTTTTTTTTTTTAAAAGATTTATTTAACATACTTTGTATTAGTATTTTATATTTTATCGATTTACTTACTAGATTTATTTAACATACTTTGTATAAGTATTTTCTATTTAATTACTAGATTATTATTCGAGTAATTGGGCATGAAATAAAGATAACACTTATTAATTTCAAATTGGAGTAAAATTTACCCGATTACTCACCTGCTAGTCAAAAGAAAAAAAAAAGAAAAAAAAAAAAAAAAAAAAAAAAAAAAAAAAAACTGCGTCGTCCTTTCAATTAGCAATATTGGGTAAAACTGACACCCTTGTCGTTTATTAAATAGAAGGTATATGGAATGAATTTTTTCATTCTAATTAATAAATGGGTAAATGGATAATTTATGTGTATACCAAATAATAAATAGAACGGTATACAGAATAAGGTCATTCTATATCTAATTATCTATTTACCCGATTAAGAAAGTTATATTAGTCATTTTAAGTAATTTATTATAATAAACCTTCATAAAATTATTGTTCAAGTTATTTTATTTTATTAAATTATGTAATATTATTCTCATTGATGATTTTTACGAATTTAAAATATCATTAATTCATTATTCATAAACTGGTACGCAAATAAGGACTTATTTAGGAAAAAAACATTTATTTAACTTTATTTTTCTAAAGGAGATTATCAATGTATTTTATTATTTTGTACTTTTATAAATTTTTTGTTGTTATTCATTTATTACCTGATTACCCGTTGCACCGGCCGATAAATAAATGGATAAACGGGATATGAAATTTCTTTTTGATTATTCCATTTATACTGTATATCATTATACTGATTATTAATAATCGCTATACAAAATAACCATATCATGTTCCATTTATATACCATTTACACCCTACCCAATTGCCATATGCACTGGAATTAAGGGTGTCAATTTTACTCGATTACCCGATTACCTAAATGATAATCGGATGGATAAGGAACAAAATTATGTATTTTGATTACCAGATTACCCGATAAAAAAATGACCCCATTACCCGCCTCTTAATCAAAACGGATATAGATAATGGGTATTCCTTACCTGATTACCCGATTATCTGGATGGTAATTTGGTAATTTTTTAAAACTTTATGCCCTTATTTCTATAATACATACCCTAATATGTGTGTTGTATAAACTTAAGAATTTGAATATAATTTTTATATGATTTTAATTTTATTTTGTATTTTTATAAAAGTTTATAAGGGTTAGATAATTAAATTTATTAAAATATTATTATCTATTTATTTACCCGATTACCCGATTACCCACGGGTAAACGGGTAAGAAATTCGGGTGACAGAATGACTCATTTTTATTCGGGTGAAACGGGTGACGGAATACAAGTAGGGTAATCGAAACAGGTAACGAAATAACCCTTACCCGTTTCGATTCCGTTTACACCCCTAACTGGAATCACCCTAGAAACGAAGGTAGTTAGAGGGGTTGACTTGCCAAATTGAAGCTTTTTTTTATATCAGTATATTATCCAGCAAATGGAAGATTTTTTGAAAAAATAATAATAATTATTATTTTTTAAATATACCCGAGCAAAAAAGTGAGAGTGTTCACCACTTTAAACGTTAAACCAGACCATCACATAAAAATAAGGATTTAATAGCCAATAAAAAAACTTAACCTTGAAATAAACACAATGAGTTTTCTTTATTAAATTTAATTTTATATAATCAATTTAAAATTAAACTATTTTTTTTCAAAAAAAATATTTAATTATAATAAGATGCTCAAAATTAAATTTAAAAAAAAATTAAAATAATAAACATATATTTTTATTTCTAAAATATATTAAACCAAAATATTTTTTCTTAATTATTTTCTGTGCGTAGCACGGGCTTCTCTGCTAGTTTATATATTAAGCATCTTGTTAGGCATCCTGTATCACCCAATGATATAGACAAAGTTACACCAAGAGTTACACAAGTATCAGACGATGGTACAGTTGGCAGTACACGCTGACACACATTCCTTATCAGAATCCTAATCAATTACGATTCTATAATCTTATCTAGCTGTAATCACAATCTTATTTGATTTGATTCTGTAAACTTTCCTAGTCCAACGGGGAAACAAACACTCACGAAGTATATATATGTACCATTATACAACTGAATAGATGTTGATTGAAATTAACTTTCTTACATGGTATCAGGCCAGACCCCCGGCTCCACGTAAAAACCCTAATTTGTGTGGAACCCTAGCATCTCTCTTCCAGTTCCTCTTATGGTTCTCGATCCTTTGCTACAATGGCCAATGAAGGTTCCCCTCAATCGTCCACCACCCCTACAGCTTCCCTCCTTGTTCACTCACCTTTCGCTCCTTTGTTCCGCTGCTGTTGCATCTGCATCTCGGCATCACACCTTCCGTCCTTCGCAATGACCCTCTTTCGCGTTTCTCGTCTTCTGATTAAAAACATCCCAACCATATGGTGCAGGATCATTTTCCCATTTCTTATATTTCCCCTCCGCCATCTCTTGTGTATCAAGCATGTAGGCCTTTGACATATCGAGACCATTGGCATATAACAACTTCCACTTTTCTTAAAAAAAAAAAAAAAAAAAAAATTATTTTTTCTCTATCTCTTTCTCTCTCTCCTGCTTCTTCTCCAATTCAAAAATCATCTCAGCTAAATTCTACAGATTCGGAAGATATCTGGTCGGATCTTGCTTTCTATGTCGTGGGATTTTGGTGGGGTGTATTTCAGTTCACATTTCCTCTACCCTCCACCATAAGAAACCTAGTTGTGAAACACTATTTCTCTTTTGACTTCTTCTCTTGCTCCTCCTCTTTCTTCCC
Organism: Aristolochia fimbriata; assembly: GCA_019845555.1. Lineage (NCBI taxonomy): Eukaryota > Viridiplantae > Streptophyta > Magnoliopsida > Piperales > Aristolochiaceae > Aristolochia > Aristolochia fimbriata. Next base: position 12,704,946 of record CM034078.1, on the reverse strand, counting down.
TTCCTTTCTTTTGTTCGTCCCTAAATCATCCTCATCTGGAATTTTCATTCTCCGTCATTCTTCTCTCTTGTCTTTCATGGCCATAGCGGGGATTCCCAATATCATGTTCTAGTTGTTGATGACAGCCTTATCAATATAATGCCCTTCGAGAGGCTACTCAAGACCTCTTCATATCAAGTTACGACTGTAGATTCTGGCAGCAAGGCCTTGGAATTTATGGGTTTGGTCGCCGCCGACGGGAACAACGACCCACCGTCCGTGTCGTCGGATCACCAAGAGGTCCCAGTTCATCTGATCATCACCCATCCTGTCTCGATCAAGCTTGATCGAGACAACTACCTGCTATGGCGACAACAGTTTCTTCCTGTTTTTAACAGTCAGTCCCCTTATGGGATTCGTCGACGGCTCCATCAAACCACCTCTCATATTTTCGACTACCGACTCTCCTACTGTCACGTCGAAATACACGAAGTGGTATGCCCTCGACGAGACGATCCAGAGTTGGATCATAGCCACCCTGTCTAATGCAGCAATTGGACAAACAATCGGCCTCGCCAGTGCTTTGGCGATGTGGCTCAACTCTGCCGTGAGTAGACACCTCCGACCTTCTTCAAGTTTGGTTCAACTCAAGATCAAATTGCTGATGTCTTCACGAAAGCCCTCTCGAGATCACAGTTCTGCAAACTTCTCTCCAAACTTCGCATTTCTACTCAAACGCCAAGCTTGCGGGGAATGTTAGACATCCTGTATCACCCAATGATACAGACAGAGTTACACCAAGAGTTATACACCAAGTATCAAACGATGGTATAGTCGGCAGTATACGATGACACACCTTCCTTATCAGAATCCTAATCAGTTACGATTCTGTAATCTTATTCAGCTGTAATCACAGTCTTCTTTGATTTGATTATGTACTCACAAAGTGTATATATGTACCATTGTATAACTGAATAGATGTCGGTTAAAATTAACCTTCTTACACATCTTATTGTAACAATGTAATTTCTCCAGCTCTATTATACCTTATATTCATCTAATATATTGGAACTTAATTATGGAGAGAAAAGGGAAGAAAGAAAGAGATAGGGAGATTGGTCAAAGTCAACGATGGAAATTTCCTATAATTCAATATCGTGAAATAAAGAGCCACGTAGCCTCTCCAGGATCATATGGGTTGATCTAATCGTCGATTACATGCGGCGGCCACGTTCGTCCAACTGAGATCGAATTCGAGGGGCTTGGATCCGATGGCCAAAATGCGCGTGGCCAACGCCAATCATGGGGCGCCCAGATATGGGACTCGTGCGAGGCCAGCCCCGTGATTGGCGTTGGCCACGCGCATTTTGGGTACCGGATCCGAGTCCGAGTTGGAGTATAAAATGCACTTTTTGGAATTTGGACAGCGGTTCAGCGTGACTTGTCTCAGTCTCTGTCTCGGCAGCTGGGTTCTATCTGTAAAACGTCTCCGACATAAATTATCATAAATCTGTAAAAGAGGAGTGAAGGTAAACCAGGATCAATGACCGGGGGTTCTATCTGGGTGAAGATGGAGAGTCGTCAAGTATCGAGAAGCGTTGGGGTAATGCATTCTCTTCCCTCTTCCCCTCGACTTGAACTCTACAGGCTTCGTTCAGCTGTTGTCTTCCTTCTTAATCGAAAAGATTTTTTATTTTTTATTTTTTTTGGTGTTTTAATTCCTATATTTGCGTAGTTTCACGAGGTTTTTCGAATCTTGAGTTGTGATTCAACTATGAAATACGTTTTTTTTTAGCCAAACTGATGAGTTTTATGTGCGGAGTTCCGAATGCACGATCTCGACATTTTGGAAGCTACATGATGATTCCGGAGTTTGGGGGGGATTCTTGCCATGAAGATGGGTGATTTGGGATTAAGTTTCTGTAAACCTTCCCTGTTTCTTGATCTAGTTCAATCGCCATGAACGGTGGGAACTTGCGGCGTTCTTCTCTTTAGCAGAAATTTGCTCTTTCCCGTCGTTCTGTTCCATGAAATGGTTGAAGTAGTTTACTCTTTTTGTAGGAAAAACAAACGAACTTGGCTAAAGTGACGAAATTTTATTGCAGCTCAGATTGAGAATCACAGTAACATAGCCTTATTTATAGGCTACCAAAACACACTTACAACCCCTAAAAATACTCTCTACAGGTGTTTTAACTCCCGCTAACTACGCTACTAAAATAGGTAATTAACTAAAAATACCCACTAGCCTCAATTTCTAAGTCCACTTTGACGCAAACTCATCTACACCAAGTAATATCCTGAAAAGTAAGAACTTTTCACATGAGAGTGCTTTGATAAAACCATTTGCAACTTGTCGGTAGGTTGAACAATGCTCCATGGGAACTAGTCCATTAGGAACAGCTTCTCTGATGCCAAAGAGACAACACAGGACCTCAAGCCAAAACAATAATCTGATGTGTTTTTTGGTCACCTATAGATCTTGCCCAATCACTATCAGTATAGCCAATGAAATAGAAACCAGAAACTGGTAAATACCAGAATCCATAGTTCACAATAACTCTAACATATGTTAAAATCAGCTTGATTGCTCCCATATAATGATTTGTTAGTTTATCTATAAACCAAGAAATCTAGCTTACTGCAAACATTATATTTGGACTATTGTGAGTCAAGTACATTAAACTTCTAACCACACTTCTAAAGATCTTTTGATCAACCTCATCGATACCATCTTCAAGTGTAAGCTTATGGAGTACTAGTGATATGCGGACTAGGCATGGCACAAGGCCACATGCACAAGTATGCAACATGAGATCCCACACCGCAACACCAAGCATTGGGGTTGCGGGCTCGAGCACGGAAAGGTGCAGGTCGGACAATGCACACATCGGCACACATGACCGGGGCGCTTGCACAATGGACTTGGGGCAGCGCACGGACATGGACAGAAGGGGTGACTCGCGCGTGGCAGGCGGGGTTGCGGCCTGCGAGCCTGATCACTTCCACCCTGTGGGGTTTCCTTGGCTCCCCTGCACGACGCATAGCCGGCACACATGGGTGCGCGCGGCCTGGCTGACCCGCAGCGCGCATATACATGGGACACCAACAAGTGTTCCGTGGGGCAGCATACCACTTGGCTTATGGGGGACTAGTGGGACCATCTCTTGGTGATGTGGCGACTTAGGGTTGATTTGGACGCAAGGAAAGTTGTAGAGGCACTATCTATGGACAGAGTGTTGGAACATATCTTAGAGAAGGATATGCTACCTCGGCTAAGATTGGCATGAAGATTTGAAGGAGTCCAAATGAGGCAAGGAGTTGGCTGATTTGGAGGAGATCAAGTCGATTGACAATCAAGAGGATTGACCATATTCATAGAGATGGATATGGGGGACTTATTTGGGAGCAAATCAGGTGATTGGGATTAGATGAGGCTATTCATGGATATGACTCAATCTAGATCCCCAATGAAAGGGGTTTTGTATCCTAGCTTTGTATTATAAGTAGGGCAGTGAGTAGCCCATTGTAACAACCCAAAAGATCAATTTGTAATACAAGTCTTAGAGAGTTTTTCTCTTTTCAATTGTTCTTGTTCTTGAGATAGTTTTGTACTTGAGCTTGGCTTTGCAAGCTTGGTGGAGATCTGTGGGATAATTAAGAGGAGACTGATTGTCTAGGAGAGCTTAGGCAGGCCGCCCTTGGTCGAGTTTGAGTACTTGTTGTAAGTGCCACGATTTGGCCGTGTGACAACTGGTCACCTTTCATTTCTCCATGTTAAAATCCCCATTTTGACAGTGTAACTTCAAGTCCCAAGAATAATGAACAAGGCCCAAATTGGCCATCTTAACCTCATGCATCATTTGTTAGGAAAATGGCGAACATGACGGCAAACTTAAGAGGAGCTCGACTTGATGACTGGCGATTGATTGGAATATGCAATTTGAGAGGCGAATCGAAGAATGGAGGCCACTTCTCGTGCACTGAGAAGAACGTAGGGATGAAGAAAGATGAACACAAACAAATTCGAAAAGTGATGAAAGGGAGTGGACCACAATCAATAGGAGAGGAAAAGAGACAATCACGAGATGAGAGTCGTCATTAACGATTATTCCTTGGATCAGTCTTCCTTGTTGATCGAGGAGTTTGGAGGAAAGACTATCAGTATATCTCTTACCACTGGTGAGGAGAAATCTTTCATCTGTAGCGCAGCCGTAGCAACGAACAACTCCCCGTGCAGCTAGAGCAAGTTATGCTAGAAATGGAAGGCACCACATTGATGAAAGATATTTGGTGGAGGATTCTCTATATACTATTATAATGCTCTACATAACAAGAAGGGAATACAAAATCGTACATTTCCACGTTAGACTGGTGTTGACGCAAATCTACCTCCCTCACACAAACAAATCTTTCCCTTTATTGTGTGCTTTGAGATTCATTTACATCAAACTCCCAAGAAGTTGTTGGTGCTCGTTGCTCCACCGAAGACTTGCATGAAATCTTGTGCATAGATTGTCGTTAGTACATAGAATAAGAAAGATGATTAGGTAGACACATCATGGGGTCTGTTAAGGTCTCCAACTATCGGGACGTAGAAGTGAGCATTATTGCAACTTTACTATATGACTTCAACAAAAGATTGAAAGTACGGGAGATGCATGACATATGTAGGTCGCAACAAATAATTAATTTAATTTGAAAATGAAGTAGATCACAGGGTGGTCAATAACAGTTGGAGCCCGCTGGAACCTTTCCAATGCTAGTGCATGCACATATGGAAGAAAGCTCCAACAACCAACTTAAATCGCTGGACAAGGTTTTTCAAGTTGCCATAAAAACCATGGATGATGGAGGTGTTCCTATCCAATGCTGATATTTGGGAAACTTTGGCTAAAGTCAACGATGACACATTGGAGTTCAAATGAGCTGACTATGGTAGAATCCTGATTGAGCCTCGAATTTGGGAGATTGAAGATTCGGGGTGCTAATCTCAACTGATTCTGGAGTTCAAATGATTCGACTCAGTTTGCTTTTCCCTCCCATCGAGATTGGGGCAAAATTGAAATTCAGAGCACATTTGAATTCAATACAAATGCATGTGTGCCTGTGCAGAAGCATGGTCTTTTAAGCAATCAAAGGGCCCTCTCTAGACAAGTGGCCAGTTAACCAAAATACCCAATATAGCGGTTCTTTACACAAACTAGTGGAAGACTCATTGGTCTATTCAATAAGGATTAACACCCCTAATAGCTGCAAATTGAGCATTATCGACAATTCGAGGCTCCACCATGTTTTCCAGATCTAGCCACCGCGGCCATTGTGGTGTCGAAAGCTTAATTCAACGACTCCCATGTACCTTGATGGTATCTCCTAGTTCGCTCCAAGGTGATCGAATGGAAGATTACCATGGAAGTGAGTCATCTTCGACCAGCCAGGGAACAAACTTAATTGATGATTGGAAGGATCAAAGCTATGGCAAGCGATCACAAGAGGAAGATATGAAGTATACCTCAGAAAATGAAGATTTGGTGGTGGAACTGAATTCGTGGAATGAATGGATTTATAAAAAGATGGACTTTCATCGGTGTCTTATTCTAGACTTCAGGAAATTTCTAAAAAATTTAACAGGTTGGAAGAAGATGCACTACAAGAAAAGGGGAAGAAAAAGACAAAAGGAGTATCAAGAAAAGGGTAAAACAAAAAATGAGGATCATTAGATGGAAAGTTAGGGGAGTCAATTCCTCACACAAAAATGTTCTGGTGAGGGATGGTACGAAAGAGTCTTCTGCGTAAATTGCAGTATTTCAAGAAAAAAAATTGTCTACCATTACTATACAAGATATCTTCAATCTTGTGTCTTTTGCTAACCTCAGTTGGTTAAAGCTGGATGTTGAAGGTTCGTCGGGTGAGCTACTTATCGTTTGACGGGATCGGCTCACACAGAGCGTGCTCTACGGTTTCTCTCGTAGAGCACCCAGCACCCAATTAAAAACAAACACATCATTAAGTCCGTCTCAATAAAAAATCATGGCGACCCTTCTCAAATGACGTGTTTGTTTTGTATTGGGTGCTCTGCGGGAGAACCGTGGAGCACGCCCTGTGTGAGCCAATCCCTTGTTTGACCCTCTGGAAGGGTATTGACCAACCAGTTGAGTGATATGACTGCTTAACTATTCCTACCAGCCCCTCTCCTACAATGTTAAATAGTAGGGAGAGAGTGGGTCACCTTGCCTAAGGCCTCGTGAGTTCCTAAAGTGCCTAAAGACCCCCATTTATGAGTAATGAGAATGAGGTACTTGTGAGGCATGACTGAATCCATTTGATCCATTAGCTCCCGAACCCTATTCTCCACATCATAATTGTGAGGAACCTCCAATCCACTCTATTAAAGGCCTTTTCCATGTCTACTTCAAAATCATTGTGGGCATCTTGGATCTAACAAAACTCTTAGCTATTTCATGAGTGAGCATGGTGGCATCAAGCACCTGTCTCGACTATATGAAGTCATATTGCTCTGTTGATAATGTGAGGCATCATACTTTTCAATCTACTTGCTAGTACCTTGGCAACGATGTTGTATGTGCTAGAGATGAGATTTATTGGCCTGAAGTCCTTTATATGTTGTACTCCCTCCTTTGGGCACAAAGCAATTAATGAAGCCCCCAGGCTACTATAAAAAATCCCTCTACTGTAGAAATCGTTCATCATGTCTAGAATATCATTCTTCATGAAACTCCACCACGATCTAAAAAATCCCCACTGAACCCATCCAACCCTAGTGCCTTGTCTAGTGGCATGGTCTTCACTACATTTTCTATTTTCTCTAGTGCAAAAGGTGCTGCTAGTGATGGAGCTTGCTGCCCAATGAGGGTAAGCCGGGGTATCCCAAGCATGGAGTGGCGCATTTCTGACTCCCCCATGCATAAATCTGCATATAAATCTGCATATAAATCTGTATAAATATGACATTGACTTAGAAATTGAAATTGGAAGTACAATATATGTTACAACACAATTGTCACAACTGTCTTGGGGTATGCGAGTACAATAAGATTGGTTCCGAAAACTCCTTGCTTTGTTAGCACGTCTCCCTTAGCATTTCCACTTCTCAGTGTGTACAACCAAACTCAGATGTCAATATGCAGATCTCTTATCTCATCGGGGATGCCTCTATGTCTCCATGGTACCTCAACTTATTGCTCACACCAATGAATGACAACTTTGGAGTCTCCTTCAATACATAAAGGGCCATGAAGAATGTAACTTATGAAGTCACATTGTGAGCTAGTGCAGGCTATCTAACAATTGCTCCAACGCTTCTTGGGGCTTCTTTGGCGACCGTGAAGTCACCAGATGAATTTCCGAGTAGATAGATCAGAACATGACCCAGCAATTGCTCCACAATGATACAAACTTGACGCGCTTCTACCCACCCCGAGGCACCATAACATGTCGGGGATAAGGGGGGACACACAAGACGTAACAACTCCCTTGGTTGGGGGTTGTGCCGCCCAGCCTTTCCATCGATACACAATTGAGGAGGCTGATCACGAATGCTGGTGGTGTGGGAGTGATCCTTGTTAGGGAAGGCTAAGATGGTTTGCATATGGGTACCAAGAGGGCGCTTATGCTCCAACAGTGGGGCCTATCTTTAAAGCATCGTAATCCCTGAAGTAATCTCTTTAGAAATTCATTCATTCTTCACTAATCTTTACTATGCAAACCCCAATCGTGTCCCATTTACTTGTGGCTTATCATTGAAGAAAGCCAATGATGCTCAGCCTATACTCTCACCAACCCATTCTCAGAGGAGGAAATTCAAGCCGCTATTAATTCCATTTTAGGTGTCGAGCCCTCATCCCTGTCGGTTTCAACAGGGAATTCCTTCATGTCTGCTGATCTTTTATGGAAATAGACTTCATGGACTTGTTATTGGATTTCTATCTGCATGGTATTAGATATAAAAACTTGGGAGCTACATTGATTACTTTGATTGCGAAGAAGGATTGAGCAGAAAGTATCAAGGAGTTTAGGCCTATCGGCTTCACTGTATGTGTATACAAATATATATCTAAGGCACTTTCAACAAGGTTGTGGAAGGTTCACTTTGAGGTCATCAGTGAGGAACAATCGATATTCACTCATAGTAGGCAAATTCTGGACTTGGCTATGGCAGTGCATGAGGTGATTCATTCCTTTTGCAAACAACATCAGCCTAGGATCATTATCAAATTAGACCTTGAAAAGGCCTTTGATGGAGTGGATTGGAGTTACCTTGATTTGCTTATGACTGAGATGAGATTTCCCATTAAATGGAGAAAATGGATATCATCATGTTTGCCATCAGGAAAATACTCTATTTCTATCTATGGTGGTTGTTGTGGTTACTTCTCGAGTTCTAGAGAACTACGGGCCTACAGCAAAGTGAACCTTTATCTTCCCTTCTGTTTAACATCATTGGAGAAGGCTTAACAACATTATTCAAGAATGCATCCTTGGCTAAATATATCAGTGAAGTTGTACCATAAACATTACCCCCAATTGCACAATATGCCGATGACACAATAGTCTTTAGGGAGGGCTCAATAGATCAGACCATCAAAATTAAAACAGCCGTTGAGCTATTTGAATTGACTTCTGGCCAGAAATCAGTTGGGATAAATCCTCGATTGTTGGTTTTAATGTGAAGCCTGAAAACCTTACTAATATTGCTGAAGTTCTGAATTGGTAACTTACCCACTACATGGGCCTACCTATGTTCAGTGGAAGGCTTACATCATCTCTATAGGATCTTTTGGTGGATAAGCTACAGAGAAGATTGGCAATTTGGGAGGGAAGACTAATGTCGAAAAGGGGTCCACTCATCCTTCACCGTCCTGCCTAAAGGGCATACCAATTTGCAGTCTATCCTTTGTGTGCTCGGATGATTGCCGACAGAAAGGAGCAGATTATGCATAACTTCTTATTGAAAGGCGCATCATTGCAGGTTCCAGTGGAGTTATTGCTGTGGGAGGTCCACAACAGCATTGGAGTTTATTGAAGTTTGTATTTGCCAGTTAAAAAAAAGGTGCATCATCTCAATTCAAGCACCACTTAATCAAGTGGGAAGAGGCCTGTCGGTCGAAAGAGAATGGTGGTCTTGGAAGAAGAAGAATAAAAGAATATAATACAGCACTATTCTTAAAGTGGTGCTGGAAAATCAATAGAAATTCAAGCTTATCGTGGGTGAAGCTACTTTCATGCAAATTTGGAGTCGGTTCTGATGAGTAGAAATTGGAATGGCATTCACCTCAGGACTTATACCCAATTCGTCACAGAATATACGAACTCTTTCCTCATTTGAAAAAATAAATCAGATTCCGACCTGGATGTGGGAATAAAATTCAGGAATGACTTATGGCTGAATGACAAAGCTCTAAGACTGCCTATCCTAACATGTTTGCCTTTGCTTGAAATCAGGATGTTACTATTGCTCAAATACTTTCAGGAAGGCAAGATAACACTGTTGATTGGAGCTCAAGCCTAAAATTAAATTCCTTTGCTAGAGTGCTATTCATCAAAAGATACTCACTCCTCACTTCTCATCAAGTGTGTTGAGGGTGACCCAACCTTTCACACTTTGATCATCATATTATTTAATAAAAGCAAAACATTTTCTTCAAAAAAAAAAAAAAAAAAAAAACTCACTCGAGCCAACTTGCAGAAGGAAGGTGTGCTACTTGATAATCTTCTCTGCCCTCTTTGTGATAAGACTCACTTGTCAGTGGATCATGTCCTTATACATTGTGAATTCTCCTGAAAAGTATGGACCCACTTCTTTAGTCTATTCAGAGTGATAACTTGTTTGCTGGTGGATAAAGTGATTCAAACACAGCAGGATGGGGACTTAGTAGGAGGGGGAAAATTATGACTGCTTCCTGTTGTGCTTATATTTTCTGGTGCTTGTGGTAGGAACTGAATAGAAGGGTTTTTCAGCTCAGTTTCAAAGGGCTTGAATGCCTATTAAGATTGCTGAAAATAGAATTATAGACTAGCTGAAAACTTGTGAGATCTTTAAAGCTTAGTGGTGTCAATTGAGATATGCTTGGCATTTAATTTTCACTCTCTATGTAAGTCATAAAACGAAGCCTCAAATTAGCTGGGCCACCCTGTCCTCCTAAACATCACTTTTATCAAGAAAAAAAAACTCATGCATCTTATCTTCTTTACGCTACTCTCTAATTAAAGTATTAGATGATCTGTATAGATAATGTCATCTACATAGAAACAAACAATTAGAAGATCTGACTCTTACCTTTGTTTTCAGAGTATGCTCACTTACACTTCTTTCCACTCCCTTGAAAAAGTACCAATAAATTTTGCTATACCTAGCTCTAGGTACTTGTTTTAAGGCATAAAGCGCATGCTTCAACTTGTGGTCATTTTCTTCTTTGCCATAAACCGAAGAACGTACTGGTTGTTCTACAAACTCGTTCTTCTAATTTTCCATTTAAAAATGCAGAATTGACATCAAATTGATGCACTAACCAATTCATTTTTGCATCAGAGCAAGAACATTCTCACTGTTTCTAACCTTGCAACAGGAGAATAAGTTTCATGGAAGTCAAATACCTGCCTCTTGAACTTACCCTTTAGCCACAAGCCTAGCCTTGTGCTTTTGTATGCTCCCTTCTGCATTATATTTAGTCTTGAAGATCCACTTCCTACCTGTTACTTCCTTTCCTTTAGGTAAGCCCACTAGCTCCCAAGTATGATTTCATTCAATTGCTGGAATTTCCTCTTTCATTGCTTGCAGCCATTTGGGCACTTGGGCAGAAGCTGGGTTCAGGTCTCCACCGCAGCATTGGGAGCAACACATTGTAATTGGGAGTAAAAATATATTTGCCATTTCAAAAAAAAAAAAAAAATTGCTTGCTGCTATTCTTCTTTCTCATTTTGTTTCCTGAAAGCATGTAGGTTTTGTAACCATAAGAGCATGATTAAATGAACTATAATCTCTCAAAGAGATCTTTCTTTTCTTGACGGACTATCTGAGTGTTCAAAACTTCACACAAAGGAGCTACCTCAGAGGCTGGTAATGTAGTATGCCATTCTTTCTATCTTCATGTTCTAATGGCACTTGTTCATTCTCAGCCCAATTCTGTTGCTCATCCTCATCAAATATAACATCCTTATAATTATTTTTTTAATGAAAGTGAGTGCTTGGCAATTGCAAGAATTTTTACAATTACAAGCTCAATTGTTTAGGGGGGCTCTCTCACAATGAGTGTTGATGAGCGAACTCCCTCAGCTAATTCATCGGCTAGGCTATTCACTGATTTCGGCTTACGTTGTAGAGTATACTCCAATTGACTTAGAATGCTTCTAATTTCCCTAACAACAGAGCAATGTCTTCAAGGCACTACAGAGTTACTTCTTCCCCATGAGACTACTGAGCTGGAATCTCCTTCTATTTCCAGTGTTTATGTGTACCTCTGTTTGAATAGGCGGAATCCTTGTAGCAATCCTGTTACTTCAGCAGTTGTAGAGTCTGATATACCCATTGGCCCACAGTATGATAATAGGATCATTCCAGTAGAGTTCCTAATAACTCCCCCAAAACCCGAGGGGCCTGGATTACCAAAAGATGGCCATCAAGTTTAGTTTGAGGGAGCCCTCTTGTGGTGAAAACCATTCGGCCATGACTTCACGTTAGGGGGATCCTTATTATGAGCTTCTTAGTGTTAGTATTAAACAATTGATTACCTTTGGTTTTCTTGTTATAACCAACAAAAGTACATTTTGTACTCTTCTCATAAAAGTTTTCACGATTTTCAGCATTCACATGAACATATGTCAAAGAACCAGAAATTTTCAGTTGACTTACTTCTGGTCTCCTACCACATCAAACTTGATGAGGTGTTTGATTATGCACAACCTTTGTAGAAGGTATGTTTAAACAGAAAAACTGAAGTAGCCACCGCTTCTGCCCACAAAAGGTTTGGAAGCTATTTGGCTTCAACATGCTTCTAGCCATTTCAACAATTGTTTGGCTTTTCCTTTCAGCTAACCCATTTTGCTGAGGGGTGTGTCTTCCATTCAATTATCTAGCCATTTCAACAATTGTTTGGCTTTTCCTTTCATCTCTCTTGATCATTTGATCTCGCTTTCTCTTTATCTCTCTTGATCACTTGATCTCTCTTTCTCTTCGTCTCTCTTGATCACTTGATCTCTCTTTCTCTTCACCTCTTCATCACTTGATCTCTCTCTTCATCTCTCTTGATCACTTGATCTCTCTCTTCATCTCTCTTGATCACTTGATCTCTCTCTTCATCTCTCTTGATCACTTGATCTCTTTCTCTCTTCATCTCTCTTGATCACTTGATCTCTGTCTCTCTTCATCTCTCTTGATCACTTGATCTTTCTCTTCATCTCTCTTGATCACTTGATCTTTCTCTTCATCTCTCTTGATCACTTGATCTTTCTCTTCATCTCTCTTGATCACTTGATCTCTTTCTTTCTTCATCTCTCTTGATCACTTGATCTTTCTCTTCATCTCTCTTGATCACTTGATCTTTCTCTTCATCTCTCTTGATCACTTGATCTTTCTCTTCATCTCTCTTGATCACTTGATCTTTCTCTTCATCTCTCTTGATCACTTGATCTTTCTCTTCATCTCTCTTGATCACTTGATCTTTCTCTTCATCTCTCTTGATCACTTGATCTTTCTCTTCATCTCTCTTGATCACTTGATCTTTCTCTTCATCTCTCTTGATCACTTGATCTCTCTTTCTCTTCATTTCTCTTGATCACTTAATCTCTGTCTTCATCTCTCTTGATCACCTAATATCTCTTGATCACCTAATATCTCTTGATAACTTAATATCTCTTGATCACTTGGTCTCTCTTTCCTTCATCTCAAGATCAATTGACCTCTCTCTCTCTCTCTCTCTCTCTCTCTCTCTTCATCTCTCTTCATCTCTTTTGATCAATTGATCTCTCTCTCTTCATCTCTCTTCATCTCTTTTGATCAATTGATCTCTCTCTCTTCATCTCTCTTCATCTCTTTTGATCAATTGATCTCTCTCTCTTCATCTATCTTCATCTCTTTTGATCAATTGACCTCTCTTCATCTCTCTTGATCAATTGATCTCTCTCTCTCTTTCTTTCTCTCTCTCTCTCTCTCTCTCTCTCTCTCTCTCTCTTCACTCTCGATCAATTGACCTCTCCCTCTCAACCTTGCTCGATCATTGTCAAGAAAAAACAGATTTGTCAAGTCTATTAAAAGAATTAGAGCAGTTTTAATCTGTTAAATAGAGAAAACTCTATGGTGAGCTGACCTAGTCCATAAATTCTCCTGCAGAAAACCAACGATGTTGTCGACTTATATGCAGTGCAGTGTTGCATCTGCTTCAAATGGTCAACTGTTCCTACAAAAGAAGAATACGAGACCATCAGGCAGTCGTTTAAAGAAGACCCATGGGTCTGCTTCAAGAAGCAAGGACGTTCTTGTGATAATCCAGGTGATCTCGAGTATGATACATCTCGAATGTGGATTGCAGACAAACCAAACATTCCAAAGTCTCCGCCTGGTTTCAACAGAATCTTATCCAGAAGGAGTGATTTTTCTAAATTTGATGTTTACTATATTACGCCTACTGGAAAGAAACTTCGAGGACCAGCTGATGTAGAGAAGTTTTTACAAGAATATCCACGGTTCAAGGACATCAACCCATCGGATTTCGTTTTCTCATCTCCAAAGATACCCAAGGAAATGATTCTAGGGACCCCTGCAGAACGAGGTGACTGTGAAACACATTCAAATAAGAAGCTGAAGAGAAGTTGAGGATGAACCTAATACACATTCATTGATTCAAATGAGAAGCTGCAGAAAGTTGAGCGTGAATCATTTTGTTTGAGAGTCTGTAACAGTGGCAGTTGAGTTTGTTCCAATCCTTAGATCATGTAGTCTGTACCTTGTACCCCAGCAGGTGATAAATTACACCCTCCTGTTTGATGTAAATTCTTTCTTCGTAATTTGGGTTCCTTGTGCTACTATATCCTCTGTTTTCTGTGTAAACCCAGTGTACAAACCTGTGGAAAAAGAAATGGATCAGCTATTGGTTTCCTTTTTTCCTCATTCTAGATATTGTTGTCTATTGTATTTTGCAAACACCTATAGGAAAAGAGAATGGATCAGCTATTTGAGATTAGTGATTCTCAATTCCTGGGATTCTTTAATATCACTTCTTAAGACGCTTCAAAATCCTATGCCCCACTCAAAATCTGTCACTTCTACTGCTTCCAAATACAGGACAATCTTACACAGCATTTCAAGCAAATAATCTTTGTTCTTTAAGAGTACTTCATAAGGATAATAGTACCAAGAGTGAGGAATTATTCGTGGTTGACAGGCTGAGGGACCCAGAGTAACTTGGCACAGAACCTGTAGACCAAAAGAATGCAAGTAAATATTTCTGAAATAGGGAGCTTGCATGAAAGCTCCTTCTGACATGCCCTAAAGACACTTGACCCATGACCTCCTCACTATAAAACCCCCTATACTGTGACTACCGTGTTAACGCCAAGTTCACATAATGGATCTATCTAAATTGGCTCTTTCATCAGGCTGGCTAGCTTACCAAGAGAAGTATCATTAAGAAGCTTCCTTTTATTTTTTTAATCAGAAGCATCACACTAATACAAAAACTAGGAGAGGAAAGCCATTCACATTAATAACTTGCGCAGGGGGCATGCTCTAATGGACAGGAAAGCCCTACATGGATGCAACAAGGACATTACCCAGTAAAAGTTGCAGCAGCAATGCAGAACCACCAAAGAAAATCCGAGTCGTTGGAAAAGGCACAAACTCGGTCTCTCTATAACTTGGTATTATTATGATACTGTCAAAAAGAGAGAAACTCGGATCTATTGTAGTTCATAACACCTGAGAAACGATTACGTCCTAGTTAGAAATCTATTCTAAATTAGACTAGATTGCACTAAAATTAGCACTTCCCTTTCATGTACGAGAAAATTAAAAAACTATTATTTATTAAATAAAAATATTAAGAATCTAAGATAATAAAATATTAAGTTTATATTCTATTTTTATTTTAAGGCTTTCTCATCCTTTCACGTACGTGTAAGTAAATGAGAGAATTATTATATAACTAAATGAAATATTAAGGACTTTGATAGATCCTAGTGACTAGTGGGCATAATTTTTTTCATTTTAATTTTAACTTAAAGATTTATTTTTCTTTTGATATTCGTATCTTTTTCATGAAATCAAATAAAAAAAGGGTAAATTACAGTGTTTTAAAAACCGAACCGGCCATTAAACCCGGCAATATGTCCGGTTTTTGGTTGAACCTGGTTGGATCGGGTTAGACCAATGGTTCAACCATTGAATATTATACTCTATACTTTATATTTTCTTAATATTTTTATAAGAAAAAAATACAAAAATAATATTGATTAGAGTGAACCGGGCCGAGTCAATAAGAACCGGATTGGCCTCAGATTCTGGTTCAACCGGGTCGGACCGGCCGGTTCGTTTCGGTTTTTAAAACATAGGTGAAAAGTGTTAATATCAGGGACTATTTATTAATTACTAAAAGAGTTGGAGCGAAAAGCTTCAGTCCTTCCGTTCCTCATCGTTCTCCAGAGGAAAAGGAAAGAACATGTATGCGGTACTCTGGAGTACGGCTTCCAATCCGCGATTTACGGAACTTCCCGCCAAATTTGGTTTCCGCAGATGCAGCATAAATGACATCAATTTCCGGCGGAAAAGACTCAACGCTGAAACGAAGTTGGATGGTTCAGATGCCCCGACGACGGCGGTCGAAGGACCTCAAGAAGAACGAGTAGCGAACTCGGAAACCCAGCCCTCGCGGTCGTCTTCTGCTCCTGAAATTGATAAAGGCATTAAAAAGGTGGGCGCCTGCTATTTCATTTCTCCTTGTGTTCTTCGCTTGCTTGGTGGCCTCTATTTTGATCGGACAAGTTGTTTATCAATAGTTTACTTTCTCTTGCGATTTAAATGAAGCAACAAGCAAAGAATGGATAAATGGTCGAGGACCAGAGCTAAACTTTATGGAATCGATTTGACTGAACCAAAATTTTAAAACTATAATGTGTAGGTTGGGTCTAATGCCCTTCAGACTTAGCTATCCAGCACTTCAGACTTCCTACATTATGCATTATAAGCTACAAACTACCAAAAAGAACAAATGGCCTGCTTTAACATCTTGTAGAAATAGATTAAAGTGCTTGAAAAGTGAAAGAGAACAGAGAAGAAGTTAGGGGTCTGGCTCCAGCCGTAGTCAATCTTATGCCAAATAATTGGCATAAGTACAAAGATGCTCCTTCTCTATAACAACACAATTTAGCATATTCAGTAACCAGTAAACTGACACAGTAGAATGAATTGTAACGGCTTAGCAGGGAGAGAGTTTAAGATGAAATTACCCTTGAATATGAATGAGTAAATGCTCCTGATTCTCAACTGAGTCATGATGCCTAGGTTGAGTACTCATTTTGCATACAGAGTTTAAGTTGGACATCAGAAGATGTTCCTCACATACCTCCAGGTGAAGGAACCACTGCATGTAGTCAGGCAGTAACTTGTCTCTCAGTATTTGGTTGTGGTATTTGACATTCAACGCATCTAAATCTGTCAAAGTTTGTCTAATTTATGAATTTTAGTGCCCAGGAAATATCAAAAACTACTAATCCTACATGTCTTGGGATGGCATCAGATAGCTAAAAAGGGTGCCTCCAGTAACTAACACCTATGATACCATTACGTGCTGCATTTTTTGCTGTTCAAAGTCCTACAATTTGTTGGTGTGGTTAAAAATACAATAGTTGATTGAGAATTTCAACTTTGCCTCACTTTTTACAAAATATCACTCTTTGATTCTTTTAGATAGCTCTCTTTTTCTGTGCTCAAAATTTCGGGGAAAAAAAAAGCGTTGGCCACTTCTACAGAAAGGACTTTATTTTATCCACCTTTCTTGAGTCCATCGTCTCTCAAATGGATATTGCAGAACTTCTTAATTTTGAGTTTATTACTTTCTCCATACTATGTATGTGAAAGGCATTGTTCGCTTTCTTTTTATGGCAACGAGTTCAAGGTGAAGTCCACCTATTTCCTGATTTTTATCTTGACTTCTTTGCAAAATAGGTTGTTCAAAAGACTGCTGCCACTTTTGCACCAAGGGCTTCAACTGCCACCAAGAACCCTGCTGTACCCGGAACTGCTTTGTACACTGTCTTTGAAGTTCAAGGTTATGTATCGATGTTATTGGGTGGAGTCCTATCGTTCAACCTTATATTTCCATCAAATGAACCAGATATATGGAGATTAATGGGCATGTGGTCAATTTGGATGTTTAGTAAGTGACTCCCTTTTTGTTTTATTTCACATTGCAGACAGATATTCGTGTGGTTTGAACTTCTCAATGACATAAATTGGTCCTCTTTCTTCCTGTCTTCTTACTAAATCGTTTTTCTTTGTAGCAATTCCATCCCTTCGAGCCAGGGACTGCTCAAAGAATGAGAAGGAAGCTCTAAACTATCTATTTCTCCTCATTCCACTACTAAATGTTATAATTCCTTTCTTCTGGAAATCCTTTGCGGTAGTTTGGTCTGCTGATACTGTTGCCTTTTTCATCATGTATGCATGGAAGGTATGGTTCATGATGTCTCAATATGTCAAAAATTATCTCAAATCAGTACAAGCATAACTCTTGTGTGGTGTGTTTGTTCTCTATACAGCTTGGGTGGCTTCAAAGTTCAGAAAAATAATTTTGTATGCGGTAGATGGTTCAATATCGTGGAAAGTCTTCTTGAAGGGGCTGAAATGAATCCTTTCTTATGGCTTCTTGATGCAAAGGTTTGCATGAGGTTTGTGGAATGATAATAACAGCTGAGTGCCAAACTAGAATTCCCAATTGTCTTGGATAGAAGACGGGCTCAATCGTATGCTTGTGTGTAATACAAGGAAATGGATTAAGGCCAAATTGTATAGTGTATATTAATGTGACGCCCTAATTTATTTTGCAACCGTTTTGTCATGTAAACTAGATTAGATTTACATTACTCTGTTGTTATTACTAATAACACCATCATGTATAAAATTAACATAATTACACACCTAATCCCAAAAATTAATCATAAAGGTGTAAAATTAAATACACTTAGGCATCTACGTATAAAAAATTAAATCCTAATGATATGCCGCAATGCGAAATTCAATTATAAATTATACACTTAGGTACAGAGTTAAATGCATTCATAAACCCATTGCAAAAATTAAATATAAAATACAATAAATTACATTTTAAATTAGGATTCCTATTGTAAGGTGATAAAAATAGCCTTTAAGTTAGGTCATTATATTTATGAACCTATATATAAAATATATAGATATTTCGATATAGAATATTTCAGATTAAAAAAAAAAATACACAGAATGTTATATTTTTGAGTTTTTACAACTTAGTCCCACCTTTTGCCGCCCGGGTCGTTTCGACCTGAGACAGGGTATGACTCGGCCGAGTCGGCACAACCGCTGTTTCCAACTGCGTAACCTGACTCGCGACTCGTCGGTTGTTTTCTCTCCCAACGTGTAAGAACTCTAAATCAGCGGTCCGATCGATTCGGCGTTTCTACTTGAGTCGGCGTTTTCGCCGCCGGCGAGAAAGTTCCCTCTCGCAGGCGCACATCGAGTTGTTCCACTGCAAGACTAGAAATGGACCCCCCAAAGACAAAAGAGACCGTCTCGCGGAATGAGAGTAAAGAAGATAAAGACGGTGACAACGTGAAAAGGTCTCCTCTTCACCAGAACGATGCAGATGAAGACGACGAGAACGTGAAACAACTCCAGGAATGTTCTAAGCTCTATCTATCTTTGCAGGTATTCTTATGGTTTACACGTTCATCGTAAATGACTTATAATGCACGGATTAGTCGCTTGCATCTCGCTCACAGATACAGGTTTTGCAGGACTGTCTGGCCGAAAACGACAGAAATTGGAAAAAGTGCCAACTTGGTATACATTTCCTTCTTTTGTTTATCCTTGCACTAGCAAATGCTTTTCTGTGAATTTTTGCATAGTGTAGAGATTTAGGGCTCTGGATTTCTAAGTAACCAACAATTGGCAATGTAAAAATGTGGTTTTTGAGTTCAGACTGCTAAGTTCTATTTGGAACATTTGCTGTTTTAAAGCTAGTTTTGATTTTTTACATAGTTTAGAGATTGAGTGACTCTGCTTGTACCCTTTTTTATGGTGGTAAATTGTGGTTCTGGTCATTTGTAACGCATGTCTTTTCTCTTCTTTTATGGAAAATGTGATAGTTTTGTCTCCTTAATCTCCTAAGGAAGTTATGTAGCATATGGGGTTTTATGTGTGTTGTCGGCTGATCATTTATCTGTTCATGTGAAATTCAGAAGCCGAAGTTTTGGTGATAGAATGCTCAGTAAGCCAGAACTCCATGCACACACCAAGGGATCAATCTCAATGTGTTTGATCATGATGATTTAACTGCCAGTTTTGACGGCTGACGAAAACATCAATGTAAACAACATACTCTGAAGGAAAAACACTAGTGAGGGATCAAAAGTATCCATCTTGTGAAGTAATTGATGATATTGTATAAAATGAACAGCATACACTGTAGGAGAAATGCTAGAAACTGATTGATGAAATTACTTGAAAATATTATTTCTCTGCCATCTTTTAATTTTCCTAACATATGAAAAAATCCATGGAATACTCATTGAGTAGCAGGGGCCCCATTAAAAATTCATTTCAAGTCACTCTTTTAGATAATTTATCAGCAAGTGAGTTGGCTGATCATGGGATCTTGTTCCATTTGATTCACCAGCTCATAGTCACATCCTCAATTTCATCAAATAAATGTTTTATATTCATGGGGGAAGCTCTTACTGCCCCATCCGATGACCAGTGAAGCTCCTATTCAAGGGACCAGTGAAGCTCCTATTCAAGGGACCATTGAAACATCTCTTTGATTTTCTGTAGAGGCATTGGCTGCATCTATTTGTAATTTCTACTCTTTGAGGCTTCTACATTACAATCTTATTAGCTATAGTAATTTCTGTTTTGTTAAACATGGTATTTAAGTTATAAAAATTGTGAAAAACATATCTTAATCACACTAACTATGCCCTGTCAAATATCCTGAAAACACTAGGCTGAGAAAGTCCTGAAACATGTCTCAATACCTTAACCACAAACAAACTGCATCTGAAAATATGTTTTCTTTCTTTTCTTTTTATTTCCTTTTAACCCTTACATGCATCTTTGATGCCTTAATGAAAAAAGATTCCCTAAATCAGTTTCTTATTCTTGTCTTTAGTAAATAATTATCTGAAGAATTCATCTTTAATATATTTTTGCTACTTTCTCAGGTCAAAATATTTGATCAATGATTCTTATTTCTCACTCGTTTCTTTTTATTCCGTTTCTCTATCATGCCATGCATGTCATGATTACGAGCTACTCCAACGTCCATAGACATTTTGGAATATTGTCTTCATTCTATGACCCTTTTTTTTTGTTTCTGTAATCTTTTGATTGTCTCTGTAATCAATTACTTAAAAAAAATTATATCTTTTGATTGTTTCTGTAATCAATTACTTAAAAGAAAATTATTGCCTATCTCACAGAAGTCCAAGCATTAAAAGCTTGCCATGAGAGGAGATTGACGGCAAAGGGAGGACAAAAGAATAAAAACGCAACCGTTTGAACATCCTATGGTAGGTCATGCATATTATGAAGTACTGGAGGAGCTTCTTATTAAATATGTTTGGGAAAACAAATCTGGCGTAAGTCCATGTTGAAGAAGTTTTGCAGAATACTAGATGTGGCCTTCAAATTTTTTGTTGTAGCATAACATAGCTACTCTGAATGTGTAAATCCATTTTATGAACACTTGTTCCTTAACTGATGAAAATATATAGCTATTTTCTACTACTTAGAATATAAATTAACTTTTCCCAAATGAAGGCTTATTTTGCTATTTGTATGGCAAGTAGTGTACTGTTTATTTATTTTAAGTGTGGAACCAAGGGAAGTGGATTCTTCAGTATTCTCCCTTCTCACTTAAGCCCTAAATGTCTCCTACGAAGTCCACTTCTCCTCTTGTGTGTCATCTGAGCAGTGAACTCCCTACCTTTTGAAGATCATATAATCAGTTCTCTATGTGGGGAAGATGTCTTTGACATACTGTATTTTGTGTTTCTTGTGTTGTACTAGTTGAAGAAGTTGATTTTGCCTCGCAGTTATGCTTGTGATGATGATAATTGTAATTAACATTATAAAATCTTGAATAAGATTGGCCGATTTTATGTGGCTGAACCAAACTTTTCAGGTTGATGAAGCCGGGCTTTGCAGTCCACCTGTGAACCCATGGCATTAACCTGGCCAATCCTTTTTGTACTATGTTTAAGGGGTCGGGTTGACCCTCCCTTTTTTCTTGGGCATTCACTAGGAGTCGAACTAACTGCAGTTAGACTATAGGGGTAGTTTGATTGCCCCATCTTCTTCACATGGATGACAGATTGACAGGGAAGACATTAAAAAAACCACAATGGAAGCCCTCTCCCTTTTATGCAGATAAAGAGAAGAAGCTTCTCCCATTTGTAATCGTGTTGCCGTTATTATTTACTTTAAGATGATGTTGTGAAAACAATGTGGTTTAAAGCAAAAGGAAAAACATAAACACTTAGCTAGTTGAATCAATAAACTTTACATAAGTGTAAGCGGGACAGATGAATGAAACTATTATTTGATTCGATTAACTGTTGTTTGGCAGCTATGCCGGAATCCCCGATAGTTTTCACATTTTCTTGAGTGGGTTGGTCTCGTTTTCGATCTTCCTTCTGAGATCAAGTTCTATCCTTAGACCTTGACGTTACAGGGGTGGTTTTTCTTGTTCTTACTTGAGATTCACGCACAGCTGTTAATTGAAAGGAATATAAAAAATCGGTGGGCTTAGTTTGTCGTTGAGGATGATAGCAAGGCATTCTGAAGTCTGAAACCCATCACGACTTGGTTTGAAGTGGCTGCTTTCTTCCATCTCAGCTTGCACGTCAAGCAGAGTTGCAGAAGTCCCTCTTTTATACCTAAACTGGAATCGGCTTCTAAAAAGAAATAGTTTTGGGGCAGTGCACTCGTTATTTGAGGGTTGAAGCCCTGAAATTCAACGGCGATGAGCCTGACCAGAAGCCGTGTGGATCAGTTCGCAGCCAGCCACCTCCCTCCCCGCTGGACAGATGATCATTCCTTCATCGATGGTCAAAAAGGGCGACAATAGAGCTGCTTCACAGCCTTGATTCCATTACGGTCTACAGGAGCAAAACGGCGCAAGTGGCAAAATCCCACAGCCAATTGCTTCTGTGCTGCACTATATAGGATCCTTCTCTCTAGGTTACACTTCCTTCCAAAACAATCTGAAAAGCAGATGGCGCAGCTGCACCCACACCGAGTTCTTCCCAAAAGAATCATCCTCGTAAGGCACGGGGAGAGCCAAGGAAACATCGACCATTCCGCTTTCACCACCACCCCGGATTACAGGATCCCGCTGACGGAGTTGGGCAGGGAGCAGGCGCGCTCCGCGGGGGTGAAGATCAGGGCACTGCTCTCCGATGGCGGGCGCTCCCCGGACTGGAAGGTTTACTGCTACGTTTCCCCTTACGAACGGACGAGATCGACCCTGTGCGAGATGGGAAAGGCCTTCTCGAAGAAGAGGATACTTGGGGTGAGGGAGGAATGTCGGATAAGGGAGCAAGATTTTGGAAATTTTCAGGTGGAGGAGAGGATGAAGGTGATTAAGGAGACCAGAGAGAGATTTGGGAGGTTCTTTTTCCGGTTCCCCGAAGGCGAGTCTGCCGCGGATGTGTTCGATCGTGCCTCAAGTAAGGCCCTCTTTCCTCTAAACCTGTGATCTGCAACTGCAAGGAACGCCCAGAAAAGGATGAAAATTGTACCCGGTGACCTTCTTAAGTTTGTTCGCTCGTCGTTTACAGGTTTCATGGAGTCGCTGTGGAGGGACATCGACATGAACAGGCTCAGCCGTGACGGGTGCTCGAATATGAACCTCATCATCATCTCCCACGGCTTGACATCACGAGTCTTCCTCACCAAGTGGTTCAAGTGGACCGTCGATCAGTTCGAGAGACTCAACAATTTCGGCAACTGCGAATTCCGGGTGATGCAACTCGGACCCGCCGGAGATTACAGCCTCGCCGCCCACCACACCAAGGAAGAAATGGAGCAGTGGGGCCTCTCCCCGGAGATGATAGCTGACCAACAATGGCGGGCGACTGAAAATAGGGGAGATTGGCCTGAAGCCTGCCCTTGGACCCTGCATTCTTTCTTCGACAGTCTGCCAGACTCTGATGAAGATATTGCTAAAGAAGACGGCAGTGGTCCTTCCAAGCAGCTCACAGGGGAAGTTCACAAGCACTAGTACTTTTTTTTTTTTTTTTATGCCAGAAATTCTTTAATGGCCAAAAACAGAATGTTTACCAGCAATCCTTTGATCAATGCAATTCTTTCTAGAGACTTTCTAGAATAAATGACTTCATACATCCGCTAAAAACCTCCATTATTGTCAGCTTCAATGATCTGGTTACAGCAGTAGTACTTCTGTCCCTGCTGATTCTAATTTAGATGTTAAAAAAGGAATGTTATTCAAACATTTGGAACGCTCTATCTTAATCACAACAGTCTTGTCAAGATTGTTTCACTAAAATAAAGCCAAAGTATCATCCATTAAAATTCAGCTACAAACTACAAAGTCTCCCTGTGCACATCTTTATTTCAATCAATCAAAATGAGCAGTTGAAGAAAGATCTGTTTCAGCTAGATTGCCCCTATAGACATACACTGCAGTATATACCCAAAAGTTGATCAAGAAACCATGAGAGACGAATTTCAAGAGGCAGGAGTGAACTTGATTGAAATGCTATTGACACAATGGCGCTCATCCGTCGGTGTACCGAATCCTTCACCCTTAAATACATGACCCAAGTGTCCACCACAGGCTGCACATGTGATCTCAACTCTCCTACCATCTGGGTCAGGCTGGTAACAGAAAAATAAATTTATGAAGTAGAGAATGGGTAAGAATTCAAGACCACTGGGAAACCTGAAGACATACTGTTCGATTTATTGCTCCAGGGAGACCCTCGAAGAAAGCAGGCCAGCCACAGCCCGAGTCAAATTTCGTGGTTGATTTATACAACGGAGTGCCACATCCTGCACACTTGTATATTCCCTCTTCATAGAACTTGTTATATTCACCGGTGCCTGCATACCTGCATATGTTATCATACAAGGAAGTTGCATTTGCTTCAGGAGTTTGTATTACCTTGTGAAAGAGTTTGTTCAGGTTGATTGATCAGTTAAAATTTGCACATCAAAGATATTCGCTAGGGACAAATTAATTATGATGTAGGGTAGATACTATGCAAACTTTTACTTACCAGAGCAAGAATTCAACCAAAAAAAAAAAAAAAAAAAAAAAAACAGAAACTGCTGCAATCTCGGAGAATGAAAAACAACATAAATAATTATTTAAAGCTATAACGTCTGTCAGCTGTACCAAACAACTGGGTGACACCAAAAAAACTTAACCAAAAAGGTTTTTTTTTTTTTTTTTACCTTTGTCCCCTACATCTTTGAACTGACCACTCTGAAAATCACAGAGATGAATAAACAGAAGCACAACAAAGTAAACCCAGCAAAGCAAGACAGTTTTTTTTTTTTTTTGAAAGAGACAACAATCGATATTATAACAAGCATGAAAATCAAACCTCATGTAGATCCACAGAGAAATTCTGAAGAGAAATTGAGACACAATGAGGAAACAGCGAAGATCTTTTGTGGACTGTAAGCCTAATGAAACTATGTAAACAATAGACACCAAAACCTTGTACAGGTGCATATGGAGGTTCTTAAGTGAAAATGGAAAACAGCTATTAAACATGAAAATGATATTTGTAAGCTGAAACCTGAAAGTTTAATAAATTATACAGTAAATTATATCAGCTAAACCTCATCAATTCAACACTACTGGAAGAAACTTCCAAACTATTGCAGAGCATAAACAACTTATAATCACACGGAAATGACTCCCAAGACCATAGGACATATCCAACATCTATAATTCCTAAAATCCAGCCGGCGATGAAATACTCATCCCAAATGTTATAAACAGGATATATCATATTTTTTCGTGTTCCTCATGAAATAACAAAAATAAGGAAAAAACTAAAAATCCATTCTTAACTTTCTATGCACTCATCCAGAAATACAGGTATCATATGATCTGAAAAATCACTCAGAGCACTCGACAAGTCAGCTCGACTCTCCAAGAGTGACGTTGTTTCCCCATTGCTAATGAAACAAACTTACCAGATAACGTGTTGTGGCATAAATTGAACATAAATAAGAAAAAAAAAAAAAAAAAAAAAAACAGTGGTGCACCAAACGACAGTGCAACCCTAAACTAATAATAGGAAGCAAACCCCAATAGGACAATCAAGCATCTCAGATAAGGCTCAATGTTCGTGGTTAAATGCTGGCACAAGAGATGAGGAAAGCCAACTAAAATTAAATAAACAAAGGGGCAAATGAAACGAACTATCAATCTTACTCGGTTCCTTTCTGCCTCAGAATCCGAAACTGCTCCGGCGAAAGAATTGCCCTCCATTCTTCCTCGGTCTTCTGAACAGACCCAGACGAGGCCATCACCACTCCACTCCTAAATCCCCTCTTCTGATACCAAAACCCGCCGAAGTCAATAGACGAAACGATCGGCTTCCACGGCGCTCTGACGTGCGTGTGCCTCGGACAATCTAATAAAAAAATTCTCGGGGAACGTATGTGACCGGAAAACTGGTGGATAGGGGATCCGTGGATAATATGGAAAGCTTTTGACGAAGGAAAGGGCGAATAACGCAGAAGGGAGCCCATAGCGCAAGAGGGTCGATCACGATTCACGTCGCGCTACGACATAATTATAAAGAATAAACAAAGGTCCCCCGGCTTTTTGGTTACATGCCTCAGACTTCAGAGTGTATATGGGCCACATGTTTGGGCTTATCACAGTCCATGTTTACAAGACGTTTAGGAAAGAGGTTGTTAGAGATAATTATATATATATATATATATATATATATATATATTAGTAAAATTAATTCTGGTTTAATAGGTTTAACTTCGACAAGTCATTTTGTACTTAGATGTCGAACCCAACTTAACTTTATATGGTATTAGAGCGGGTGTTTATAGTGGGCCTCCATCTATGCTGTGTACGTGTAGGAGCCCAACAGTAAGTATTTTGTTAAAGTGGCCTTAGTTCATAGTGTGACTGTGTGAGAGATTTAGTTAAGATGAGAAGATAAACATCATTTGGTAATGGTAGGTAAATGCAATGTATTTAACTTAAAAAGTACAAAACAAGATTTTAGCAGTTTGTGAAGACTGAAGAGGGTTCTGGAGCATTATAGAAACGCTAGTGAAATTGCCACTAATCGATCTAGTTGACTGTTTGATAGTTGGGGTTCTTTCTTTTCAGTTGAGGTTAATTGTACTTAATAGTTTTAATTAGTGATAACAATCCAAACAGCGATGGACATCACTTCACGTCCAAATCTAAATTCAGAAACGAAACTGAAGCAAATCTTGCCGTAATCAAATCAAATATGGTGCATGCCTCAATTTAATGTTGGGTTTTGTGCACCCAACCCAAGATTGGTGGTAAGGCTGCTGAGATGAGGAACGGGAACCCCCGAAACAAGCTTGATTCAGAGTATGAATGTGCACAGCGGGGGAGAGACAGGGAGGGTCACGAGAGGAAAGAAAAGGTTTTGGAATGATGGTCTGGGGTCCGGTTAAACCGAATGGCGTTCGAGCTTCGTGGGTACGGATTCAATTCCATCCGGCAGTGCGGGAGGTGCAGGAGGAGGACTGGAGGAGGAGGTAGCAATTGGAGAGGCAGGTCGACATGATATAGTGGGCTATGAGTGTTGGCCGTGTGGAGGACCAAGGATGTATGAAGTCCCAGAGGAGGAGCGGGGGGCACTCTTCTCCGCGGAGTACTGTACTGCTTGCTCTGTTTTCTGGGTAACAGGGGCTGATCTTTTTCCCCAGAATCCGTGTGCGTGGAGTTGGAAGGGGAAACCGGATCCTGGGTTGCGGTCGGCATGCATGCATCGATGACTCCGCACGCGGTGGGCCTGGCAGTGATAGAATTTCTGGGACTCGATGCCACCGGAAATCCAAGATCAATTTCGAAGCGGGAAGCAGAAGATCGAGTGCTGGGGAGTTGTGGAAAAGGATCGAAGTCAGTCAAAATTCTAGAGCCGGAAATATAATTACTGCTGGGGAGGAATGAGGATTGAGGAATGGATGGGATCGAAGAAGGGGGAGAGAGAGAGAGAGAGAGAGAGAGAGAGAGAGAAGGAGAGAAGGAGAGGGACGGGGGGAAGAGTACTGAGTATTGAGTAATCCCAATAAATTAGTGGGGATGTCGTCGTCTTCCCCGAGTTGGAAGTAGTGGGACACCGTAATCAGGAAAGCTGGGTGGGGCTATATAACCCCCTTTTCCCTGTCTGCGTGGTACAGAGGCAAGATTCAAATTTGCTCCGGAAGTAATGATTTGGAGTTAAGGTGGAAGCTTGATTAAGCACGTTAAAAAAACAGAAAGAGGGGAATGGGAGATGGGGGAGCTGTCGGCAGCACCTACATTCTCTTGGTCGACCCTTGAAGAAAAAGCCTAAGCACTCCTCATCCTCACTTCACTACTCTATCTCTCTCTCTCTCTCTCTCATTGGAACATGCAGAAATAAGCATGAGCGAGGTAAGTATAATGTATCAAGGAATGAATGAATGAAGCAAGGACGGAAGGAAGGAAGCAAGCCACGTAGGAGGGAGGGAGGGAGGGAGGGAGGGAGGGTGAGAGGGAGTGGGCAGTACTGCTGTGTCCCTCTGCTACACAAAAAGGCTGTCTAATGAGTAGAGTCAGGGGAGTGGAAAGTTGCTTATAAACTAATCCCTGCTTTATGAGGACACCAAGTTTGGAACAGAGGGGACATGATGGCCTCCATGTTTGCATTTCCCATGCCTGACAAGATCAAAACTCCCCCTCCTTTCAAAACCCAGAAATCAATCTTGATTCTCGAGAGCCCCTCATTCCTCTGCACATGAATCTCTCGAAACTTGCCCAACTCCTTCCTCTCTTTTTAACTCGAACCAGTTAAGTTACTCCTCACACCAACACTGCTACCTTAGTACCTTCCCAACAAGACGACGACTCCGATCCGGCTCTCTAATTACTAATTATGGGTTCGAACCGGTGTCCGGTCTGGTTCGGTAACGCGCTGGGTAACATAATGGGGAGCACATGGGGAACGATGATACATGGGCATGCTGAGGTGTGAGGCGCATGATGGGCGAGATCTCCCCGGGGGTTACGTGGAATGATGAGAGGGGCAGACGATGCTGAGTCACACATGTGGAGTTATATGCTTGCGTGGACCCGCCCGAGAGCGATGGCAGGAGGCCTCACTCGCGGAACGAGGATGATTTGGTCCGCAGTCCCGGACATGGATGCATGCATGCACATGCCCAATCATACTTGTCAGCAAATCAGCACCGCCACCCGACTCCGCCCGGTCCCTCCCCTCGCTTATTATATCTTAAAATTCGTAAATAACCACCTTACGCGATCCATAATTCCGTATTCCATCCCATGCATAAATTAAAATGGGCAATGCATGACGTGGGGCCGGGAGGATGGTACATGAGGTGGTACCACGGGAAGTGCGACCGCGACCGCGAGACCGTGCCACGAATATATTATACATGGAAGGGCGTATGGGTTGTCATATTCGAGTGCATTTTGGGGCATGTGTGCACGCGTGCAAAGTGGACTTCCCCTCAGTTAACATCCGCCCTCCGTCCACAGGCTCACACCCCAGGGGGCCCCAAATTAATTAAAAAATAATCTCGTTGGCGGCTAGGACACGTGGCAGGCACCTAGGGACACAAGTGTCAATGAATGGGGGGACTTTAAGCCATTAAGTCTGCGTAAGGCGGAGGAAGAAAGAGGGAGGGGCAAGCGGGGGTGAGGTGGGGCCGGTGCTGTCGAGACGGTAGGGCACAGGGGCGGGCCCCGACGGGTCGGAAATGGGAGGAAAAACGGATGGGTGTGTAGCGCGGGGATGTTGGCAGAGGGGTCCCACCCGCAAGTTGTTGGGGGCTTTGGGAAGTGATGAGTGGGGCATACCCGGCCGCATCATGCGGGGCAAAGTTGGGTACAAAAGCCACGGCTTGGGCCCACCGAGTTGGGGAGTTCGGAAACTCAGTTTCGAGCCCCTAAAAAGACGAAATTATTTAGTAAACAGAATAGAGTAAATAAATAAAAAAAAAAAAAAAAAAAAAAAAAAACCAAAGAGGGAGATGAAAGGAAGTAATTGATGAGAAGGGTGAAGAAGAGGGGGACCGAGTTTGAAGCGCTTTTAATCAGATCAGATCAGATGAGATGTGGTTTCGGTGCTTTTGATGTGGTTGAAATTGATGTGTTGAGGCTTTTAATCAAAGATTAGATTCGCGTAGACTTAGTTTTGGTTGACCAAAAGATTTCCGGGGCAGCAGCCACAAAGTGTTTGTGAAAATGCGTGAGAGAGTTTCAGATTCCAACAAGAAGGCTTGGGGACGGCGATGGCCCCCGCGGTGGCGCGGTGGTGGTGGAAGGAGGGAAGGAGGGAAGGAGGGAAGGAGGGAAGAATGGAAGGGGTTAGAGGGATAGTGGTGGTGCGTGTGTGCATGCGCGCGCGTGCAGGTCTCGAGGGTAATAATAATGGAGGTGGCAGCCACCATAATATCAGATTCATCATGCCCGTCTCAGAATCATTTCCGCCGTGCCTTAAAAACTGTTACGTATTTTCTTTTTCCCCTCTTTCCCTCTTACTCTAACTCGCTATTTCACATCATTACTATTATTCTTTCCATTCTTATACATCTCTTCCCCTTTCTCTCTTCTTTCCCCTCTCCCAAAAATGCCTCTTACAATTCCCAAGTAAAAACACACTGAATAAAACCTTTGTTTTCTTCACATACAATACAAAGGCTTCATAACATCTCCACTTTTCCTCATACCCGTTTAATGAATTCTTAATGGGTAAACGAAAAAATCCATAATTAGTCTTAGTATTTTTTGAATACGTTGATCTTTAAGTAGTAGAATTATTTGTCTGGTTAGAACTCAGACAAGAAATACTATTTCAATTAATCCAAAAAAATTCCCCTGTCACTAACAAGGTTTGGGGGTTCATTTCCCCCTCCCCCAATCTTTAGTTTTGCATCCATATTTCATATATATATATATATACGGACGGCCAATATAAAATGATTACTGGGACTGGGAGTCTGAATATTTGTACGGACGGCCAATATTCATGGATATTCTCATAATTTCTGCCTTGAAGTCGCTCAAGGATTCAGGGGCCAAGGAGAAAGGCTGGGGGTGTTTCATTTGGGGCCTTGTGAGGGCAACCGGAAATCGAAATATCGCTGTTTAAAGATGCTGACAAGACGTATGAAGTTCATTGTATTTTGGCGTTTTCCTTTACAAAATACTTATCTTCAAGGGACTTTGGTGACGCAATTACAGTTTTTGACTTTTTTGAGTTTTTCTTCACTAGTTCCTTATTGAGCCTTTTTTTTTGGAAAAATATCGAGAGAGAGAGAGAGAGAGAGAGAGAGATCAGAGAATGAGACAGATAAGTGAACATAATCATGCAACTTTACGCTTTGGTTTGAAGTATATATATATGATGAGAAGAACAACAACCTTTTTAAATTATTCATTACCATATGAAAGTAATACAATATTACCATAGAAAAAAAAAAAAAAAAAAAAAAAAGCAAAACCAAATATTCATACCTTGCTTATTAAAAATAACCCGAATTTTAATCTTAGATAGTTACATTATCTAATTAAACAACACAAACCCATAAGTTCCCGGCCTGATTAATCCCCAAATGGATTCAATGTTTAGTACTTATGTAGGAAATATTTCTATTAGAACAATAATGTAATTTTTTATTTTTTATTTTTTTTTTCCCTCTAGCTAGGCTCTAACAACCGATGGGCCACGGATTAATTGAAAGCAATAATGTTATTTTTAATTCTGATTCTATGCTAGTTCAGTACTGGATGTGTATAGGCTTTGTTAATAACTGTTACCTACCGCATTAGTGAAAAGATGAAACTTGAGAGAGTAAAAAGAGTAAAAAAGATGGAAGGAAAGGAACTGTTTGATACGTGGAAGTGAATCAAGAAGTACAGGAGCAGTGGCATCTAAGAATAGTGAAAGCGATAATCATTTGAAAAATACAATTAGTGGTATTTTATGGGTCGGATTAGGAACTCTAATACGTACTGACGCGAACGGATGACCTCACAGTTGAGTTCAATAGTACCCACCTGAGAGAGAGAGAGGGAAAAAGAGAGAGAGAGAAAGAGAGAAAAGAAGTCGAAGAAGAAGAAGAAGAAAAAGGGGAGATTGAATCCAGTTTGGAGTTGTTGTTTTTTTTTTGGCATTCGCACTTGAAGGAATCAAGGAATAGGCGTGGGCTTAAAATCCGTTTCCCGTTCCTGTCTGATGAACATCTTGCAAATATAATCATCATATCCCACTCATTATGCTCACAATCATTATTCTTGGTTGCCTCACACGCATGACATTCCCTTCTCCAATCTCCTCTCTTCTCACTTTCGCTCTATCCTTCTCTTTCCTTCTATAAATTCCTCCCAATTCCCCGATCAATCTCACTGTGTCTCTCTTCGATCCTCTCTCACTACTCTCTCTCTTTCGTTTATCTCTCTGTTTCTGATCATCCTCTGGTTCGATCTCTTCATGATCGATAGCTTCCATCGTCCCTGATTAATCGATCGATCGATCGATCTGCTTCTGGGTTTTGCAGCAGTACTTTGAGAGAGTGCGTACTAGTAGCTTGCTGGTGGTATATATATATCAGTGGCGGTGATATATATATATATATATATATATATATATATATATATATATATATACACACACACACAAAGAGATAAATATTCGATGGCGGTGTCTGGATTCGAGGGGTTCGAGAAGCGTCTGGAGCTCCATTTCTCAGGGGACGATCCGATGGGACTCCGGCGACTGGACTTTTCGGAGCTGAAGCAGGTGCTGGACGCGGTGCAATGCAGCGTGGTGTCGGCCATCGGGAACGCCCACTTCGACGCCTACGTTTTATCGGAATCGAGCTTGTTCGTGTATCCGAAGAAGATGATAATCAAGACGTGCGGGACGACGCAGCTCCTCAAATCGGTGCCGTGCCTCCTCTCCCACGCCGACGACTTGGGTCTGGCGGTGACCAGGTGCAGGTACACACGTGGCAGCTTCATCTTCCCCAAGGCCCAGCCTTTCCCCCACACCAGCTTCCGGGAGGAGGTGATGTACCTGGAGGACATCCTCCCGGCTCACCTCTGTTTCAGAAAGGCCTGCATTATGCCCCCGACTTGCTGCACTTCTTCGTCTTCTTCGTCTTCGTCTTCTTCTTCTTCTAAGCCCCCCGGTCACTCGCATTCCTGGCACGTGTACAGCGCCAGCCACGCGCCGGAGGAGTCGGAGGAGTCGTCATCTTCGTCGTCGTTATTCACGGTTGAAATCTGCATGACGGAGCTGGACAGGGGGCTGGCGAGGGGGTTCTTCCGGCGGAGGGGTGACGGCCGGTCCGGCGACGCGGTGGGGAGCGAGATGACGGCGGCGACGGGGATCGGGCGCATCGACAAGGATGCGATCGTGTGCGACTACGCCTTCGACCCCTGCGGCTACTCCATGAACACCGTCCACGGGGCCCGCTACTCCACTATCCACGTCACACCCGAGGAGGGGTACAGCTACGCCAGCTTCGAGTGCGTCGGCTCCCTCCACAACCGCAAGGACCTCGAACAGTCGCTCCAGAGGGTCGTCTCGATATTCCGGCCGGCCACCATTTCCGTGGCCGTCTCCACGGACGTCGACGGGGACGCTGCCGACCGCGTCGCGGCCCGCGTCGCCGCCGCCCTCAAGCCCATGGGTCCCTGGACCGGGAACGGCGCCCGGGTCGAGGACTTCCCCGCCGGCGGAACCGTCACGTTTCAGACCTTCACCCACCGCCGGAAGTAGCCACTTCCGGCCACCGGACGACGGCGGCGGCTGCGGTTATAGCTTTCTTTGTTTTTTGTTGGACGAAAATGTTGTAAGTGGTAGGCAGGAGAAGGAGTACAGAAGAGACGGGCGGATGCAGAAAGAGAGAGTTTACTTAGATTTTTCAAAACCCCACAAAAAAAAAAAGGAGGAAAAAAAAAAAAAAACTTGTCGTTCGTTAGGCTCGCTTAGTAAAAAAAAAAAAGAAATTTTGGATGATGGGAATGGTTGACCGTATAGGAAGGAGGAGGAGGGAGAGGAAGAGGAAGAGGAGGTACTGTGGTGTATGCCTTTGGTGGGTGGTTCGGGTTATGATGGTGCGCCCCACTCAAGTCTTGAGATTTCTCGTGTCACGCTTTGGCTTGGAAGAAGAAAGAACAAATAAGAAGAAGAAGAAGAAGAACATGTTTAGTGGGGGAGTTTTTATCAGTTACAAGATGTTGGACTCTGGTCTCCCCCCAATCCGTCTCCCTTATCCTTCTTTCTTCCATAAAAAGGCAGAAAAAATGACACTTCCTCCTCCTCAGTGCTTCTCTTTTTTTTTTTTTTTTTTTCTTCTTCTCTTGCTTTCTTTCTTTGCTTTTAATTTAATCGGTGAATTCACCTCGTGCCTTGTCCGAATTCCAAACCCTCTTCTTTATCTTATCTTTCTCCCTTCCTCAGTTGCGTGTTTCTCTCGTTCCTTCTACGCGTTGCTCCGCTCATATTTACACAGCCGAAACAGGGCAGAAACGGAGCTGAAACAGAGTTGAAACAGAGTTGAAAACAGAGCAGAAACGGAGCAGATACTGTGTGACTTGAAAAGACACAGGATAACGAATGCTTATATCCAATTCTTGGACTAATCATCACTGTCAATTTTGGAATCTCGTTTCAGGAAACCCCAATGGCTGGCCTGCACCGAGTTACGTCAATCTCTCACTTAACTTGTCACTGGGGTTCCATCATAAAAGACTGCCCACTTTCGATATATGAATTTTTGCAGGAGTCCACTTTAGTTTAGAATTGGTGATAACATAAGCAACTTTGATATTCACTAGAGAGCCATACAAATACAAGGATTAGTAAGCTTCTTTCTTAATATATACCAACCAACCAAGTTGGTTTGGTAATATTTGTACTTGTTTATATAAATTAACATGAAACCAGCATATAATAACAACAGGGATTGGCCTAAATTGGGTTGTGTTCATACATCATATTTTTATCTCCAAAGGATGAGTTAAGCATTTCTATTGTTTATTGCTGCAAGTGCGGAGCTCGGTCTCTATCACGTCACATGGTCGTTTCCCCCACAATAGGTACACTATCGGTTGTATGACTCAACCCAATTTCATCTTTACTATGTCTAGCACCTCATCTTCTATTCTTTCTTCCTCCAATAAATCATCACCACGACATTGAGAGACAGCATATGTGCCTCAACTTTCACTTATTTCTATGCCGGATTTTTTTTTTTTTTTTAATATATTTGTTCTTTCTTTAAAAAAAAGAAAAAATCCAACCAATACAAACTCCCAAATACAAACTTCAATAAACTCCAATACAGATACACTCCCACAATAATAATAACTCCCATGGACCACTGAGCTCCTACCCAAAATTTCGAAAATCCACGTCTTTATTTTATAGGGAGCATCACAAGTTTGTCTTGGATTAGTATGACCTTGTAAATGAAAAACAATAAAATCATATTACTATCAGTGTTTTAAAAACTGAACCAAACCGGCCGGTCCAACCCGGTTGAACCAGAATTGGAGGCCAATCCGGTTCTTATTGACTCACCTCAGTTCACTATATAATCAGGATTATTTTTGTCTTCTTTTCTATAGAAATATTAAGAAAATATAAAGTATAGGGTATAATATGCAATGGTTGAACCGTTGATCCAACCTGGTTCAACCAGGTTCAACCAAAACCAGACATACTGCCGGTTTGATGGCCGCTGATTACTATTGATATTATAAAACATAAGGTATTAATCAATTTTTATAAACCAAATCGGACCGCCCAGTTCGACCAGGACGAACCGGAATCGGTGGCTACAAGCCTATAATAACGAAAGGCGGGTTTCAAAATACTCTAACGTATCAGTCATTTCATACCTTAGTTTATATTTTAAAATTATAATAACTAAATCCTTTTTTATTTACGGTTCAACCAGTACGAGTTCAACCCGATCTAACCCGGTCAGATCAAAACCAGCCTTCCAACCGGTTTGACGACCAAACCGGTTCGATTTTAAAACATTGGTATTAATGGTCTGGTCTGATGAAACTCGTTCCTTTTACTTGAGGCGGATCCGAGTCGCGAAAAAAAAGAAAAGGAAAAAGACGTTCTGGACCCTTGAGATATTTCATAATCCTATCCAAAATTCCTGCTCCTCGGAAATGACTGAACTTTTTTCTCCGAAGAATCGAAGATGGTTGGAGAGCAACGGAATCAAGTACTGATACTGGAGTTCTCCGCTACCGGCAACCCTAGTCGATGTTATCCGGCTCTTCTTCCAGTTTAAGTTTGTGGGTAAGGGGTTTCGTTCTTTCTAATTCATTCGGGAGAGACTGTAGAAAATCCATCTGTACATTGAGAAGATTTTTGGATTGTTTGAGTCGGTTTCGAGGAAATTTCCTGGTGCGTGGGGTTTTGCTACTTGAATTTTTTCTTCAAGTCGTGTTTTTGTCACTTTTGTTTTAATTTGTTTTACCAGTCATGCTTATCGAAGGTGCCACGAAGAACCAGGGATTTAAATTTCGATTATGTTCTATATTCTCTTCTCGTTCTTTGCCTCTGATCTCGTTTCTTAATTTTTTCTTGTTCCGTGCTAAACTGGTGACCAATCTTTAGAGTTTCTCTAGATTTTTATATTGCTTCTTCATTGTTTTGGACTCGTTTGCTTCTTTTGATTGAGCTAATCGACTGCAATAGACATGCAATTAGGACTTCTTTCTAAAGCTCCAAAAAAAGGTGGACTTGATACTTCCCTCTGCTTACTTTCTATAAACTAATTATCAAAATTTCCTAGCTGGGGGAAGTTCTGATTGCATTTCTCCTGCTAGATATGCTCCTCAATAAATTTCTCTCTTTCGTCGCTATTAGTGCCCTAGTCAGCAGTTCAAAAAGAATTAGTGCCTTAGTCAGTGTTTTGAAGAACATGAATTAATCCATACATCTAAATTTCAAGAGCATCCACTTACCTGAAAACTAGGCCTGCGGTACATAATCCAAAAAAAAAAAAAAAGGAACTTTTCTCTTCCGTTTTAGTTTCTTTATTTGGTTTTAACTAAGTTCGACGTACCTGTTTTATGTGTTTAGCCTTTTGTGAATTGTGTCTTTCTTCTGTATATATGTTGTGACTTACTTCATTATTATGACAGGCGCATGTGAATATGAAGTCTTTCAGCTATAGTGGCATAATGCAGACTCGTCAATTTTTCCTACATCATGAGTTATCCAGTCGTGCCCTATGGTTCTCCCAATTCAATGCACTTACTCAAACTTCCTGCAAGAAAAGAAACTGCATGGTAGGCCAAGTCCATACTTCTGTTCAAGCAAATATATATTCTTGTAAAGCATCAGCCAAAACATCTTTGCAGATGACAACAGACTCAAATAACAATCAAGGAGCCCCCTCATCGGTCTACAGTCGACCAAGTTTACGTGAAATGAAGAATGAAAGAATAGCAAGTCGAACTCGTATTTATGAGTTTTTGAGAGGTTTGGGTATTGTACCTGATGAACTGGATGGCTTGGAGCTCCCTGTCAGTCTTGAAGTCATGAGGGAGCGTGTGGATTTCTTACACAAACTGGGTCTGACCATAGAGGATATAAACAACTACCCGCTAGTTCTAGGCTGTAGCGTGAAGAAGAATATGATCCCTGTGCTAGATTATCTTGGAAAATTAGGTGTTCGAAAAGCATCTCTTACAGAATTCTTGCGTAGATATCCACAGGTACTCCATGCCAGTGTAGTAATTGATCTCCAACCTGTTGTGAAATATCTTCAAGGCATGGATATTAAGCCCAATGACATCCCGCGAGTTCTAGAAAGATATCCAGAGCTGCTTGGCTTCAAACTTGAGGGTACCATGAGTACTTCAGTGGCATATTTGGTTGGGATTGGAGTGGGTAGGAGGGAGATTGGAGGGATCCTTACAAGGTATCCAGAGATTTTAGGCATGCGGGTGGGAAGGGTCATCAAACCTTTTGTGGAACATCTTGAAAATCTCGGGATTCCAAGACTAGCTGTGGCAAGACTTATTGAAAAGCGGCCCCATATTCTTGGCTTCAGCTTAGAAGATCAAGTGAAACAGAATGTGAATTCTCTTTTGGAATATAATGTCAGGGAAGAGATGCTGTCTTCTGTGATAGCTCAGTATCCAGAGATCATGGGACTTGATCTCGAGCACAAGCTTTGCTCTCAAAGAAAATTTTTGGAGTCAATTTTGGAACTTGGTGTTGAGGACCTCGGTGTGTTGATTGAAAAAATGCCACAGGTTGTGAGTCTAACTGAATCTTCTATCCTAAAACATGTAGACTTCTTGAAGAATTGTGGTTTTTCTCCCCCACAAGTGAAAAAGATGATTGTCGGTTGCCCTCAGTTGCTTGCGCTAAATCTTGATATCATGAGATTGAGCTTCATGTACTTTCAGAATGAGATGCACAGGGATTTGGTTGAGCTGGTGGACTTCCCTGCTTTCTTTACTTTTGGGCTTGAATCAACCATACGACCTCGACATGAAATTGTTGTCAAAAAGAGTCTCAAGTGCTCTCTGGCTTGGCTTCTCAATTGTAGCGATGAGAGCTTTGAGGAGCGAATGAGCTATGACTCATTTGACATTCAAGAAATGGAAGTGGAACCATCATTTGACATGAGAACACTTACAGAACCTAGGAGGGAAGAGGAATCAGACTTTGATGAGGATTATGAATCGGATTCAGATGAGGATTATTATGTGAGGTGATGAGCATGTATGGATGAAACCGTCCGTCCTGGACCAATTCGTGTACATTAACTTATCAAATCATTTACTCAGCCTTCTCATTCTGGTTGATTTTCACGAGAGAAGATCAACATGTCATTTTGTTTATTCATGACAGACAGACTGAGGTTTCTATGTCTTTCTTTTCAGAACAAACTGAATATTTGCTTCCTCTGCTCTCAGATCACAGCCCTTGATTCCCTGTTTCACATGATGTACTAAAGCACGTATAGATTAAGTATTGGAGGGGCACTCCCTTTCCGTGTTGGTCAAATTATTCATTTATGATTTGTATCTCTAACCATTCGTAAAAATCTCTCTTTTATTTTGATAAAATCTATTTAAAATATTTTATTTTAAAAAACCAAATATTATACTCTATTATTTATATATTAATATTGGTAGAAGAAGTGCTTTATTGTGCTAATTTATAGTTGACCAGACTCAGTCGATATGAACTAAATTGGCCTTGGGTTCTGATTTTGGGTCAAACCTTCCAATTTTTCAATACACTGCTCCAACATGTTTTATCATCCAATACTTTTACTGTGACTTGCATTTGCTTTGTTATATGTTTCAAGTAAAAGGTCCTTTGGAGGAAGGGCTGGGCATCGGATCTGCAACTGCTACCGGGTCTTTCGGAACCCCAACTCCGGATCCTACAACCAAGTATGAGAAAACTGAACTAATAAGCCAGCTATTTCTGGCTGCAGGCTATGCATCTGGATTAGCATAACAGCAAACGAATCTCTGGTGAAGAGAAAACTAGACTTAGATTGTAATCTGATATTTTACTTGTAA
This sequence comes from Aristolochia fimbriata, assembly GCA_019845555.1. Lineage (NCBI taxonomy): Eukaryota > Viridiplantae > Streptophyta > Magnoliopsida > Piperales > Aristolochiaceae > Aristolochia > Aristolochia fimbriata. The sequence goes on along the minus strand of CM034078.1, from coordinate 12,665,929 downwards.
CTTGTTATCACGATTAATGAATTACAGTGACACTTTTAAGTGAAATTATTCTACAGCATTGGTGCCAAAGGGCCACGAAGATGAGACAAGATCAGTCAGTGCAGTGTGGTAGAAGTCCTTCCAATAGCAACCGTTGAACTCATTGTAAAAACTTCACCTGATTCGAGCTAGGCAGATCGGTAGAGATTATAATACAGATGAGCCTGAAGTCACATGCCACGGCATGCAAAAAACTGGCCTTCCTCCAATTTCAAGCTTCCTTCCTAGTTATCCTGTTGATCAGCAACTAGTTAGTAATGGAATAATTTTAGCAATCCTCAACAAGGATTCAAAAAGAAAGGCAAACAAAGCACCTGAAACAGTAGATGCCTAGAGCAGTGGTTATCTCTTTGATCACTGATGTAGCGAAATACAAGTAAAGGGATACTGCATAAACAAAACAGGTCCAAGAGAATCCAGTCAGGCTATTGATAGTCATCAGTATCTCAGGATACTGCAGAGAACGAGCCAGATTTCCTTTATTCTAACTACAAATAGTCCTATCATTGGTCCAACAGGTAAGAGACATCTTTTACCTGTGAACGCACAATACCCAAGAATAAATTTCTTTTCATCGGCCAGAGGGACCCTGCAAGGAAAAGCACGAAAAATAAAATGAACGCATCCAAAGAAAAAGAGTGTTGTTGTATAGGCACATGGTCCCAAAGGCAATCAAAACTGGAAATGGTGATAATTTCAAGATGCGAGCTCTTTACTCACCCATCATTGATCCAAGCAGTGAGTGAATTTGCAACAGCAAAAGGTAGAAGCAAAAGTGACTACAGAAAAATGAAATGCATTAGCTTCCGGGACTGTTTTATCAATAAACACAAATGGAATGGCAATTAAATAACTGATCTTAGTATGTAGCAAGGAAGATAAAACCTAGAGTAACAACGACGCCAAGGTCTAAATTTGGAAAGTAGCAACTGAGTGACAAAATTCAAGCAAACAGCAACAATGGGAAAATAAAAAGTAGCAATGTCAGTGACAAAAATTTAAGCACTCGGAAACACTAGGAAAATAATAAGGAACAAATATTGGGGGTTAATAAATAGTCCACGTGTCATTTGGAAAAAACAATTCCACATGCTGAACAATAAAAGATAACAGTATCAGGGGTTTCAAATAAATACCAAACAAATAAAATATGGCAAATTAAACCCCACTTCATGTTCAGTAAGAGGTCAAACTCACCATACACATTCCAGTTTTCAATCCCTTCGGTTCATCACACAAGTGAGCTAGAATCATTCTTCCCTGCAGACAGAAACATTCAAACTGTAGGTAACACCGTAGAAAAGAGATAAAAATTCACCATCTATTTGCATTACTCTTGAAAAACAGGCCTTAATTCACATATATGTATAAGCACCATGGTATAAGCAGGCATCTATTATGGCACCAAAACAAAGAAAAAAAACATATTTACAAATGCCACAACTTGCTAACAGCTAGCACGAATAAGTTTCCTTGCCACGTTTACCAATAAATACCAGAAACAAAAACATTCATAGAGGTGTTGGCCACAAAAATACAATACTTACTCTTGCCTAAACCACAAGATATGCTCCATAAGGACTAAAGGACACAAACAGGTAGGAATACTCATACATGGAACTCCAAGTAACATTGGTGACTTAGGCACATGTCTGAAATCCCTTCAGAAAGTGAAGGCACATATGATCATGCAAGACGCGAATTAGATCAAATGAACTAAAAAATACTCCACCCAGGTGTATTTTAAAAAACAAGATTGCAGATTAAAAAGAAGAGGAGCATAGAATGGCTGTTAATTCTTATTTCAACCAACCAGGTTAAAGTATTTTCAAACTCCATTGATTTACAAAAGTGGAGGCATCTATATGCTAAGCAAGTTATTTGATTTCTTTTTGGTAGTGGAACAGTTTTTCATGATTTTTCAACTGCAAAAATCTCAATACAAGTTGCTTAAGGGACAGAAATGGCAGCTCCCATGCAGCAAATATGTGGAGAAAAAGTTTCACAGTCATGAACTCTCCAAAAATCTGCAATCATTGCATAACTAGGCAAAAGGAGATATGAAATCTAATACAATTTCCCAAAGAAAACATAATAAGTGAGAGGAAGAAAAAAGTGTGTTCCTGACTGAATAGTACAAAAACACAACATTGCCATATTAGCACAGTTAATGCAAGGATAAAGCGAAAGAATCTCACCACAAGATAGCCAAATGCAAACCCGGTCCCTATTATTAACAAGTGTGGGTAAGTCCGCATTATGTCAGATGTCGACAAGTAAGACCTGCAAAGTTCAGAGTTTCACATGAGCTGCATTAACAAATCAAACAACGAACAGAAAGCAATCAAGTTAACAGTACTAACCATGTTAAAACTCCTCCCAGAAGCACAGCAAAAGGAAAGAGCTGGCAAGAGCAAACAAAGTCAACAAAGGAGAATGAAACCAGCTAGAAAAATGCACAGTTCTGTATTACCATTAGGAACAGAGTTACAGTATTACCATTGCTAGTGCCAACAGCATACTACCTTTTCTTGCCTGAACCACCTTATAAACGTTATAAATGCTGCAGACAAAATATAAAAAAATTATTTTATGTCATTCAAAATTTTATCCTCGTATGAAAAGTGATAAAAGCCTGTTCAACAAGCAGATCTAAGAATTTTTCTTTTTATTTTATTTTATTTATTTATTTTTGAAAAGTCTGAGGACAACACCATTACACACAGGAGGGGTCAATGACAGCTAGAAGCTGAAAAGAAATCCATTCTTTAGCTTAAAAATCAGCAACTGAATTAGCAGAAGTTGGCACAAGAGACCACTTAGGACGTGTAAAAACCCTGTCGAAACCTCACTAACTAAACCAATTGAAACTAGCTGTCCTTAATTTTAGAATCTTGTCTAATATTCCAGTCTGTTCAAATGACTCCTGCTACATTCTGCTCAACACTTTTTTAAATTAATAATGATAATAGCTGGAATCATAAGTTTACATGCCAAGCACTTCTAGCATGACTTATTTATTTATTTATTTATTTCAATTTTCGCAAAGTACTGCACAGATGCCTGGAACAAGCTAAGTCAGTATCCAAGCTTTTCTCATTGATGTAGAAATACAATTCCTTTCTGGTACAATGATTATCACGCACACCCCTTTACCTGGTGAGACTAACTCAAGGTTGACTATCCACTAACCCAGACGTCCAGATCATTTTCCTTCTGTTTCCTATCCAAAAAACTTAGACCTTCGACACTGTAAGGTGAAGGATTCTAGCACATACGCAAATTAAGGAATACCTAAATGTGGGTAAATGACCTTCCAAAATAGTAATCTATCCACCCATTGTCAGGAAATTGAGAGACATTGTTGTAACTACCAGGAAATGCAATGACGGACCCAATTCAACCAGTATCTCATAGTGAGACTAGCGACTTTTTGTGTTATATTTATTGCCTATTTAAGTATTAATGTCCTTTGTCAACATGTTCAAGTTCAAAGTAAGACTCCAAAAAGACAACATGATGGACATAAAATAACTTACTTATATCCAACAGTAGGTATAACGGCGCCAATGATCATACAGAACAGCGCAAGTTTGTACAAAGGCATGCCTGAAAGAAGATCACAGCCAAAAGAAAGCAATTACAGAAAAATAATATAACTTTACATACAACTTAGAAAATAATCCTCAAGACCTGGTTCTTTCCAGAGAGTGGATACAGAACAATATAAGATATTATTTTTTCTACTACTAAATCTTTCCATAACTAACTAGTGGCAATAGTAACACCATTTGAGTTTTATCATGCTCTTACCAATCCTAAGTGCTTACATTAACAGCTGAAATTCTCACGCAGCAACCAAGGGGATCAGTGCAAGTAGAGGGGGATTCAGCCCTGATCACAAACTGGGCAAAACAGATCACCTTGCTGCCGAAATGGTGCAGGCTAATCAACAGGCTTTGCACCCACCAAGCTCACTTTTGGTACAAGAAAAAATCGAGTTACAGAGAACTCGTGGGAGCTTGGCCACCTCAACACCTTTTTTCCCATGTGGAGGCATATCTATAAGCTATTTGAGGTCTTTCAAAGCTATGTCAAATTCCTCCCCAGAAGAAGCTATTAAACAGACTTTTGGCTCAACCCATGCCTCTTGGAGACTACCTAAAGAGTATATTCCCTCGCCTTTTAGGGCTACCTCGAAGCCCAGATGCCTCAGTTGAGGAGACACTTGGTGGACCAGCAGAGGGGGTCGGGTTAATAATATCAATTGGACCAAAGTCTTTGGAAGGAAATTGAGGGATGATGAAGCAAGTGAATTATGACTATTTGATCAAACACCTCTTTTCCTTCTCAATACTCAAAAGAGGACCAACTGATTTGGAAGCTGAGTAAAGGAGGCAATCTCTCTGTGCAATTTGCATACAAATGTAATTCGTCGATCCCACTTAGACTCAAGCTCATCATGTTACTAGGCATGGAAACTATCCACCGGCTCAAAGGCGCAATTCTTTCAAAGAAGCACTCTTCACTGGAAGATTTTAACAAGGACTCTTTAGCTAGACTCCAAATGGATCTCCCTCTCTCGTGTGCCTCCTATGCAACACAACAATAGAGACGATTGACCACATCCTAACACACTATAACTTTTCTTGGCAAGTGAGGTCTTTCCTAAAAACAAAAAATTTTAAAAAATAAAAATAAAAACTAATATGCAAGAGCCAAATTATGCAATGGTAGTTTAAGGCAAAAATCAGTGTAGCAGCTAATGATTCCCTATTGTAAACCAAAAATGTTAATTTGTGATACAGAAAACAACTGATTCTTGTAGGATAACAAAATATTTTCTACCCTTAGGTCTTGCTTTACAAATAGAGAAGGAAAGTATGCTTTATGCTTCTTGTGCTGAAAAAATCTTACTAGGAACCAATGGAATCCAACTCAAGAATGGAATAGATGTCCTAAAATCACGTGCCCACCATTCAGCACCTGACCACACTCAAATTGAACAGAGTATTATGTGACTTTTAATTGAAGGTCATATAAGCATGTTTGTCAAGGGAAGAAAACAAAAGCACACTTACCTACAAAACCAGTAAATATATGGCAAAGATAGATCAACATAAGACCTTCTGTAGGACCATTAATTTCTGGAAGAATAAGGGTATTGGTAAAAAAGCTGCATCAGCAGGAGCAATGTGAATCAGCATACAACAGAAAGATTTCTAATTTTCTCTACATATTTGTTTAAAACGGACATAAGAATTGCTAGCATGGTTTGCAGTAGCTATCATGAAACAGCTGTGACAGAATAACCACGAGCGAGAACAATTTTGTTGTGAACACAGCAATGCAGGCAGTGTTTCTGTCAGAATGTGCTTTAAATGTGTGAACAACCATCTATTGGTTAAAGAATTTAATCCAAAAGTGATAGTAAACTGCACCCACTAAACAACACTGAGGATGCTTGAGTCATAAAATTATCTTTACCAGACTAACATAAAGCTTCTGCTCACTATTCTTGTCAAGATTGTTTCTATTTTAAACAGAAGATAAGTCTTAAGTTAAAGTAGCACAGAATGAAAAACAAATATATAAAAATATGAGCAAAAAGGCCAAAAGAACTTAAAACAAACTAAAAACTCCAGTAAGTGCATAACAAATATACCGGTACCCTCAACAACTTACTGTTCCCATGTAGCACAATAAAATGGAATAGCTGAAATAACCCAGAACCAGAACGTGTCCTTTCCACACATTGCAGTACTTCCAAATGCCAAAGCTTCGAACTGGAAACCAGCAAAACAGCCTACTCATGGTGCCATAGCACAAGCAACAGAAGATCAAAAGGAGCAAAATTTAAGTAAACATACCGTACAAGCAAGTGCATCACAACCTGCATATTAAAGTCAAATATGTAAGTTTGCATAATATGTAGAAGTAACAAATGCTCAAACTTAGTCATATGTACAAAAAATTAACCATGATCAAAAAGCTCCCCAAGTGGACTGGATGAATTTGTACGCCTTGCTTGCTTGCCATCAACAGCATCAAAAGTCTGATGACCACATTTCTCAAGAATTTTAGAAGGCGCCCAATAACCAAGAAGAAATGAATTTTATACTTTTATTTCATGATAAAAATTGCGAAAATACATAAAAAAATCTTTCTTTGAAGACATAAAATACACAACAATAGCAGAAAGACATTGACTGGTAGTAATTGGATCATGGAAGCCCACTACTGCTCAACATATGCCATAATTGGCATTGGAGCAAGAAGGATTTGAAGAAACTGTTCACATGTATTCCCATACGATCATCTAACTGGCATTTCTCAGGGTTGAGAACTCAGAAGCCGATTTCCTTATAGATGAAGGTTCAGAGCCCCACAACAAAGGGACCATATCGATTGTGTTACGCAAGGATGACATCAAATCTATAATATTTATATTATGACCCAAGACATTTAGATATCAATGTTTCGCTCAATTGATCCACCCCTAGGACCAACCACTGCCACACACTCAAACAACTATAAACAACAATATTCATGATATTTTCAAATAGACCAAGTACTGCCAGTAAAGCTAATATTCTTGTCTCAGTTTGGTCCCAGACTAAGCAACAGAGCAACAACAAAGCCTTAGCTGCGGAAACAAGCCTAAGTTAGGTCACAATCTCAGTTCACAGGCTGGTTTGGAGAGGAGCAGGAATGGGGATCTAACGGCAGACTCGATAAGTCTACAAGCCTTAGAGGGAGGCACTGTGGCTTGGGAGGAGTACAGTAGCTTCTCTTCCCCTCACCCGAGGGTCCTCTGCAGATTGCTGAAACAAGGTCTTTGGGGAGTGAGATGGGAGCAAGATGAAGTCCAGCAGGCACTGCATGCTACACCTATGCAAGGCAACACATGGAGAAACTGGTGCACACCTCCCATAGCAATCTTAGATGTAGATTGTCAAGAATAAGAAGTGTGAGCATTCTCGCCAGGTTGGTATAGTCCAATTGTGATGAAATTGAGAAAGAGGACGAGAAAAAAGTCTACAAGCATTGGGTTGAGGATTACTTGGAGAAAACCATGTCTAACTTTTGGGAAAAGTTGAAGATGAACCAGGAGAAAATGGAGACTTTTTTTTTTTTTGAAATGGCAAAAATTTTATTGCTTTCTAAAAGATAATTATTGGTACATGACTAGAGTACATAGAGTTACAAGGGCCACATCTGGCCAAATACTAGAACAGTCTTGTGGACTCCTTTAGCTAGATGGTCACAACATAGTTTGCAGACCTAGGAACAATAATGCATTCAACATTCCATCCTTCAATCTCCCATAACCTGTCAAATACTGCTTTTAGCCTCCAATGTAGTTTCGCTCTCTGTTCTGCCCAGCTTATAACTAACGCAGAGTCTCCTTCAACCTGTGGTAAGCTTCCCGATTGCTGCTTGAGGAACTTTAGACCCGTTAGCAAAGCTTTGGCCTCAACTTCATTGGAGAAGCAGAAGTCAGTTGGGCCAAAAAACATTTGGAGGCTTACTCCACTGTTTTTCTATTGCTCCTCTGATCCCTATTGAACTCGGATTTCCAAATGGGGAACCGTCGAAATTCAGTTTTAACCATCCTTTAAGAGGGATCGTCTTCCATTCCTCCATCTTTGGTTTCTTCCTAGAATGGAAGTAGATCACTTTACTCCGGTACTTACTCCTCCCAAAGTGTTGTTTTGATTTCTAAAGGTTCTTGCATTCCTTTCCAACCAAAGGTATCACGGTACTGTTGCTATAGTTGTTCTCCGTAATAGTTTCCCACATAAAGAAAGTGGACGGGGATACCACTGTTGTAGTAGTTGATCAAAGGACTTAGGCATGCATGAAGGAAGTCCAAACTTTCTTAAGATAGCATTCCAAACCTTCTGGCTCTGAAGTCTTACAAGACTCAAGACTTGCATCTAGTCATGTTTGGCAGCTGCCAATCCTTTGAAAAGTGAAACAATTCACATGGATAGCAGCCCAATAAAAAACATAACTTGCATTGAGCTAGCTAAAAGAAGCCAATCACATAACCTTTGTGTAAATTGATCTACTTAACAAAAGAGGACAATAATCATCCACAACTACACCGTAGTTAAGTCAGAAGGTATGGAATGTTATCTTCAAAAAAAAGTTAGCCTCCCATTATGCATGCCTAAGTTATTTGATCAGCTCCTCCAAGAGTGGTATTTATGTTCACTTCCAACTTGTGGCAAAATACTGTGGACTGCTATAGCAGTAGTCCCTTACTAACTTTGGTTGGAGAGAAATATAAGGACTTTCAACAGCCAGAGTAGCACATTGAGAGGGGTAATAGAGAAGTCTACACATAATATCTTACTAATCCACCTCTCAAAAATTGCCCTCTTTCCCAAGCTTAGTGCTACGGAAGTATTGGAGTAAGGTGATATACTTTCACTCAAGTAAGTGCCCCAAGATGGTACAATGGAAGACCCCTCCAGTTAAATGGTTAAAACTAAATTTTGATGGGTCCTCTATTGGGGATCCTAGCCCAGCTGGTTGGAAGCATAAAAAATAATGAAGGGGAAAGCTGCTTATTGTACTCAGACCCAACTGCTACTGTTGATAGGTGCAAAGCTTCTCTCAAGCAGTAACCGAGGGGATCAATACAAGTAGAAGAGGAATCAGCCCTAGTCATAAACTGGGCAAAGTAAAGCTCCAACCCACCTTGGAAACTAAGAGCCATTTTTTCTGAACTTTGGGATGTAATAAAAGAATGGAATGTAGAGTACATTAATGTACCAAGATCAGCAAATTTGACAGCTGGCCATCGAGCTAAGGAAGGAGTATATATGGCTGAACGAGTAACTGGGCAGCTATGGCTTATTTACTCTACTTACAAACCTGTTGTAACCTATATTCTTTAGAAAGCAATAAAATCTCACCATTTCACAAAAAAAAAAAAAAAAAAAAAATCACCTATGGAATTCATTTTTTTTAAAACATCATTTATGAGCATGCATTCACCCAAAAATACCTCAAGATCGTCTTTTTTAACTTTTTTTTTTAGAACAGAAAACTTTTATTTAATAGCTAGAAAAAAAATTAAAATGAGAATATCATCTCCAGGCCAATAGGCCCTATGAGTACATTTAAACGCATTATGCAAATTTTTTTCAATTCTGAATCTGCTTGAATTGAGCCAAAAATATCTTCAAATATCCTAAATTAGGATAGTTTGGAGAATCTGAATTTACCCCTAAGAACACCATGGCAATTGTTCAGCTCATAAGTCTCTTAACTGATTATGGATTAAGCAACATCCAAGAGGTCAGTCTGTCGAATGGCTATTGCCGCAATTATTTGTTAAAACTTTGAGCATGACAAGCTAAATTTCACCAAGCCCTTAATTACATTTACCTACTTAATTAAAGAGTTCAACTATTTTCCTTGGCCCAATCTCCATCTAAAAGATAAACTTATTTCAAAGGATTCCCTTATTTTCTCAAAAACAAGAAAAAGACTCCCTCATTTTCTCATTCACTCTCATCCCAATTGTTCTCATAAGGTAAACATAATTTTTAACCTCCCAATTTGGTGACATCCATGGAATAATAAACATAACTCCCAAGAATCCTCCCTTTGAGATAAGAGCAAGTTCATATTAGTCTCTTGGTGCAGCATAAGACAACCTCAACTCACTGAGAATCCAGCTAACCTTCTAAAAATCAATCTAGGAGGACCACATCCACCATCACTAACACTCCCTGCACTCAGTATGATGCTGAAGAGGGAGAAAAAGAAAAGAAAAATAACCACATAGTCATCCACTCTTTTGCTTGGAATGTATGGATGCATTTTCTAAGCAAGATGGAATTCAAGATTCCCTCTTCCAATAGCACCCATGACCTCATCTCTTGATACAATGGATTTGGTCTTTCCAAAATGAATGAAGCCCTTATTTAGTTTGGTGGCCCACATACCATGGGAACTGTTGCTTGGAGAAACCACCGGAGCATTGAGGATAAACACAGCAGGCTTGAGATGGTCATTGAGACTATTTTCAGCACTTTTCTAGCCTACTCCAGCAGTCTTTTGTTCCCTGACCAGAGAAATCATCGGGAACAGATGGAGCTTGATTGCCCAAATGACCTTTCCATGATGTTGTGTAATTGATGAATGAACTCCGGGAGACATCAACTGAATAATGACAGCATGCCTCTGGGAACCCTGGTCTGCTGGTACTGGCAGCATTTTTGGAAGCCATGAGGACGGTCCACTGTGCCATACTGGACAGCCAGACACTGCTGACTCCACGATGGTGAGCCCACCATCTTCAGAGAGACCCCAATATCTTCAAGTATCCCATAGATAGCTTCCTATGGTATAAAGGAAAGAGAGTAAATGTCAACGGGCAGTGCACAAAGGCTAACCTCCTCGGAAAAATTGGCAAGTTTTCCATGGAATTAAGGACAATGTAACTACACCTCAATGTGGCATGTTCTTCCATGGAATTATGGACATTGTAACTATACCTCAATGTGGCAAGTTTTCCATGGAATTATGGACATTGTAACTATACCTCAATGTACTTTGACAAATGTTCATAGATTAACCAACAGTACAACTGACTTGTTAGCTAAAGAAGGGAGTCCCTCCAATCTCTATTTAAAAAGGAAACCCCCACCTAAATTTGACCTTATAAGCTTCACCTCCAATAAAATTTTTGCCACTTTAAAAATAATTTTTAAAGAAAACTAGAAGGATCAGCACTTTCAACCAGCCTCCAAGATCAGATATGTGCTGCATTTGGTAAAACAGAAGTGCTGCAAGGTAAATATTTTGGTAGTTGTACTACCCCCACAATCTTCTTTCCATTAATTATTGACTTATGAAGCACCGAACGATGAAAAAATAATGTATGGTTTAGAAACCTCGCTGCAAAAAACAAATAAAGATGTTGACATTCTAACAAGTGTTTATGCAACCACAAGAGGCAGAAACTACATGTATCAATTACAAGCCAAAGATCAGATGTACGAGCATTCGAACCTGATACAAGAAGAGAAGCAGTCCATGCGCAAAATGAACCCATCTTGGAGGGGGGGTGTCAAGAAAAGGTGAGTATATCTGCCAATTTAAATAAAAAAAGAGCCTTGGTGAATAAGGACCATAGAGGACACAACTTATTGTAAATCTTTAGACATGTGTTTCTATAATATTCGGGATGAGACAATTGGATCTCTCATTAGATATCTCTACATGCATGAACCGAATGAGGTCCATAAACCATTGCATATGTAGCCCAAATTACATACGTTCTTCCCCAAATACCCATAAATCTGTTTTATGCAACATGTTAACAAACACTGATCGTTCTTTTTTAGAGTTAAAGGACACTGATCATTCTTTTTAGAGTTAAAGGACATTGATCATTCTTTTAGAGTTAATGGACACTGATCATCATTTAGATTTTAAGGATACTGATCGTTCTTTGTAGAGTTAATGGACACTGATCATTCTTTTTAGAGTTAAAGGACATTGATCGTTCTTTTCAGAGTTAAAGGATACTGATCGTTCTTTTTAGAGTTGAAGGACACTCATCATTCCACTTGAGACTTTACTTGCATATAAAATCATATACATTTTTCTAACTATTCCAGATAATTTTATCCATGTTGTCAAGAAAAATTTGCAGAGGTTCAATGGTTGACACAAATAAATAAATAAGTACCTAGCATCAACAAATGTAAGCATAAAACCCAACAACTTACATATCCAAGAAAGGCAGACAAGACAAGGAACAAGAAACCTGTAAGTGTAATCTGGAAAAAGAAAATCACAACTGAGTTTATCAGCAACAACTGAGAAAGAAGAACTAATAAATGCTTACTTATTACTGCAATTATAGAGTATATCTTACCATATTCGGCCTGGCAATGTACCCCAAGCATTTGAATAGGAAACCAACAGAAACAAGAATCTACAGTCAGTGACTTCTCTAAACAAAATCAATAAACTGATGTAGCAAAATGATATACAAGCAGATAATAATAGACCCCCGTAATAAGGCAATATATAAGATGCATTAAGATCATATTGCACTTCCAAGAATATATATTGACTCCAACATAGTTTTAGGATATGACAATGTAGAAACGAATTTAGAATGATAGACAGCATATTGGTCTGTGGAAGAGTAAGATCGGAGCTATTTCTTTTCACTCATTTTCCCCCCCACGAGATCCAAGCTACTTCTTTTCACTCATCTCCCACGTTCTTATAAAATGCTCGCAGGTACAAAAGTTACACTGACGAGTACCACCAAAATGACATTCAAAATGGCCAGGGCAGCTAAAGCTAAATAATATAGCTATCCTGCGTATGTAAGATGACGAGTACAATAACTTTCGCAGCATATGAAACTGAGACATTTTTTCGGCCCCTTCAAAACTTTGTTTGCACGCTACACATGAATGGACTTTAAAGAAAGAAAAGAAAGATAAGGGATGTCGAGTGTTGACAGCAGAATCCAATAACAGAAGAACTCACGGCATCCAAAGTGGAAAGAGATTAACGCATCGGCTCCAATACGGTTGCAAGATATATTTTGCAACATACGATCTGTCAACACCACTGTATTTGTACTTATGTAGGGTAGCAACGCCATGCTGACCAATGTACCCCATTTTGAAAGCAGCTTCTAGATTAACTCGCAGCAGCTCGTCTCCTCTACTGAAATGAAACAAAAGGTTCAATGTAATGCCGCTTTACGCATAACAAACAACTATTAATAGGAGCAGAACAAGTAAATTGAAACACAGTCCCAATGGTTCCAAAAGCAAAGTGCAAATTTAAACTAAAGGACCATTTCAAAAAAAAAAAAAAAATTAAACTATTGAAGAAAAAATGCAAGGCGGAGAAGTCCTACGGAAATCTAAAGGCATCAACAGTGAGACAAGCAGAAAAAAACGAACCAGAGATGGAGATCACAGAAAATGCGAAAAGGAATCAAAGGAGAGAACGCAAGAGAGAGAGGGAGATGGGAACACAATACGATTCCAGATCTGCATAGACGGAAAGACGAGTAAGAAAAGGAGCGGAGAGAGTGATCCCACCTGGTAGCAGTCGATGAAGTCGAAATGGCAAACGAGAGAACCCTTTCGCTCGCCTGCTTTCTAGTAGAGAAAAGGGATTGAATAATTTTTGCTTTCTCCCGCCCTAAAGGAAAAGAAACCAACGAAAAAAATAAAGACGCAACGCAACCAACGAGGACGAGCAAATCAACCAATGAGAGAAAGTGACTGTCCGGATCTCCCTTTGTGCGGCAGAGCCTAAACGAACAATAAACAAAGTTGAGAATCAATCCCGTGGCACCATCGGCAGGTCCCACGGCTAGGACGCAGTGGCCCACCACTGGATAGTTTTCTAAGATCACACGTGTGCCGTTTGCCGTAACCCCTACGAATAAGAGAAATTTTTGAAAAATGAAACTCGAGGACCTCAAAATGTCCGCAGCGGGAGATCTCAATTCTCATTTCCCGCGGGACTCTGCAGTTAATTCGTCTATCCCAAGAGGCGAACTGTTTCTCTGCGTTGGGAGTTGCAGACAGAGAGCGCTGAACTTCGTCGGGAATACATTTCATCGGCTTCGTAACAGTCCTTTTCTAAGTCGCCATTGAGCACTCAGCACACACAACGAGGAGGCGCAGCTTCCCGTAGGTACATATCTCTTTTTTACTTCTTCATTTCGGGCATTATCTTCGATCTATACTGTTTTTCTCTTTCCTTCTCTGTGTTGAGACATTATGTTGAGCAGCATGTCCTCTCAGCTGCTTTCAGAGTTCTGCATACTTTGCGCGTCGTCCTGATTTCCATTCGTTTAATTTGACTTTGAATTTAAATCTTGCTTGGCCTATATACACTGTGCTGTGTTCTTTTTTTCTTTTTTTATCTGCTGTGCTGCGTTCTAAATTCTGAATTTCTGTTCGATTTGCGTCCAGATCTATACTGTTTTTCTCTCTCCTTCTCTGTGTTGAGACATTATGTTGAGCAGCATGTCCTCTCAGCTGCTTTCAGAGTTCTGCATACTTTGCGCGTCGTCCTGATTTCCATTCGTTTAATTTGACTTTGAATTTAAATCTTGCTTGGCCTATACACTGTGCTGTGTTCTTTTTTTTCTTTTTTTATCTGCTGTGTTGCGTTCTGAATTCTGAATTTCTGTTCGATTTGCGTCCTGACCGGATTTCAGATCTCTGAATTTGACTCTTATACGTATCGTAAATTCGGAATACAGAAAATGTTTTCCGCGTCGTCGTCTGTTTCCCTACCAGAATTATTGAGGTATGCGACCTTTGCATTCTTAATTTCTGTGAGAGAGTGCGCATGAAAGTGAAATATAGGTAAAGAAATGTGTGCGAGCTGGATGTGTGGGAGACCGCGTTTGCATTTTAGAACTTCAGATACGTCAAAGATATTTGAGATTTCCAATACAGGAAACGACAGGAGGAAAAATTATCGTTGTGTCGATGAGAAGTAGAAGGGCGAAATATATTTGTGCATATAAACTGGAATAAGAATTACCTGTGAAGCACGCGCCTGGTTTCTCTTCTTCAGCGACCTCCTTAGCTAGTAAAGTAGAGATCTCTTCTTCGGACTCTCGATACCTAGTGAGCGATTTCTGTTTTACAGAACTCACACGTCTCAACACCTAAGGGAAAGGGTTGTCTTTGTTTTGGTTCGTCTCATTGAAGTTTAGGTAGATGTTAGCCCAGTTCCTGAGAAGTCAAGAACCAGAGGATAAGGGCAGTTTGATCTCAAAATGGACAACCTGTGGTATAAAAACCAAATATAGTAATAAACGCTTCTTTGTATGTTGCCGATAGAAGTATGATGAGAAAGAGAGGAAAATGATGATTCATATATATCCATTGTTGCCAAAATATTGATTCATATATGGATGTGGATGGATCATATATTTTATGGTGAAATTGAAATACAAAAAATGATGGAAAAGAGAATGATGATAATGAAAAAAAAAACAAAAAGAAAGGAAACTAGAATGAAAAAATCAAGACTTGTCCATTTTCCCAAATAAACTAAGTCTCGAAGGGGGGCATTTATAGGTATATAAATTGAATCAAATAATTTTGATCCTTAGATTAAAGGTCAAAACTACCTACTCCCGTGAAGGAGGATGAGTTGACCTTGATTCTCTCCATGAAATCAAGTGGATGTTTTCTTAATTCTATAAATTCGCAAAAATATTTTTGCGTGTATTAGCCTTGGAGGTCATGAAATGCCTAAGGAAATTCATGTGTGAATTATTTAAGGCCCAAAGTTCTGCTAGATTGTATCCTGAAACTGTTAAAATTCTGCGGGAGGATTAACATCAAGCAACCAAAACTGTTGCTATTCCACAGTCTCTATCGTCATCATCAAATGCTTAATGGAATACCTAAATATTATGTTAAGTCTTGGCAAAAAATAAGCCACAGCTGTTGAGGAGATAGTATTTCTATTATCGGATTGTTAGAAGACACTACCACAACCTAGATCAGAGATCCAACCAGAGGAGCCTATAGTAAGTCCTCCCTACTAACAAAAAGTCATATTTTTCTCTGTATTTTGTACCAAGTAGTCACACCGGCCGTTTTACCGTCCATCTCAGTTTACATGATACATATTGTCAAGTGTAACTGTCATACATTTTAATGTTTGAATGGTTTTGTTAGGTGATTCTCTTAATAGACATTTGTCATATGAAGTACCATCTTCTGATATGATATAAGAGAATAAATCAAATCGAAAATATTTGTATATTTTCAAATGAGTTGCTTCAGTAGTCCATGGAATTCATTTCCAGCTAAATCACGGCTTAAATGCTGGAATCAAACCTTAACCAGGTTAGTCTTTACACAGATAACCGATGTGTGTTGAATAGACAAGCACAACAATTCTAGAAGAAAACAATAAAGAGATGTAAAGGAAAAGAAAGAAGAACAAAGCTTCGTAGACTCAACGAATTTTTCTCTTTGAGGGATGATAAAATACATGGATGAGAATCCTATCTATAGGGTTTAAAAGGTTTGATCGCCTAGTGCCAACACCAAAGCTTTCAACTGGTGGGCCGTGTTATTGCTACTTATTTTAGATGGTCTGCCTCTTCTTTAATTAGGAGCTCTAGAAACATGGATATACTCCAAACCAAAGCTTGGTGAAGTGTCCATCAAAACTCTTCTATTTAGGGGAGAAATTTCTTACGGGGAACTAATTTCCAATGTAAGTACATCATGCATTATCGTTTGTCGAATCATCTTCAACTGTCTTCCTCACGAATAGGAAACAATCGAATAGGAAACCATCGCGGCCCAATATTGTGGCCGTGGTTCTTTCAGTCAAAACTCAGAAATCAACTCAGGGAGCTGAAATCGGAACTGGATCAACTGATACGGTCTGATTCGGACCAAGTCGAAGGGGACGTCCCATAATTTGTAGAATTGACTGCTGGACGGAATAATTCAGCATCAGGAATTTTCTTTTCGAGGCCATACATGTCAGGTTCGATCAGTTTTCGTAAGCCCACCTATTTTGAACAATTAAAAGAAGAAAAGAGGGTATATGATCTTATCTAGCATCAATGACTGATTAGAATTAGATGCCATTAGATTAGCCCCATCTCGAAAGTAGCAAAAAAAACCTCTGTGATTAGATGGTCTTAATTAACCTTACATATATAAAAGTGTTACTTAGTCCAAACTCCAAAGCGCAAATATCCAACTGATCAAGATGGCATTTGTCCCGGTACTGTCGCCTTATCTTTAAGACCTACTTTGGTGTGTTTTTCTGTTTAGCATTTCTGCCGCGGTTTGGTTTACTCCCCGCGGCCTAGTCCTGCACTCTCTCACCTCGAAATGTCTGCTTCTTTTTGTATGATTCCTCTTTCCCTTATCAGGTAGTAAAGGATTAAAGAAGTAAAAGGCAAGAGAAAAGTCAAAAGAGGACTGTACAAAAGGCGATCGTAATATCAAGCGGCCATCATTGGCGGCGCCTCACATAGTCACATATTTTACGGAAAATCCTCCCCAGTGACATGAATATCTACACTAGATTTCACTTTAGGGACTCCATCCAAATCTCTCTTTAATAGAGTTAGTTATATAATATGTAGGTAATGCTGCTGATATACTATGTTTTGAAAGCCGGGTCGGCTATCAAACTCATTGTATGTCCGGTTTTGGTCGAACAGATTAAACCTGTTTGGACCAATGGTTAAATCTGTGAATATTAAACTCAATAATGTATTAGATTTAATGTTTTTATATGTAATAAAACAAAAGAAATAATTTAGTTGTGCCTATTATAGTGAACCGCACCGGGTCAATAAGAACCGGACTGACCTCTGATTTTAGTTCAACTGGGTCAGACCAATCGATCCTGTCCGGTTTTCAAAACACTGGTGATAAATATAAAAGGAGTAGACATATATAAAACAGTAGAATACAATGATACATCAGATTTCATCCGTATAGAAGTAATTTAAACGACAAACAAGTACATTTATACATTTTTCTGATATTCAGGATACAGTTAGGACCTCCAAACACTGAAACAAAAATAAACGCAATTATAAAAGTTGGGGACCTTTAATTTGCCACATCGAAAGCCATCTCCATATATAAAAGCAACCTGCATACTTTACACAAGATGGATTGTTTTCTTTCTCTTTTCCTTTACAGAAAGAAAAGGAGGCATCGTGCATGAGTCTCAAAGTAGCCAAATATTTATCCCTCTTATTTTTGTAACTGTAGTATACAATTGTTGGGTTAATTATTTAGGACACCCGATAATGTACACCGAGCAGATCATATACATGTATTGGAGGACACAGCCCTTCGATTCTTTACCATCTCATGGGGGTAGAAAGAATTGGGTGAAAGAAAAGTTAGGACATCATTTAGAGTACTAGCTAGAGTTTAAAATTTGGGGTTTAATTAACCCAATATTGATTCTCAAAGATTTGTGAAAGCCAAGCAAATTACAGCAAGAAAAGAAAGAAAAGCGCATATTACAGCAGGGAGGGACCATTAATGTTCTTGCTTAACTTGAACTGCATGCCTGCTGGCTGCTGCAGCGCTGCTGCTGGTTCGACAAATATGCTTTCCACAAACAATTGGGTTCGGTGGATTTTTCTTTGTCACGTAAAAAAGAAACTCAAATATGCGGTACGTTACGTACGTATTATCTCTGGTCTGCGACAGCTACAGCAACCCAAATATACATGTATATCCCAAATTCCAAAAATCCCACCTTTCTTTCTCTATCAACCCTTGCGCGAAGGAAGCGCGTCTGGCCGGAACGATGCCTGCTTTGCTTGCGACTGATTCAGTGCAGGAAAACCCATTTTTGCTTCCGTCACGCGCGGTTTATCCTTTCCCCTCTCTTCTCTCTCAAGACATTCTTTGTTTTGTAATATGTCCGTCTTCCCCAGAATCCCCACTCTGTCTGACGCTACTTGTGAGGTCGTCATTGCACAAATACGAGCCAAGAGTACTTTCATGTGAGCCCGGATCCGGGCTCCTTTCATGTCATTGCATAAACACTAGCCAAGAGTACTTTCATGGCTTTACCTTCGGATTTACACAACCAAACTTCCTTTTATTTTACTGCTGCTGCTGCCTAGCCCTACGTATTATTCCCTTTCGAATACTTCACTTTTTTTTTTTTTATAGAGACCTGAAAAAACAAGACCCTATTCTCAAATTTAATTTAGCTGCCAAGTGCCGAGCTCGGACTCGGAGGGAAGACTTAAATAAAAAGCTCTGAAAACTGTCAGTCAGGTTTCCAGTCTGCAGTCTGCACAATCTCAACCACTCTCTCGGACTCTGTCTGGGACTGCTGATGTTTTTGATGATGTAAATTGAAAATACTTTTATCTTCTTAATTCGTGGTATGAAGAAGAACAGAGGAAGCAGAATATTTATTTCTATTATGGAATATACGAGTCAATGAACAGTATCATGTATTATGAAACAGAAAAACTGAATTTTCTTGCCTCAAAATTCAAATGCGAAAAATGCAACAAAACTAAAAACTGGGCTAATTAAGGACAAAATTAAATATGTGAAGGAAGGATTTATGAGGTAAATTAATCTGCCAGAGAGAAGCTTCAGACACTCGTACCTTCTCATCTCATTTCAGGATTTCTCTATCTGCAAGTAAAGGTAAGGTGCTTAAAGCTCTTCAGAGGTTTAAAGATGCCCTCGCCAACAGAGACCTGCGCTTGAAGCATTAAATTGTGTGCTTGGTCGGTCCTCTTCTCATCAGTGTGTGTGACCAGCCTCGAGACTGAAGTACTCGACTTGCAAGTATACATCAGCGTTCTGTACAAGGCGTCGTTGCTTCCTATGTTTTACAGAAGAAGTTTTTAAAGTTTTTCTCTCAGGGTTTTAGACTGCTATATAAATTGGGTGTTTCTGAGACCATGGTTGGTTTACAGAGACCTCGTGTAGGCCTCACCAGAGCCAGTTTTGGGATAAACCCATTTCAAGTTAATCAAATCCAAATGCTTCTATCGGTAGACATCTATGTAGGGAATGGCCTGCCGCTTTTGGGACCTTCCAGTGTGTTGCTTTAGGGTTTTTGTCGCTCAAGGTTTTCTTTGATTCTCTCTGTCACGAATACCTTCCTCCTACCTTCAAAAAGGAACAAAACTTCCGCGAGGAATAAAACCATACGAGAGCTACCCCCACATGAATCACAAATTCCTTGGAGAAGCTTGGTAATTTAGGGCTCTCTTGTGTTGCGCTGAAATTCTGTTCAAGCACCTGAAAAACAACTTAGTTCCTGACTAATACTTTTTCGTCAATGACTGTTTTAAATTTGAGTCTGCAAAAATAGCCCCCACTCTCGTCTTGTGGGAAATCTTTCCTGCCGTTTGTAGTCTTCCACGGAAATGGGATTTGTTCATTAAACTGCTGTTGAGTGGAAGAAGTTTATCCGTTGCTGATTTTTTAACATAGTGGCTTTACCCATTTTGCTTATCTCCATCCCTCAAGATCCGATTTTTAGATTTGCTGCGAAAGGTTATGTTAACGTTAGATTTGCTAACTTCTTCTAAGGGTGATATTTCGTCCTCGCACGACTGTGTAGCTTGTTTTCCGTGGAAGTCCCAAGCACTGGCTGTTACAGATGGGCTGCGCCAATTCAAAGTGTTGCGCTCATTATGAGTCCTCATCATCTGATGGCGATGTCAGAAATACCGGAGATACTAGTATATATAATCCTCTTAACGACGAAGTTCATGATAATCTCCGTCATGTCCTTACTGAAAGCCCAATTGGGTGCGCAATCATACCTTCACATAACTACCAGCTTCAGTATGCCTTCCTCACACAGCGCGGGTACTACCCCGACTCTCCTGACAGAGAAAACCAGGACGCATTCTGCATCAGAACCCAGCTCCAAGGTAACCCAAATCTCCACTTCTTTGGTGTCTTTGACGGGCATGGCCAGTTCGGCGCACACTGTGCCAATTTCGTTCGAGAAAGATTAGTGGAAATATTGGCAAATGATCCCACATTGTTAGATGACCCTGTAAAAGGTTATACTTCTGCTTTCTTAGCTGTAAATAAAGAACTCCATGACAGTGATATTGATGATTCAATGAGTGGTACTACTGCTATAACCGTTCTTGTTATTGGCGACACTCTTTATGTTGCCAATGTGGGTGATTCGAGGGCAGTATTGGGGGTGAGGAGAGGGAATTCTGGTGTGGTTGCAGAAGATCTTTCCAGTGATCAGACCCCATTTCGGAGAGATGAATATGAGAGAGTGAAGCTATGTGGTGCCAGAGTTTTGAGCGTTGATCAGGTGGAGGGAATCAAAGATCCAAATATTCAAGCATGGGGAGATGAAGAAAGTGACGGTGGGGATCCACCAAGGCTCTGGGTGCAGAATGGGATGTATCCAGGAACTGCATTTACTAGGAGTGTTGGTGATTTGACTGCTGAGAAGATAGGAGTTATTGCAGAACCTGAGATTTTGAAGCTTCATGTCACACAGGACCACCTGTTTTTTGTGGTTGCCAGTGATGGGGTTTTTGAATTTCTCAACAGCCAAGCAGTTGTGGATATGGTAAGGAGAAATATAGTAGGGTGATATGCATCTCGGTCAATTGAATGAAGTTCTTAATAGGCCTTGTAAATAATTTCCCTTAGTTCCATGTTCAACCATTTTGTTAATTCTCTTCCGATACATATGTGATTCTGGTCTTTAAGAATCTTTCGGAAAATAACATGATGGGAAGCATGATATAATTGCTGTTGCTGAGCTGTTTTGCATGGCTTCTGTCTGTCTCTGGTTGAGTAGAAAGTCTGTTTTGTATCGTGACATAATTTTGTTTTTCAGATGAATTTTGTTCTTATATCTAGAATGTTCTTGAACTCAATATGCCGTGTTATTTCACTTGCTTAGTTCAACCTTATGCAACTCCTGTTTCTCCCTCATTTTTCATCATCACGATGTCATATTCGGTGAAATTCCGTAACTTGATATCTGACGGTGGAAATATAGTACATTTAACATGATATCTTCCCAGAATACAATAGTCATCTCTTCTTGATAAGGAATGCTGCCGCCCCTAAGTTGGCTAAAGAAATTACGAAGCTATCACATTTGACTTTCGTATTCTTAGAAATGGTGTCGAAATTCAATATGTTCACAGGAGGGCTTTTTACTTCGCTTAGTTGAACCTTCATACTTCCTCATTTTTCATTGAGTACATTAAACATGATCTCTTTTCATTAGGGCATCGTTGTCACACCGTAATATATAATGTTGCCTCCCTAAGTTAAAGTAGAAAAATATGAAGCTATTGCATTTAGAGAAAGTTAGCAAACAAGTTGTTCGAAATGATACTGTCTGTTCTTGTGTTTGACTTGCTTCGGATCTGTATGTTTGTCAAATACCAATCTTACTTAATGCAGGTGGTCAAGTTTATGGATCCCCGTGACGCCTGTGCTGCAATTGCTGCAGAGTCATATAAGATATGGCTAGATCATGAGAATCGAACTGATGATATAACAATCATCATTGTCCACTTCAAAGATCTACCTCCAAATGTATGAATAAGTCACTCTCTGTTTTCTCTGCTTTGGTTTGAATGATTTCTATTTCTGAATCTCTTTATCTTTGGGATTCAGGCTGGTAATGCTGCAATAAATGGAACAAGAGGAGTTAATACCAAACCACCTCTCCTAGTTTCTGAGAGAACAACTTCTGATAGGTTGTTCGCTTCCAAAAGTGAGATAAGTTTGGACACACAGCCTACTTCACTTAATCTATCCATGGAGCGGAGTTCAGCATGTGTTGTTCCATCCCCAACAGGCCAACGCGCTTAAAGCCCCTGGAAACGGTTTGTTAAACTTCAGTTATTCGGCATTTTGTTGCACTTGCGTCCCAAGCTTGACCTGGTTTCTTGTTTTTCGTGTCAGTGATGGGATTTATTAACCTAAGCAAGTTGTGTGGTGTGTTCTATAAAATACATCAAAGGTATTCTCCCCTTCTAGTTCAATTTGATATTGTAGGCAGCTTGGAAGTGTAATTTGAGTAATCTGGTGTCATTGTTTTATTCCTAATTACCTGATCTCTGTCAAAGATTCAGTGCACGCACCAAATCATATTTCTTCTCACCCTAGCATCACAACTGCGTTAGACACATCATGAACATTTCACTGTTTAATCTGGTATTATCTATCTGGCAAATCTTTAACTTGTGGAATGATGGGTGATCAGATAAAATCCAGCGTGATCTTGCAACAACAAAACCGTAGCAGGAGTTATCCTGGGGATTGTAGAGCTTTTCTTTCCATGAATCTCTCTGCTGCTGTTGGTGTTATACTTTCTCTAGCACCCTGAATATCTTTTAACAGGCAGTCTTAACATTGTAAATCCCCTGGCTAGTTTTCAAGAAAAGCTGCCCGGACCATGACAAGTACGTAGTTGAACCTCCACAGGAAAGCTGATCCGCACCAAAGGGCGCGGAGGCAGAAATGTATGTATTGTACTCTCTGTGGAAGCTTCTAGGAAGAGTTTCTCTTTTATTTAAGCTTCTTTCTCGACAACGAATCAGCACAATGAAGTCCACTGTCAAATACGAAGGAACGTTGTTTCGCTTGGATGGAAATTGAAGCTAGTAATGCATGCTCATTCATTGTAGCATCTTCTTATATTTATTTGTGGCAAGAAGCAATCTAAGTAGATGGATACTGTTTTAGCTATCCAAGGCTCTAATGATTTCTTGTAAAGCCGCTGGGAAGAAAGGAAGAGAGCAGCAGAGTGGGTTGTCGGAACTGGTGTTTTCTTGGGGTTTTATGTCATCGTGTGCCTGCCTGATGGAGTTGATAATTCAGAGGATTGTTAAGCGAGATATGTGCGCCACATGTTCTCGTGTTCGTTTCAAAACTATACAACTTTTGATTTGCTGTTGCTGGAACTAAAATAAAAAAGAATAAGTTTTTTTTTAATCTAAAAAAACTGTAATAACATGAGAACAGGAGGGAAGATAAGGTAGGATAATACGTTTAGCATATTATATTATTTAAAATTATTAAAAATGAAAGATCTGATGGGCAATAAGTAACTAAAGATGCAAAACTATCTTTCAAGACATTTGAATTAATTTTTTATGGTTAAATTCAAACTTGAGTGCACTTTATTTTATAAAAATTTAGGCTGCGGTTTCTTTTCAAAACAAAAATATTTTGAGTGCTGAAGAAAGCAAAAAGAACGGTCTGAACGGTATCCAAAATATGAACCGCTAGGCAGGAGCAAAATCAGATGCAAGATTGCTAACAGAGCAGGACCACATCTAATAAAGCTGTTTATATTGATTTAAATCGTCCCGATTGGGTTCAGAGTTGGACATTTTACAAAATCCACATCATTTGCATGACTCCTGTACATTAAGCCTAAAAAAATACTTAAAGATCAGAACAGTAACAGATAAAAATTACAATTTCCGGCCTGCATTTTACATCCACAACAGAATATATTTAGCCGCACCTCACTCGGATGGAACAAAGAAGAGAAAGCCTAAGTTACACCTCCCTCTAAAAGTAAAACTTCAGCTTTTCATCAATGCTGTCCTGCAGAATGGTACACCGTTGAAGTAATGCATCCAACATACTAGTTTTGTTTTCTCTTTCCACCACCCTGCAACTTCTTTCATTCCTCACGGGAGATAAACGATTACCAAGAGTTTCAACAGCTGGATCAGAAGCTTTTACAACTGGAGAATCTCCCAAATCCCCGGTGCCAATAGTGGTGCTCGGCGAAACAATTTCTGAGGCTTCACCCTGTTCAACAGATTCCAGCTGTGGGTGAAAGAATTCTTGAGCTATTATAGCTGGACAGCTAGCTTCGATCAACTCATCTAGGCGAGGATGATTTAATCCATTACCAGACTGAGCTGTTTCCAGAAACTCTAAAGATTCACCCGTTTCCCAAGTGCCAAATTCTGAAGCCTCTGAAACAGACATACTCAACTTCTCCAAGACAAACACAGATGAAAAATTCTCACCAATCAAATTCTCCAGTCGCCAGTTGAAAATCCGACGAAATATGGCCAGCCATTTTGGAATGATACGATAACCCATGTCATTTCGCTCAAGGATGGCATTTTGCAGCATCACGTCAGATTCTCTTTCTGCTGTCTCAGCGGGCATCAACATAGCTCCAGTCAAGTACGAGACAAGAAATCTCTTTAATTCCAGTTTCTTGAAGATAATATGTGCGAGCTGAATCTCTTTTCCCATCACAGATCCGTGATCCAACCCGGGAATGTCATTGCCAAGAGGTGGAAGCTTGCAACTCTTAATTCTCTCAATAATTGATACAATTCTTTCAGCTGAGCTCCAACCAATGCTTGGCAGAAAGGAATTCACCACTACTTGCTCATAGGTGGATTTTTCAAGTAATGTAATTTCAGAGCAAGGCCACCCTGTGGGATTTTTAACTGCCGCAGTTAAAATTTCTTCACCCGCAAGATCCAAGGCCTTATTGAAAGCAGAGATACAATGCCTGGGTTCAACTTTTGAAATTTCCATGCAGCCTAGCTCTTTCATTGAAGTAGCCAAGCAGCTTAATGCAAGTTCACGGATCTTGACCTCATGGAGAACTGGTTGACCAGGTGCATGGTCTGATAACCATTTCAGGCCTTCTCGCAAACGACCATCACTGAAAAACCCATTTAACTCCTGATGGTATTCATCTCCTGAAAGGAAGATGACCTTGAAGCTGCTTATCCTACTTCTGTCCAAGCTGTAGAGGTCCAATCTATCCACAGCTGTGTTTGAAAGATTAGAAGGCATTTCCTCTGGTATCCCACTGACTAAGACCAAAAGAGGCAAGCTAGAGTTTACCGGTACTGAAGATGCAAGTTTGTGTAGCTGAGCTCTTTGGAGATCCCATGGAAGGTGCTTTAATACAAGAAAAAGAATAGCACCTGCGCCACCCCAAATGTCCTTCTCAATGAGCTCGTTACCTTCTAAGTGTACATGCCTAACCACTGATAAGATACATCTCTCATGTTTATTCCCTTGGCTGAGGACCCAATCCTTCCAAATTGCGATGCTCGATGAACAGAAGGCCAACTCATTATCATCTTTCCTTGTAGTAGACATGAGCTTGGAAAGCAACCATTTGGAAGCTGAATGATTAGTTGCCTCAGTCTGTGCAGTGTGATTGACCTGAGAACAGATCACCAGTTTCCAGCAAAGACACTTTGCCAATGGATTTCTTTCACTCAATATTTGTCCTACCAATTGAGCAACATTTGTTTTTGACCATGATTTATTTCTTCTGTCAAACCTCTGCTTCAGAACACAGTCAATATTGAGCTCACCAGTATACCCCGGTTGCTACATAAAGAAGAAGACGCATGAAATTAAAATCAGGAGCAAAGTTATCAGACAAATAATGCGGACCACTACTTAAGACCTATGACTTGCAATTCAAAAACTTCTGTGATATGCAGAAAGATGATATCTTTGGATGCCAAAACCACATACAGATTTGCATTGTCGAATTGGTGGGCCCAATGACAAAGAGCTCAAAGCAGCACTTGCTGCCAAGAGTTTTTGCTGCTTTTGCAGACTTCTCAGCTGAGAACGCCGCCTCCAAATCCTGATAGTGAGTATATGAAAACAATTAGTCATAAGGCTGACAAATAAATGTAAAAACAAAAACTAACTCAGATAAAATAAACCTCAGGATTAGTCTTAGTTTTGCTAAGGCTACTTCTTCATTCTGCTCATCATCTGGCATGACTTCAATTTCTACATGCTTGATAACATCTCTGTGAGATGACGAATGTTCAGTCAGCAACCTTTCAGGTGGTGACTCTCCTGCAAATTGCACGGGCTTCTGGAAGGAACTCTGCTGAACCATGTGTTTTGCTGGAGTCAAGTGCACATTTTCAGGAGGCATGCTTTGGAATAGGGTTTCATCATGTGAAATGGTTTGAACAACATTAGTAGGTAGTGTTTCTTTAGGAGAGGAATGCCCTTTTCCAAACTGAGAACCGCTTGAGGGGATATTGCTTCTATCTGAGGTAGATAAACCAAAACGACTAATCTTTGCAGGAGACTTCATGATGCCAAAAGTACCACTCTTTGCAGGAGAATCTGAGGGTTTCCAAGAAGGCATGTAAACCTTGCTAGTTTGCCACTCACTTACACTATTCTGAATAACTGGAGATGACCCTTCAGGATATGTCTTGACGACAGAGACATCAGTAGAAATAGGTGCATCTTCAAAATCCAACATTTGTTCATCAGACTCATCAACCACAGGAGCAACCTCAACTGATGTAGACCTATCAACAAAACTAGGTAACTTCCCCAATGCATTCACTTTCTGTTGAACACCTGGGAATGCATATGGGTTTTGAGGGGAACAAACATCATCAAGAATTGTTCTTGATTTCTTCAGGTGAACCAACCTTGAACACCTGTTTGGAAAATCCTCATCACTGTGAAGAAATGGGCCTTCTTTTACCATATATGGAACACCAAAATTCTTTATTAAGAAACCATGATATTCTAGTAGGTATTCCATATCCTCTTCCTGCAATCAGAGACAATAACTCTTTTTTACTTACTTTCAAGAAAAAGCAATTTTCAATTTCAAGCTTTAGGTAACAAAGCATAATGAAAGTGAACAAAAGAATTTTTACCTCCATGGCTAGCCAACGTATGACCTCAGGAATGGGAATCCCTTGACTATTCTGGAGACCACTATGTAAAGAAGCAAGTGCTTGTGTACGTAGCTGCATAAAGAGGATAGAAAAATTAGTCATGATAAAAATTGAGTAAATACAGTAAATAGTGGTAAAAAAATGCATTGTAATTAAGATGAAGGGATTTGTTCACACTTAAAGTTAGTCAAATGACCATATGCTGGAGAGGCCCTTCTCCTGCAGATTCAAAGGACAGATAATCACCAACATCATTTCTATGGCACATAACCTTACTAAGGAAGGAGTTCATTCTCTGCTTAAGTCTAGGCCCTCCACCCTTCATCTAATTTTGTGTTGATGGTGCTCTTTCTGATGAATTCTTTTCTCTAAATGATAAAGAAATCATCATCTCCAAGGAAAAACAAAAGGCTATCAGATGTGCTCACGAGTTTCCCACCTACTTAGAAATTCTGACACTTTCTTTTTAGAAATCTATGCTTTTTATAGTTTAGACCATGTTTGGTCTCATGTATACAAAAATTGTGCAACTGATATATTAGATAAGGAGGGAGTCCTCCAGTCTCTCATTGTTAGAGACTCTTCCTCGTCTTGGTTCATTCCTTTTGGCCACTTTCCCACTAAAATTCAATCTTTTTCATTCTACCTTCACTAAGCTTCTGGGGGGCATTGGCATCTTCCAAGCCAAGTTCAATGCGCCTCTTCGTGTGGAAGTTAACAGCTTGCTAGAGTCACCTATTGGAGTAAGAAGAAGTCTTCACCACCCTGGACCTTTTGCCGGTATTGCAATTTCTTGGTCTTGCATTCTGCAGGCTGCAAATTGTATAGTAGACTTGCTTGCTGAAGAGAGGATCTTCCTCCAATCTCTTCTTATAAAGAACCCCCATGAGGTCATTTTCTGATGGTCAGGCATTCTGCCTTCTCATTTCAAACACCTTTTTTAAAAAATTAGAAAAAGTAAAAAAAGAAAGAAAATGTTTGATCATACCTACTCTCACACTTCTAGGCTCACTACATGACCTACATGTTTCTAGTTTACATTTTTGTAATATTATAAAGGGAGGAAATACATGTTTATTATGGGAAATGTAATTATGAGCATACACTTTTTTTTTTTTTTTTTTTTTTGAAAAATAGCATACACTTTATTTTTCGCTAAAGTGATATTAATTTTTTCACTAGCTCTCATTATCCTGAAATGTGTTGTCCTCGTCTTCCTGCCTCCCTCTTTCCCTTAATAATATAAAATTTACCTCTATTTACTTGTGTTTTTTTGGAGAAAACATTGACATGATTATTGAATGCATGAATAAAAAACTGTTTTCCTTTAAATACTCATCAATGTAAAATAGTCTTTCTCAAAAAGAAAAAAGAGTCACAAAACAGATTTGTGC
The DNA here is from genome assembly GCA_019845555.1 of Aristolochia fimbriata. Taxonomy (NCBI): domain Eukaryota; kingdom Viridiplantae; phylum Streptophyta; class Magnoliopsida; order Piperales; family Aristolochiaceae; genus Aristolochia; species Aristolochia fimbriata. The sequence goes on along the minus strand of CM034078.1, from coordinate 12,637,258 downwards.
CAGGTTATGAGAAACATGTATCAGATACATACTAAAACTACATCTAATGAGGCAAAAATACCTTGGAAAAGTGTGCATGCATCAAGCATGCTTGAAGATACGTAGCACTCCTTGCAAGACGAAAGAAAGCAATATAATTACCAGTTCTGCAGGCCCTGATATTGCACCAACTAAAAGGTCAATTGTGATGAAAACACAAGTAAACAATGTACACTTAAGTTGAGAAAAAACAGTACCTAGCAACATCTCGAGCAAATGAAACATCTGGAGATGCCCTTATCTCTTGAGTCATTTTTGACAAATCATGTGAAAGCTCTGCAGGTTCAACCTACAATAACAAGTTTGGAGAAGATGCAATCAGAAGAAATTCAAGACAGTTATTTATCAAGAAAGAAACAAAAATAAGGAATTTATTTATCAAAAAAAGATATTTCAGAAAGTTATCAATCAGCCCGAGTGAGTTAGAAGCAAAATGCCTTACTTTATAACCTGGATGTTTGTCAAGTTTAAGAAGTGCGTAGTAACCACGGAATTCTTGCTCTGTGGGCACTCTAATTCCTCTCTTTCTATGATCGTCATACATTTGAAACAACTCAACAGATGCCTTATTCATCTGTTCAATATTGAGGTGTGCATCAAATCCCTCTGAGAAACCTTCTCCCTTTGCATATTCACAGAGTTCATGCATAGCAATGATGTGTAATCTTATCTAGACATCAAGACAAGCAAAATTAGCACTTATACAACACAATCTGAAAAATATTTTCAGAAAAATTATTTGGCAAAAGAAAAAATTTGAAAGGAAGAAATTCTATCATAGGAGATGTCATATTTCAGCGGAAAGAGTAAAACGAATTGACAGACTTTTACTGTCAGATTAAAGTAAAAAAAGAAAAATGAAAACATTGACGCTACTCAAGTCAAACGAGTTTTCCAGATTTAAAATGCTTAAATCAAGAAATTGATTACAGAAGTATACCATTTGTTCCAGCATGACAATAGCATGTTGATTGAAAAGGTGTTGCATCCTCAGGTCCATTCTGATTGCTCTCATTCTGTCCCACAAAAAGTTATATATTCCAAGAAACGTTTCATCGTAGGGCTGGTTGAGTAAGCCAAGAAGGTAGGTGATCGTCTTCTGCAAGACTGGCATGGGCCTTATCAAGATTGCTTCCCTCTCAGCTGTCCTATTATACTGTATATGAAGGAGATAAGAAGTTCCAATCATGCTTCCTGTTATAGGTGAAGAAAATGATTTCAGAAGAAAAAAAATAACAAAAATTTCAAGTGATAAGTCCCTAATGACTGATCTACAGAGTACCTTCTTAACAGCAAGATATTTGGTTGTTTGATTTCTATCCCCATCCAAGCGTTCATACTTATCAAGGTCTCCCTTTCTTTCACGTTCCTCTCTTTCTGATTCTGAAATATGACAAGCAAATTAGAATCTCACTTGTAGGGCGTGATTAAAACATGAAGAGGGAATTAGAGGTGGAAACGGAGGAAAAATTCAGACTAAGTGCACATACCAGGACACATATCCTGGCAAAGTCCAACAATGACGGCTGATGATTCTTGATAGTCATTGTCCCCAAGAACACTCCTGTTTGGAGCAATTGATACTTCCTCAACATAGTGGGGAGCAGAATTCTTTTGTTTCTCCTCAGTACCTTGACTTTGTCTAATCATGATACTTGTGTTATTTGAAAATTCTTGAGCAGGCTTAGTTGGTTCCATAAAACGAGCCAAACGCTTTGCCTTTGCTTGTTTTTCTCTGTAATTTATATTAGATACTCATTAAACCCAAAATGCATAAGAGACAAATTATACATTCTTAAGCTAGATGTGGATAAGGAAGCTAACCTCTCAATATCATCTTGAAGAGGAGGTGATGGGGTTCTTGGCGCATTAGAGCTGACATGATCACATTAGGTGAATCATCATCAGAGATGATACATACTGACATGGTTACAAATTCTACCATAATCATGGTTATAAAAAAGGACGGATCCACATACAATCATATGCTTTAAGTTAGGTCCAAAACCATCTTGAAATGACTAACCAATTTAGAATGCTGTTTTCAACAAAAATTTCCTCAACACTTAATTTGAGACTAATTTCCCATTAACAACCCTCTGCAAGTCCAAGTTTAAACAAGTAAACCAACAAAGGCTGGGACATGGTTGCATACAACACAAGCAGGTTAGGCTCAACAGGGCAAGCCATGTTAAAGTTTGGTCCAGGACCATCCTGAAATAGCTGGCCAAATTAGGATGCCACTCTCCAACTAACAACCATGGGGTGGGTTGTTTTTATGATGAGAAAGTTTCGCTGCTTAAGTAAATAACTGGCAAGCATAAAATTGACAATTAACCCCCAACCCCCCTGTGTTCCCTCCCTTATCAGGTAGGCATTTTTTCATGCTGTAAGCACACAGACCAATAAATTGAGATAGTAAGTTTGTACCTCTGCCCATCCCTAAACAGCTGGGTAAGACCCTTCGTCGACAGACTGCTGCCATAAGCAAAGGTAGGTGATCTTGTCCTTTTAGTTGCTTCAAAATGTCTATTGTCAAAAGGGAATTTGTTATAGTGTCCAACCTGCAAATCAAGAGGAATTAAAGGAAAGTAACAAGAATTACATATGAATTCGCACCTTGCTGGATCGTGATGACTGCTCGAGGATACTCCATTAGCAGACTGCATTGGAGGAGACCTCGGTCTCTTTGAGACAGAAATGTCGGAAGGTTTCACAGGAAGACTGGTAGCAATGTCTTGCAAACTAGTATAAGATGAGGGGCGGAATGGACTGCAATTTGGCCAGAGAATATCTTAATAAGAATGGTGTTAATTGTGAAAGAGCATATAATGCTACATAAACGCCAGACAGTCAGTTTTTGCACAAATTATTCAAAAGAACAGAACAATTATAACGGTTTAATTCGAACCTTGCTACATCATGGTGACTGGTGATGGATACTCTCTTCGCAGTCTGAACTGGAGGAGACCTCGGACGCTTTGATATAGGCATATTGGAAGCTTTCACTGGGACACTGGTAGCAACATCTTGAAAACCAGTATGAGACGAGAGAGGCAACGAGCTGCAACATGATTCGAGAGCGTCGTTGATAAGATAGTGTTAGTCGTCAGAGAAGCTGAACTGCTGTACAAAAACTAACTAACCGGACTCGCAGAAATTATTCAAAAGAGATGAGTATATCCCATCAAGAGAAAACGCCAGGGACGGCCTAATGCAACACGAGTAAAGGAGCAACTAAACTAGGCGGTGACAGAATAGCGCAAAGGGGATAACTTTACCTCTGAGATTGTTGACCCAACGGAATTGTCTTCTTTAGGAGATCCGAATGATTGGTCTGCGGAGCGGAGGTACCAAAAAGAGATTGAGACTGCGAGGGGATAGAAGGGCCAGATTTCTTCCCAAAACCGTTAAACGCCATGAATGCAAAACTCCGGCTCCGTCACTGCAACACTATATTTTCCTTCTCTGATCTATTTTAATGGCGTCGAGGTGAGCACAGAGATTGCTTCGGCCCATGGAAAATGTCCCGATGGAACTTCGAGGTAGAGTTTCGTTCGGGGTACGATTAATCACGGGCTTCGAGTTTCAAGTTTCAACTTCCAGTCCCAACTCCTAAATCCCCCGATTCTCCGAAGTCGAATGACTCTAAAGTCTTACATACATTTTTATCCGAAGCGAAAATTAGGGTACTAATTTAATTTCTCATCTTCAATAAGACTAAAACCCTCGTTGTGAATTTCGTGTCGGTTGTTTGAGTATTTGCAACATCCAGCGGGAGGAATATTCAAAAGACAGGATCTTTTCTTCAACAAAGAAAAAAACATGTTTGTTTTATATTTTTTATAATATCATAAAGACATGAACCGTCACTAAATAGGAAAGTTTTCTAGGAAACGAAAAAATAATAAACCTTTGCATTCATTCAAAAATCGAAAAGCTTTAAGAAAATAATTTTGGAGGCATCCAAAATTATTAAATTAAAAAATGTTAAATATAACCTTTATTTGAAAAAAATCAGTAATGTTTGAAATGGCTGAAACATTTTTAATTAGCAACATAGACTAATTGTACATGGCAAGCTCAAAAATGTATTGGACTCATCCTTTAATTCGATCTCAAGTTTGTTTGCAACTATTATGGTGACTATGTTCAGCAAAAAATGTTTAGTCTCAAGAGAGTTATTTGTGGGAGGTCTTGGGTTTGAGTTTCCGCACGAGAGTTTATTGAAGTTTGTATTTGAGAGTTTATATCAGTGTTTTAAAAATCGAACCGGCCATCAAATCGGCAGTATGTCTGGTTTTGGTTGAATTGGGTTGGACCGGGTTGGACCAATGGTTCAACCATTAAATATTATACTCTATACTTTATACTTTCTCTATAATTTTATATAAAAAATAACAAAAATAATCCTAATTTTAGTGAACCGACCCAAGTAAATAAGAACCAGATTGACCTCCGATCCTGGTTCAACTGTGTTGGATCGGCCGGTTCAGTTCGGTTTTTAAAACACGGGTTTATATTCATAGGGAAAAAAAAAAATTCTTCCAATATAAAACAAAAAAAGGTTGATCTCAACCAACCGAGTCTAACTAAGTCAAACTAAGGTTGGGGACCTTTTTTTTTTTTTAAGATGTTTACTCAATGATTTAAAAACCGAATTGGTCATCCAACTAGCACTATGTCCGAGTTTGGTTGAACCCGGTTAAACCGGGTTGGATCGTTGAATATCATACACCATATGTTGCATATATTTAATATTTTTATAAGAAAAAAAACAAAAATAATACTAGGTATGAGTCAATAAATAGCCTCTGACTCTGATTCAATCGGTCAGACCAGCCGGTTTGGTTTTTAAAGCACTGTATATACTGTATTAAATTTATTATGAAAAAAAATGACCAAGATGATCATGTTGGCTTGTAAGATGTAGGTCTTGATAAAAATAAAAAAATTATATATATATTGATGGTTTTAAAGTATCAAGTTACTTTAGTGATAAAAGATGAAAAATGAATGAGAGAGAGCTAACTAATTAAAGAGACACTTGGGAAATATATTCCGGGCCGACCTGTTGAGCCGGAAGGCCCGGAACGGGTTCAAAGGAGTCTGTCCGGTTGCTGAGCAATTGTGAAGGGGCAATTGCGGAATAACATATAAAACCCTAACTACAATAGCGAGGTATATAAATCTAGGAGCGAGTTAGGGTTTATCTTTTTCTACAAGAGGTTTGACGGGGGAGTCCGCGGAAGCGTTTGGTTTTCTGAAGCTTCGAGTGTAGCCCCCCCCCCCACCACCTCCGCCACTTAGAAATCATGGTAAATGTCCTTTCTTTCTCTATGATTTCTTTCTTATCGCGGATTTAGTAATCTTTTGCGTTTCAATCGTTTCTCCGCATTTCACTGCGTGCTGCTTACTCCGCTTTGACGTGGTAACGAGGTTTACCGTCGATCGGAGTTGCTCTTCCGGCTTTCTGTTGCTAAGCCGCAATGGAAATAGCCTATGATGTCCTGCATTCTCCAAATTGATGAATAGTTATATACGATGCAGTTGTTCTTTTATCTGTAGCATCTCCTATTGCCTGTTGTTGCTTTTTGAGTTTTGAGTTGTGCTCACTTGAGCTGTTCTGGTGTTTTCCTTTTGGTAGTCTGGAAGGAAGAAGACCAGAGAGCCTAAGGAGGAGAATGTGACCCTTGGTCCTACTGTGAGAGAGGGGGAACATGTCTTTGGTGTGGCTCACATCTTTGCTTCATTCAATGATACATTCATTGTGAGTATCTCCCGTCAATATTGGATTTCGCACTCTTCAGTGCTTTATTCTAATATTTAGTTATTTGGTTGAACAGCATGTCACTGATTTGTCCGGACGTGAAACCATGGTGCGTGTTACCGGTACGAGTTATTACTTATTCCGAGTTGTTGCTTTTCTCTGATGTTTGTGCACTATCTGTCACTAAGAAAATGGTTGGCTGTTTATTCCATTTGGACTAGATGATCCTTTGAAGAATAATCTCAAGCTAAAAGGGTCAATCTTTTGTTTGCTTCAGTTAGTTTTTGTGCAGATCTGCCATTGCTTGTCTTTTACTTTTTCTTCTTTTTAAATTTGTTTTCACATTTTTGCTTCATATTTTAAAGCCTTAAGGTATCGCGTATTTGACCTATTGGTAGTCATCCTCATTGTTCTGTCTGATTTAACTTTCATTTTAAATAAAACGTCCTAATAATTAGAATCAACTGATGAAAATATCAAATGGAGAACAACATTGGATTTAAATCATCTAGAAGGGAAATAGGCAGTTAGTTCGAAGATGAGAAACTGTGATATTTTTGGTTCCATGAAATTGTCTACTGTTTTAGGGGTTAACTAGAAGTTAGAATATAACAGCAAAATAATTATCATCCTGATTTCATATTTATATAAGTAGTGAATCACTAGTGTTGTAGGCTGATGGTAGATGTCATTCCTATTGGGGTAATTTAAGTCGTTCTTTTGCAACCACGCCAGGTTTTACTTTGACACCATCTTGATCATTCCAGTTTGGGTAAAATACATTGAATCCAGAGGCCTCACCCAGAGCAAGTCAAGTCTTTATGTCGGATTCTAAATTAACTCCAATAGTTTGTACCGACCTGCTTTTCCTAAAGCTTGGTTGGTATGCCTGAGGTGTGCGTTGACCTTGTTGAATCAAAAGGCAATGCTTGAAATGTATTGTTATAATTGTGTATTTTTTTTTTTGGATTTTGATTTTTGAGCTGTTAAGAAATTGTTGCCTTAAAAGTGTCAAATCAGCACAAGTTCATGCCAGTCTACTCATTTTCTTACGATGATGATGTATGAAGCCATATAAAAGAACAAGTCTTGTTTACAATACTCTAATGATACAACTGAGTTATAGTCGTATATTGTTACAGGTGGAATGAAAGTCAAAGCAGACAGGGATGAGTCTTCACCATATGCTGCCATGCTTGCTGCTCAAGACGTTGCACAGCGTTGCAAGGTGTCTATATTTTCTTGAAGAAGTGATTCTGCAAATAAATCAACTACAAGGAAGCTTATTTTCCTTAAGTTCTTATATGTAAAATTGCTGTATGTAGGAGCTTGGAATTACTGCTCTGCATATTAAGCTTAGAGCAACTGGTGGAAACAAGACAAAGACCCCGGGTCCTGGTGCTCAGTCTGCTCTCAGGGCCCTTGCTCGATCTGGAATGAGGATTGGTCGTATTGGTAGGTTTTCCAGTTTGAGAACTCTTATTTTGCTTATAAACTCTCATCATGATTAAATAAGATTCATTTTAATTAAGCAGCACGACTTTCTGATTTGCCCTATTCTTTATTTCAGAGGACGTTACACCCATTCCAACTGATAGCACCCGTAGAAAGGGTGGAAGAAGAGGGAGGAGGCTGTAGAGTTATCTGCTTCCTTATCACTACATCCACCTGTGGTTTGCTTGCTTTTCCCATGCAAATGTTGGGTTTTGAGAGAGTTTTGTAGTTTTGATGGATGATGAATACATTGGGTTATATGGGTGACAGTAATACTATTTACATTATTTTAGTATCTTGAGTTGTGTTCTTAATTATCATATCAATGAGGAGTACCCGCCTGTCTACAGCATCAATTTTCCTTTTCTTGATTGTGAAGGTTCCAAAATACTCTTTAGGTTTTGAAATTTTTACCCAAATGAAAGTTTTTGGTTTCAATAATATTATCGAATGGTGCCCGGTGACGAGATTACAAGTTCGAGCTTTGTATTCTGTGCTAGCTAAAAGTGCAGAAAAAACAGATACACCGTCTTTCATGTTCCTTGCATGGAAGTAAGCGATTATAGATCGATTCACATCGAGGCACATTCCTTTTTCGAGGATGATCTCGAACAGATGAGTTTTTAAAAGTTTTGAATATTATTAATGGGTTAAATGAAGCGCAACTACTTGTGGATGTAGAAAATTCACTAGTTTAATCCCCTTGTATATCTCGTCTTAGTTTGCTATTTCGATTAGGGTAACACTGCATCTCATGTTTTACGGTATGTGAAGCTACGAGAAAATCATGTGGTCTTACTCGGATGTTTTATTTCGTGCAGTTTCCTGCTCCTGAGTAGCCCATGAGCGAATTTCGACAACGTCAAAACTTCTAGAAATGCAATAAATCGACACAAATTATTAAATTTGAACTAGAAATAGAAATTGTAGCAAGTTCCTCACCCAAATTGGTGCCTAGTTCCGGATCCCAAATCCGGATTCTGGACTTACAGAACTGTGTTTAAACTGCCAAACTGGTTTGGATGATTAGTTGATTACTCATCTTCAGCAATCGCGGATCCTAGTTCGAGACCAGAGTCCGAGTCAAACCCAGCTTCAGTACCGGATCCGAATCCAAGTCGCGCCGTCCTCTAGTACATTCCTCACTCGGGACTCTGGAGGGTCTCGACAAGAGACTAGATGAATCCGGAACCGGAGAAACAGAATAATAACACGAAAATCCAGAAGCAGCGCCAGAAATGAGAAGAACGCAGATAGCCAACGCCCCGATCTTTTTGCTCGTCATTTCTTTTATCTGCTGGACAACTGCTCTCGCTTCTATTTGTTCCACCAATGGTTAGTTCGTTAAACTCCATCTTTCTCGTTGTTTTCAGGTTTCCTGTCTTGTTCTCAGCTTGAGCCTTATTTTTAGGAACCAGTGTTTCTTTATTTAATGATTAAATTAGATCATGACCTCTGTGTGAGAGCGTGTTTCAAAGGAGAAGGAAATAGTTTTAGTATCTTTTGCCGTCCGCAAAAAGCTATCTATAGACTAGATGAAAGATATCAATGTCAATTTCGGTGCGTGTATAACAATTTCCAGAAGAGAATGTCTCAGTTTCACTGGGACTGCGTAGCATAAAGTTCTAAATATAAGTGTCCCATCCTCATAAAAAGGAAAAAGGAATTATGAGTGGCTCCTACAGGCGGGCCGGAGGTATATCTTCTTGTGTGGAAGTAAATTGCCCGTTTCAAGTTCATATTTGCGGCCCTTTTTTGATAAATAGCTTCTATTAGTTTTAACTCGCATTTTATATTTGCACCTTGTGAGTAGCATTTAACTTTCGATATTCTCTTCTATCTATGAAAACAGCTGAACGTTGAATTATCAAGTATGTTTCTCCTTTAATGTGGAAGAAGCTTTTGTCAAATGTAATTTGGTTTTGATATCATTAGCATGGCATTGATTACTTATTCACTCTGATCATTCAAAATTTACATATTTGGTGTGCACTTGCGAGTTTCTCGGTTTCTGATTTATACCTGTGTTCTAGGCTTGCCACTGGTGAGGAACATTAATGATCTCCCACAAAGTGACTTTGGTAGAGCTGGTCTATCTCATATTACTGTCGCAGGCGCAGTTTTGCATGGAATGAAGGAGGTTGTACTTCTCTTTTCTATTTTTCATTCTGGAAAATGAAAGTTTTATGTTGTCACATTATATGACTAATTGCGCAGAAAAATATCCATGCATATAAAAACATCCAGGAACTTCAAATATCAGTTGCAGACATCCATGTTTGCATTGCACGTTCAGCCTTAAACCTTTTAGTCTGTATGAACATTTACAAAAGATGTCGCTGAAGTGCATGTGCCTTGAAGTGAATGAACACAGATCTGGTTTAGTTGCATGAGTGAATACAATTTTTTTTTCTTTTTTCTAAGTTTATAATTTCAAGAAAAATTTCAGATAGAGGTGTGGCTTCAGACATTTGCGCCTGGAACACGTACACCAATTCATAGACATTCATGTGAGGAGGTGTTTGTTGTGCTGAAAGGAAGTGGTACTCTTTATTTAGCTTCAAGCGCAGGTGTTAAACATCCAGGAACTCCACAAGAATATGCTATCTCCTCTAATAGCACTTTTCATATCCCAATCAATGATGTTCATCAGGTACTTTTTGGCCTTGCTCAAGTTTTTTCTTCCCTTTTTGTGCTTGTTGAAATTTCTTGGCTAATAGTAGGTCCTAAACAAGAGCATAAACACTTTTAGAGTTGTGGATGGAAAGTCCTAAACACAAGCAGAAACACTTTTCTGTGTTTTGGAGTGAGCATCTAAACATTCAGCTCTATTTGTTCTAAAATATGAAAAAAAATGACAGAAATCTTCAGTTAATGTTTGATAATTTAGTAAATAATATTGCTTAAATAAGTGGTTGCTCTAATTGATTTTCTCTAACATTTCAAAGATCACTTGCTGAACTTGTGTAAATTTTATAAAAAATTCCTGTTGTTGTTGATGATGTTGTTATAGGCTTTAACTGCTTTTCTTGTATCCTTTCATCTCACTAATGTTTTAATACAAACTGATCCACCAAATTTGGTTACACTTGCTTTGTGATCTTTTCATATTTTATTGATGTGTGTACTATTAATTTTTAAATTACATTTGTATTTTGGAAAATTCTAACATTTGTGTTTGAAATTTAGTTTGAAGTTCCTTTCTGTGTCTGTTTCTCAGTAGTGCATGTAATTTTGTCTTTACATTGACATGATCCTAATTCCTAAAGAAGCTTAAGTTTTCCTGATAAAACAAGTACTCTGTAGTTGCAAAATGTTGTTTCTCTTTATATTTGCTGCTGAAACTATTAGTCAATGTTATCATTTATTGTGTTATGGTATTATTTCTATTTAATTTATTCTTTTGTTGTTTATTGCTTAAGTCAATCTCTAGATTTATTTGTCATGGGTGCCATCCTCCTATAAATTCATCTGACACCTCATAAGAAATGTGTTCTCTTGAAATCCTTCCATGGGATGCTGAAAACAGGAAGACGAGAAGAGAATGCATTTTTGAGAAAGTTGTGCTCTCTTGAAGTACACATTCTTTAATTGGTATTGTTGAAGAATTTTGTAATAAAATGATTTATGGTGCAGTTGTGGAGGCATGCAAAAGTTTAAAATTTCTAAGGCATCTTAATAGTTATTTCTACTGGAGTATTGGTGCATAATGAAGAACTTATCTTGTGCTTATTTGACTTATCATCATTATCTGTATGCTATCCAGCTGTGGTTTAGAACATCTGCATGTTTCATTCTGTCATCCTCCATCCTTTCTATCATTTGCTAGCTCTGCTGTTGTTCCTCTTATCCAAGATGATTGTATTCACAGCATTCTTGGGTTTTATCTGTTCATCATAGTCCATCATTCAACATCTTTTGCTTAATTAAGGTGCTAATAACCTTTTGTAAACACTGCAAATTTTGATTCAATAGAAGTACTTATTATGATTGTTTCGTGAACACTGCCAGTTACCTACCATTGGTGGAATTTATTAATGATTGTTTTGTGTCTGACATTGCTGTGCAGGTCTGGAATACAGGTACAGATGAGGACCTACAGTTGCTTGTTATAATATCTCGTCCCCCTATTAAAGTGTTAGTATTCAATTTAATCGTACTCTTTGAGCTTGCTTATTTCAACCATGCAATTACTTCAAGCCATGCGAAAATTTTCTGCTTATTTTGCCTTGAAAATTTTATTAACCATGGTAAAGATGTTTTGAAATGTTCTACATCATCAAGTTCCATACTGACTAACGGTGCCTAGTTGGTTGCACCAACACTCATGCTCTTCGAATAACTGTTGGTTATTATACTGTTCTGAAACTTGGTTGATTATGTCAACAGGTTCTTATACGATGATTGGGTGATGCCTCATACTGCGGCTAAGATGAGGTTCCCTTACTACTGGGATGAAGAGTGTTACCACTTCCCTAAGGATGAATTATGAATTACTTCTTGCAACTAGCTTCTCCAGGTGCAGCCACTCATTCTTGTGCCGGAAAGTTGTCATTGGAGGTTGCTGTTGATTTCTTATGCCGGAGATCCTTTTCATTGATATAGCTACGTAGTGCTGCATGTCAAGCAAATTCTGTACAGATTTAAACTTTTCAAAGTAAATGCCAATCTGTTCTGATGATAGCTTTCCATTTTTATACTTAGAATTCTTCATTAAGGCCCAATTTAGATAGTGTTGAACTCAAAAGTTATTCCGAAGAGTTCATTGTAGCACTTTACTTGGAGTTTTGAGATTTTTTCCTTTTAAAATAGAAAAGAACTCATCCACTCATACTTATTGTCGTGCATTTGCCCCATCAAGCTTGACATGTTTCCCTAGATAAATATTCTGGTTGGATTTACTGGTGGAATCACAATCTTGCTTGATTTTGCTGCGCGTGTATATGAGGACCTAACCTGGTCAAGGTTTAATCCAACAGTTTTCCTAACCTCGGTGGAGGATAGCCTTCATAACCAGCCCTTAGCATTCTTTCCTTGATCTCTTTAAAGCGTCGAACGTAATTGTTCTCTGATGAGTTCGAGACTTCAATCAATTCAGAATTAATGGCAATGAAGTAGTCACTAGTCGATTGGGCAAACCATATGGTAGGCGTGCGGAGGTGTTCATAATGTGTGCTGCATCCTGGCGGTCATTTAGTCGTCTACAAGGTTTCCCATTTCACCGTGAAAGCAATCTAGAACTGAATGCGAGGGCAGTAATTGAGAGGAACGATTACATGTTCTGATGTTCAATCACGACTGCCTAGCCATTACTGACTCCTAATTCAGCCATATTTGAAACATTTTCAATAGTTCCTGTCTCCTGTGCTATTCCTTCTTCATTTTAACTGAATTTATTACACTGGAGCGGGAGCAGGACGGTTTGACTTAAAAAAGGACTCTATAGAAGTAGGACTTCCGAACTCGCAGCATTAATGGCATTGCATGTAGATCTCAGATTTCTGAACCTTATCTTTCGCTTTATGTCGCTCCCTCTTTCGAAAACGATGAATTCTGTTTGTTTGGGGATCTGGGTATGCTTGCTCGCATCGAAAGGTAAAGCAGAGATGAGTTCTGTTACTCGGACTCCGAGCCAACAGGAATTTAATAATTTGATCGGAGCAGCCAGTTCCCGTGTGTTGTTGTAGGTGCTGAAATTTGTGTTATTTGAGATCGTTTTTGGTCTTCAGCTGTGACTCTTTCTACTGGTCTACGACTAGTGGAAATGTTTAAAAAGGGGCAGGAAATCCATTGTTGGTGGTGAATTTAGGTTGAGCGGCTTCTGGGTGCCAATAAAAGAGAAGATTCTTTCTGTTCGTGTGATCGTGTCCTTCAGATTAAAGAAAGTTGAAAAGAAGAACGTCCCTTGGGATCATACGGATGAGCTTCCTTTTTCTTTTTGACAAAGAAACGGAAAGAAGAACACTGCTCTGGACTACTTGGGGTCGCTTTCTTCTTCTCAACATTTGGAGTTTTTAAGTTTTGATGCTTGATGTTGGTATTTCCACCATGAAGAATTCGCATATCGGGGAGATGAGAAATCAATCCTTCCATGGTTCCTGGAATCTAACCATTCTGAGACTCGCTCTGGCATTGCTGGGGGTAAGTTTTGTCGGTTACACCTGGCACTCGAATACAAGAGTTCCCTGCCCTCTGTGCCTCTGTGATTGCTCTTCAGAATCACTTCTCTCTGTTCTGTCAGGTATTCCGTTTATACGGCGTTTCTGCTCTGTTCCTTTTTCCTTGTTCTGGCAATTAACTTCCCGGTTGTCGTCTTTATTCTTTATTCCGCTTCCATCGTAATCCTGCCTGAAATCTATTGATCTTCAACATTTTCTGATATTAAAATGGTTCTGTGGCCATCCTCTTGCAGACTGTGGAAGCGAGGATCCTCGCATGAAAGAAGAAATGGAGAAATCCGCTTCAGATTTATTAACGGAAGAACTCAAGTTACGGGAAGGTGTTATGGAGGACCTCGAACAGCAGATGCAGGCCAGCGTACTGGATGCGAAGAAGATCGCTTCCCAGTACCAGAAAGAAGCAGAGAAGTGTAGTAATGGAGTGGGAGCATGCGAGGAGGCTAGAGAGAGACTAGAAGCGGCCTTGAGCGCTGAAGTACAGGTATCGATGATATGGGAACAAAGAGCACGCATGCATGGGTGGACAGATGATTCATCTTAATTTTCCTTTCAGTTTTGGCCACCAATCTTGTGCATATGAGCCTACCTTCTCTTGGGTTTGTTGATTAGTAAGCGTGAAAAAATGAAGCCGGCAGCGAATGATTTGTAAACTGGATAACGGTTGATCTCGGTCTCTCTCCAAAATTGTAAATAGACCTTAAATTCTTGCCAATCTGCTGCAATGTTTTAAAAACCGGACCGAGACAATAAGAACTGGACTGGCCTCCTGTTCTAGTTCAACCCAGTCAGACCGGCCAGAAGAAGGTACATTTGTGTGAGTCAGGTTTGGTAGATTCTTAAAGTTCAATCTTCATTTCAGCCGTTTGACGTTACTTTGTCAGGCTCTTAGCCCGGTTTTCCATAAAAGCAGAAGTGAAAACGAACAGGAAAAGGGAGACGAATGACGGATTGCATTCACATTTTACCTTTTCTTTTCTTTTCGTTGATCAAGAAAATGACTCAAAACACATAACTATATCAACCTAGCTACGTTGCGATGCATTCCCCGGCTCGGAACCATATACCGAATTAGCAATACATTACCTCAACAACAGTTCAATTGGCTAATGCAAAATTCCACAAACACTGGCCGCTAAAGTACAAACAGGCAATTGTAGATGAAAGGACAACTTTAAAACCAGGATACACAACTAATGCTTCTTTTTGGTTAATGACTTCCTTCTCAGCACCTCTTTCTCAGCAGTCTGAACACAGAACTCTGCTCCAAGTATGTCTTTGATCTCGATGCTCATGGAGGCCTCCAGAGTACTGAGAATCACTTCAATTGACAGGGTGAAACCTAACACAGACAAGGCTCGAACTGCATTTGCTATCCTGCATATGTATTGCCTCGTCTCCAATGGGGTAAATGCTCCTTCGTGCTCTTCTAGGTTAGCGACTTTTGAGTTGGTTGTACCACTTTCAATTGTTTTACTATCATCTTCCATCAGGTCATTTTCTCGAGGTTCAGTGTGTTCGCCAACCCATACGAATCCATTCATTCCAAGAATCAAATCCACATTGTAATTTTCAAGGTGGTGGAAATGTTGCTTTCTCCGTTTGACCAAGTATGGAGGAACTCTGAGCAGTTGACCTCTCTCAAGCTGCCAAACAAAAAGAAGGAAAGAATGTAAATAACTCCTAAACTTATATGACCAAGTATGAGTCATTTTTTTTTTAGTGAGGCACATAATTCACACTGGCTTTGTAAGATATGGAATAGATTAAAAACATAAAAGCAATATAGTAGACCTTTCCATACTTCTGACTCCTTGCCTGCAGGTGTAAACTTCCATCATGCTGAAAGCCCCGTACTTCAGCCTGCAGCAATCATTGGATACTAGTCTAATTATTGAACGTGGGTGTTTGTGCAATTAAGGGAGTCACTCTCAGTTGCACAGTGAAGTAGAATAACTGCCTTATACTTATCAAAAAGATTAGAACCTATCTAAAGCAACAAGTAAGGCCAACCAGCCAAAACAGCTAAACTATTTATTTACAAATAAGCAATAGTAAGGGGTTGGAGGACCATGGACAACAAGAAACAGCTTCATCCTCTCCTCACCTATCAGCATATCCTGTAACTGAGATAGTGTAAGATATAATTTTAGTCACATTTTGAGGATAGTGTAAGATATAATTTTAGTCACATTTTGAGAGTCCTCATTGAATGACTATCTTTTTGCCGCATAATTGGAACCACTTGATAATAGTTCCAAATTGGACCACAGTTTACTACTGAAGCCATTTAGCTAATAACTGTCGTAATTGATTTTGACCTCCTGAAACCAAAATCACGTTTCAACATGGTTCCAGATAGCAAAAATCAGATTTTAACAGGTTTCCAGATATCAAAATCACATTCAGGCACACATCCAGATATCAAAATCACATTTCCATATGCATAGGAATATGAAAATCACATTTCGACATGCTTCCAGATATCAAAATCACATTTCACCATGTTTCCAGATATCATAATCACATTTCAAACATGTTTCCAGAGACCAAAATCACATTTCAGCATGTTTCGAGAGATGAAAATCACACTTCAACAAGTTTCCAGAAATCGAAGTCACATTTTAATAAGTTTTCAGATAATGGATTACCAAATACACCCTTGTGGTCTATTCGGTAATTCCTATCCTCCAATTTTCCGTGTAGTCAGTTCTAGAAACAAAAGCACACAGCATTAGCATCTTCAAGACTCAGTGTGACATCCTTGGAGATTTGCTATCAAAATGACCACGTCTCTTCTCCCATCACAAATCTGAGGTTTTCAATATTTCATGATGAAGTGGGAAAGCCTAACGTCAATATTGTTCTTTTGCATGTTGACCGAACACAGCTGCTGACTGGGGGAATATCCTTTACTCGAAGATGACAAGACCATTAGTGAACTTTTGTCTTTTAGAATCAAGAGAGTACTCAGGTTTAATAAGGTTTGTGGCCAAAGGGTCCAAAAGAGTCATGGTTCCAATTACTGTATTATCTTTCAAGTGTAAGCCCTTCCTTCCATTTGTGTATAAAAGACAAACTAACCACAGATTCCATTAAGGATGCAAAACTCATTGCTTTCAATGTTATAGGTAACCTGAATAACCACAGAAAATGTAAAGAATCTAAGAACTTACACAAACAACATCATTTTCCTCAAAGATACTGCGCATGCTGAGTTCATCAATGGCCGTCCTCCTTCTCTACAAGTGAGAAATAGTAAAAGGAGAAGAATTAGCAAACAGCGCGCGCGCACACACACACACACACACACACACATTTATATAAAAAAAGAAGAAGCCAAGCTTTCATGCTCAAAGCTGGATGATTTATTATTAACTCAAAGATTCATTTTCTTTCCAGCTTAACCAAAAGAGTTACTAAAATTTGAAAAATTGCAGAAAGAGAATCATAAATACTGATATTTCTCTGGCTGCTATCAGAAGAATTAAGTACCTGGATACCATCTGGCAAATTCATAGAGGAAAGCATCAGTACTGCATCTTGACTGAAGTTTATCTCTAACCTCCAGCGTTTTGGAGCAATCTAGCAGAAACCACAGATAAATCAATGAGAAAAGTTGCATAGGCAACATAAAACCCCCAAGGAATACTTGAATGGGGAGCACTAAACTAAACTGAGACAAACTTAAACAATCAAATACTTGAACTGGAAGCACAAAACTACATTGAGACTAACTTAAAACAATTGTCACTTAAGCATGCCAATTAATTCGTTCAGTGACATAAGAAAAATAAAACATGCTCAAGAGCCCTTTATAACTACAAAAGACCAGTCATAAAATCTGCAATGGAATCAACGGGACAATAAAATGAGCTTTATACACAACATTTCTGATGTTAAACAGACTTCCACCACTCAAATGTAACATAAATGCCATGATGAATGGCTGGAGTAGAAGCAGATTAGGTTTAAGAAGCCAATCTCTCATGACAAAGGGATTTACATAGGTGTCAGAAAATTTTTTAAATTCTCTAACACGACATAAGTGACTTAAGTGTCAAATAACTAGCTTTAAATCCTATCCTCTTGCAGCTTGTTTCGTGGGGGTATTAGTTTGAGTTACTTGTGCCACAAAAAGGCAGCAATCTCACACACTATCCAAATGGCGGATTTGTTATATGGTTTTCAAGCGAAAAAGTTGTCATAATCTTAAGGGTCTAGGAAGCATACTGGAATATTGTGGAAGGTTTTTGAATTCCAACTCAGCATAAGGCATGAAAAAGAAGAGTGTCTAAATTCATGGTTGGAGCACTAGCAAATTAAGTCCATTAATTGGAGCCGTTTCCAATTAAAAGAGAATCAAAGAAGGGTCTAGTATGAAAACAAGAAACCATACAACTCTGTTTTTCCCCTTTCAGGGCGATATACGTAGAAGAAAGTTTACATGGAGGGTAAAATCGAACAGACACTCACGGAGGGCAGGTCATGGACAAAATAACAAGAAAAGTAAAAGAGTGTTGCTGTACAATGTTTTGAGCAGTTGGTAATAAAGTGGACTTGGTGCACCTGTTATATACACAGATGCATGTTTGAGAAAACAATATCTTCAAGTAATATCTTCTGAAACCCTTTGAAAATCATATTTAAATGATATAGAAGTAGAAATTCAGTCTGAAGTAGTCATTTTTTTTTTTTACCTCATTGACACGACCAACAATGATATCTCCGACCTCAGGTTTGTACCTACAAATATGAACATTACTGTCATTGACTTGAAGAGCATACAGCAAGAACAGGTGCCAGCAGTTTCTGACATCCATTGAGGTAGCTCTACGTATTTTCTTTTTCATAGTTTTATTACATTCCGTTAAAAGTTAAGATACAATTCCATGATTAGGGGGAAGATTAAAGTTATGACAGCCAGCTAAATAATCAAAACAGCTGAAAAGGGGGGATTCAAGAGGTAAGAACTATGTATCACCAAGAAAAACACCATGAAAGGATCGCGCTTCATTTATGAATCATCTTTTCCACAATGTTAAGTTATGGAAGTCCAAATTTTGTGGAAAAGACAAACGAAAACAAAACCATTCATAAGAAAATGAAAAAAATATGGTGCTGCTCTACAACAGAAGACAATGGATGTATTAGCTAAGGTAAAGTGTGTGGACTGTATTTACAAAGAAATCTCTTCTATACTTTAAATTCTAATGCCAGTGTTGTCCACTTCAATGTTTGAGTGCCCGTATTCCTGCAGAACCAGACACCTATATTTACTTTTATTGGGTTAAAATGTTTCTTCTCAATGTGATTAAGAATGCCATTCCAAATATCCGAGAACACAATGCTTGGGAAATTTATGCATTATTTGGATGTTAAATGTGAAGTATAAACTATACACGGTAAGTGGGAAGACTTCAATGATTTCATTGATTTCCAATAAGTGTGAAGCTAGACAGAGAAAAATAATAATAATAAGCTCCAAAGAAACTACAGTCAAATGTCTGATCTGACAAGAATAGCTTCATATTACCTAGCTCTTAAGGCACGGACATACACCAACTTGTTCACACGCTCAACCACACCACATAAAGTTGCCACCACTTCTCCATTAAGCTCGGACGTACCATGCCCCCTTAAACAAAGTTGTAACCCAATAAAAATTATAGACGAACAACAATGTAAAGAAGTAAGAAGTTCTCATCAATATTTTAGAAGAAAACAATGCCAACAAGCACAAATCTTGCTCAGCACTGAAATTTACAGAAAGATCATATCACACTACTGAAAATGCCCAACTCACTTGAGAACACCATCTTCATGGCTGACTGTGATGGTATCAGCAACAGTGACAGTAGCTGAGGAGTTCACTTTTGAAGACAAATCCTGCAGTTCCTGCAAAGCGGTTTGGAGTCGAACTTTCTGTGTTTGATTCAGTGAAAGATTGAGCTCTCTCATGATTAAGAAACTTCAAGGGATTCACTATTTTTCCTCAAACGAGCATTTTAACCCCTCTACAGCATCCACTCTTTAAAGTTTTTGCATTAAAAGAGGAACCTGTGTTCTTCTCTCTCCCTGAGACTCAATCACAAAAAGAAACGGTCAGAATGCTCACTGAAAGCAGTGGCATTTGTACATTTATAAATAAGGAAGCCAAATGGAAAAGAGGCAGGAAGGAGCAGTAAGCTCCGAGCAGTGGCGCGGCAGCCGGGGACTGAGAGTGTTCGTGGCATACATAACCCATCAAAGGACAGAAATATGGACCTGAGCCTACTCCAAAACAAAGAAGCAGAAATGGGGGAAGAAAAGGCACAAGCTGAGACAAGGAAAGAGGCATAGGCAGGGAAAAATAAAAAGGTATGAGGTAAGAGGCAGAATTATTTACCTTCAAACTAGCAAAGCCACCTGTCCACATTGGATGGGCATATACTTAAAAAAAACTTTTTTTTTTTGAGGAAAAATGCTGAGTTTTATTTATTGATATGTAAAAAATTTAGAATACAGACTTTGTAAATCACTTATTGATGGGTTGCGACAAATTGCAAATTGAAGTAACTTATATAATAGATCTAATGTAAGCCATCAATCATGCTCACTTGAGACCAGCCTTTGTCATTACATGAAATACTCAAATAGACAAATTTAAAAAGTAATGAAACTATCAAAGTTCACCATTACCGTAAAAAACTCAAAAGAATGTAAAGAAATATTAATATACAGCTTTGATGGAACAAAATAATCTATTGGATTTACAAACCTGAGTAGATAATAATGTGAAACACTAAACGTGAGAAGGCTATAAGAGAAACAGGCATTAAAAAAAATGGAAATACGTTCAAAAGCAAGCAGAACAAAGAGGTAAAATGGTGAAATACCACAAAATGGAAGACAACACAACCTAGGAAATCTACACAAAGTCAAACTAGAAACTTAAACAGGCTTAAAATCATAAAGAGAAACTTGAGAGACCATTAACTTCAGTGAACAGAGAGAAAAAAAAAAGAGAGAGAAATTACTATAGACAAACACAATTTAGATCATAGCAGCTTATAAATGTAAGCCAGTATCCTTTATTGAACTCAGAAACACAATGATATACATTTGTCTTAGCAGGTATATTTTATCTTTCATATCAATTGAATCATCTTCATTTGCTGTAAATCGGACAAACACAATTTAAATTATAGCAGTTATAAACTTAAAAGGGCCCATCAAACATTGATTAGAGCTGTAAACTTGAAATACTATACGTGAGAAGCTAACAGAGAAGCATACATTAAAAAATGAAAATACATTCGAAAGAAAACAGAACAAAGAAGCAAAATGGTGAAAAGGCAGTGAAAAGGACAAGCGTTAAATAAAAGTGGGATTGCGCAGGAAATAAAGCAGCCAGAAGAAGATAAAAATTACTGCATGAAAAATAGAACAATAGCTAACAGAGATAATAATGTTCCCAGCAACCTACCTAAGGAAAATACTGGTTCTTGCTATAGAGTTAGCCGAACGAAAAAGAAGGTTTGCCTGTCCAGGTTCAATTTCAGAAACAGAAAACTAGAGGGCTTTAACTTCGGAGATCAAGGGAAAAAAAAGATCACTGGTATAAACTACCAGAAAGCGAGCACGGTACAAAAAAGAGTGAGCTTCAGAGAGCCGAGAGAGCGCTGTTAAGGGAGCCCGAGTCCGAGAGCGCGGGCGTTTAAGAGAGCCTGAGAGAGCTCGCGTTTTAAGGGAGCAAGGAGCCGAGGACAGCGTAAGACCCAGGACTCAGAACCGACTCGGGCACTTAAAAATCCGGGTCGGGTCAGATCGACCCGGTTTTTTTTAAAATCCCAAAAAAAACAGTGTTTTAAAAACCGTACCAAACTAGCCAGTTCGACCCGGTTGAACCCAAATCCGAGGCCAATCCGGTTCTTATTGACTCGTCCCAGTTCAGTATAACCAACATAGCACCGATTGGATGGCTGGTTCAGTTTTTAAAATATTGCAAAAAAAAAAGACCTTATTTCATCGAAAATCCGTCGGTCCACGAAGAGGCGTGATCGAGAGAGTAAATCGATTATATCAGAATATTTTGTGTTACAATTATTTTTGAATATCAAGGAATGCGAGTACAATCTCCTAGGCTTCCTCTGATTCGATATCCGTATGAATTTGGTGAAATTTCGGCTTCTGGCGAGGACGACGAAATTCGAGTTCTGGAACGAGTGTGCACGAACAATGACAACTTTGGTCAGTCGGACGAAAGTATTTGTGTTCCGCGTGTATCGACTTGTTGACGTTGCCGGCGAACGTGGAGAGCTACTTTGGTCGAACTAGTGAATTCCGACAAACGGTGAGTTGCTTGACTTCTTTGGCTCGAAAGAGCTTCTGTGCGTGAGAATTCTTCTCGATGAAGGATTTTTCAGACCTTCGTCTCGAGAGAGCTTCAATGCGTGAGATGACTTCTCCGTAAAGGATTTTCGAACCCTTGTGACTGAGCTTTTCTAGCTATTTGTAGCCGACTCTGTGCAGTTGTTGAGGATCGATCCCTGGAATAGGGATCACGATCCCCTTTTTGTTGTAGTTGCAGAGATGGGAGGAAGACCAAGAACTCCTCTGTTGGATCCCTCAAAGCAGTGTCTTTTCTTGGCTTCCACAGTTGGCGACTAGACCTTTTAACTGTTGAGTTGAGTGGCATCGTGACATGGCTGCTGATTGTTGCCGACGCGGCAAATTCTCGCTGACTGGGGCGTCGACTGTATCGATGACGCAACAGGATAAATGAATCTGGCGATGGGCTGCGACGAGTGACATTGAATATCGGCATAGCCTACCCACGAACGTCGTTTGATGGATTGATGAGCGTTTGGGCTCGTCGAAATTGGGCTGGTCACATTTTAGTGCATACAGATTGCCCCCTTTGAGACTTGACCGTTCAGAGAGAACGATCAAGTTTCTAATGTGAAAACGCATGCACACACACAACACATTTTTTTTTTTGGACCCTCTTACTCTTTTAAGGTCGTTTATCTTTTTGTGTATGTATCCTTTTATGTCCTTTTACTCTTTTAGGACAATGCATATTTATGTACACTTGTATCTTGTATCTATTTTTTTTTTTTTTCGTTTTTTTTTTTTTGCTCTCTTGCTGTTTTAGATCTGTTTGCTTTTTTTTCGATTTTTTGTTGTTGTTGTTGTTGTGGTATACACGTACATATATTATATGTACGGTACAAAGAGAGACAGAGTACATGAGCAGAAGTGTTGTTCAGGTTTGAGCGTCGACGCCGAGTTGGAGTCGACTGAGTAACTGGCCGCAGTCAACTTGAATGTTGCGGCCGAATGTCACTTCGATACTTCAGAGAAGGCAGTTGCGATGAATTTTGATGACTTCTACAAATTTCAGCGACTTTGGCCGTCGCACCGGAGGGAAGTGCAGTTTCGGCAGCTTGGTCATCACACCGAGGAAAGAGCACGCACCCGAATAAGGCCCGGGAGGCCGAATTCGAATTTGACTGATTTTTTCGGCGAGCTGAAGTACTACATTACAACTTTTAATGTACATTATAATTGACTTGTTGAATAGGATATAATGATAACACACCTTCCAATGTGTGCCTCCATGGTGCAGATCGTTCTTCCTTATTCCATTTGTTTTTTTATCATGGCATGAGAGGCGGTGTGCATTCAACAGTGTTAACGGAACATCGATCCATGACGTGGGCGTTAAAACACCTTGACCAATGACCATGCATGCATGAACAAACAGGTGCATGAACAAACGGGTTCAAATTTGCTATGCCCAGGGCGGAGCGCTTGGCTCCGCCCTCCTCTCACAGAGGGAGGGGCCCACAGGGGGCATGGGTGGGACCCACCAGAACCCTTTGTGGGAGGAGGGCAAAGCCAAGTGCTCCGACCTGGGCATAGCAAATTTGAGCCCTGAACAACAGCTAGCTACAACGAGTAGTACGTACCCTTTCTTCTTTAGTTTCTTTTTTCATCTCTCTCTCTTAATTTGTGATATTTGATTTGGGTTGTCCCTTGGCCCCGGAATAAAATGATCATTTCTATCTCCTTGCAAACAATTCGCACTCTTTTCATTTGATCATAATTATATAATTAAGAGGCGCCTGACGATAAATATTAAGATTGTGTGCGTTTAATTATGTGCAAAAATCCGTTATAATTAATTAAACTACTACTAAAAGTGTTTAACCCTGCTACAATTAATAAGCTTTTATATTCAAATTTGAAAAAATTTCTTCCGGGGGAAAAATTTCTTAATAAGGGCCAAAATAAAATATAAAAACATATAATAAAATATAAATATATCATATATTATATATTTAATTTATTTTTTCTCTCCCTATAATTTCTATATTTTCTCTTCTCTCTCTCTCTTTCTAATCTCTCCTTTCTCTTTCTGATATTTCTTTCTCTCTCTCTCTCTCTCTCTCCTCTCTTTCTCTCCTCTCTCTCTCTCTCTCTTCTCTTTAATCTCTCTCTCTCTATCTCTCTCTCTCTCTCTCTTTAAAAATAATAATTCTCTCTCTCTCTCTCCTTCTCTCTCTTTTCTCTCATAATCTAATTCTCTCTCCCTCTATCTCTGAATAAATAATAATAAAATAATAATAAATATAATAATTCTCTAATAATAAATTCTCTTTCTTTCTCATTTAATTCTCTCTTTCTTTTAAATAAATAAAATATATGTCATTTTTTCCCTCTCTTTCTTTCTCTCTTTCCTTCTCTCTTTCCCTTTCTTTCTTTCTTTCTTTCCTCTTTCTTTCTCTAATGGTTTTCGTTTCTCTTTCTTTCTCTCTTTTCAATAATTCTCTCTTTCTCTCTTTTCTCTCTCTTTCTTTCTCTCTTTTTCCCTCTCTTTCTTTCTTTTCTTTCCCTCTCTTTCTTTCTTTCTTTCCCTCTCTTTCTTTCTCTCTTTCCCTCTCTTTCTTTCTCTCTTTCCCTCTTTCTTTCTTTCTTTCTCTCTTTCCTCTCTTTCTCTATATATAATATTATATTTTTAAAAGTGAGTGGGGGCCTTATTGCCTAACCCTATATAAAGGTTTAGGAAATTTTTGGGGGGGCCATGGCCCCCCCCCCCCCTGTCTCCGCCATTGCCTATCGGAATCCAAAACATATATAGAGTGAAGATCTCAAAGCCCGTAAGTCCAATATTATTTAGGAAGTTTTTTCGAATTCTATTACAAAAGGAGATTTAATTACAATTAATTACATAGTCTATATATATTAGCTAGAAGTGTTTCACATGACTGGCCGGGACAAGACAATTCCGCTGACGCAGACTTGGCTTCCTCCTTCAATCTGAGTAGGTTTCCCAACAATGATTGTAATTTCCTTTTAATTTACACAGCGGAAACGGTGGCTTCTTACCAAAAAATGATTTCTCTGGCATCACCTGCAAATTGAAGGCAGTCTGTAAATTAAGAAACCCAAATTCTTAATCAAATGCTTAAGAGCCACAACAAAATACTTGGATGAGATTAACATGTCACCCTACTATATATATATATATATATATATATATATATATATGTTGCTTGCAGATAATTTGATCCATGTTGTCAACAGAATAAATGAGTCGTTAGTGCATTCATAGGAACTGTAGGAAATGGATACTATGACAAATATGTCCTCATGTTACTAATTATGTAGCTTTTTACTAGGGGTGGCAAATGGTAATGGATATCCACCAGACCGAAGCCTTTGCCGACCCACGCTCACTCCCGACTCCCCCCTCCCGAATCCCCCCTCTCCCGAATCCCCCCCCGAATTCCCCTCCCGAATCCCCCTCCGGACTCCGGACTCGACTCCCTACTCCCCCTCCCAAATCCCCCTCTCGACGGACCCGGATCCGCTGGCCAAAGATTATTTTGGCCAGCGTAGTAAGCCAATCACTAATCACCGGACCACGGGATGCCGTGGCGATGCTCAGCACAGGGGAAGACCCGGTGCAGCGGGGTTTAGGGCAGACCGGAAAAAAAAAAAAAATCACATCGGGTTAAGATTTCAACTTCCCGCCCTAAACCCCGCTTCGTTCCCTTTTCTTCTCTCTTCTTCTCTCATCCCTCTTCTTCTCTCTTCTTCCCTCTTGCAACCCTCATCTTCTCTCACCCGCTTCGTTCCCTCTTCTTCTTTCTTCTTCTCTCGTCAATCACACGTCTACTTGATGATGGGGTATGAATAAGATTATCAATTTTTTGTAGTCTGTACCAACCTTTGAACAACTATATACCATAAGAGTATATTTTTTTGGTTATCCGGTAACTTTGTACTAAGTTTAGTACCAACTCTGTACCAACCTTTGGACAACTATATACCATAAGAATATATTTTTTTTGTTATCCGGTAACTTTGTACTACGTTTAGTAACAACTCTATACTAACCTTTGTACAACTATATACCATTACAACAGACGTTATACTGTCAACTCCGAATTCTATGTAAGGCAACAGTGCAACACGCCTATGCCAAAGGTAGCGCCATCCTCTTAGCGCGGTAGCGCCCTCAGGGGGCGCGGTCGCGCCATCTTTCAAACACTTATCATCCTCTAACACTATACTACGTTTAGTACCAACTCTGTACCAACCTTTGGACAACTATATACCAACAGTGCAAATTTATTTATTTTCTGGTAACGCTATACTACGTTTAGTACCAACTCTGTACCAACCTTTGGACAACTATATACCAACAGTGCATATTTATTTGTTTTTCGGTAAGACAATACTACGTTTAGTACCAACTCTGTACCAACATTTGGACAACTATATACCATTAGAGTATTTTTTTTTGTTGTCTAACAACTATTTATTACGTTTAGTACCAACTTTGTACTAACCTTTAGACAACTATATACCATTTCTGCAGATTTATTTATTTTTCGGTAACGCTATAGTACGTTTAGTCCAACTCTGTACCTGTAAGTTTTGGTGATCGAGTAACGTTATACTTCATTTAGTACCTGTAAATAGATGCAATGATTACAAACAATAAAGATCATTTATAGATAACCATGTTATCAATATCTAGGACTGCATAAACAAGTAAACCCAAGAAGCGGGTGAGATAATATGAAGGTTGCCGGAGGGAAGAAGAGAGAAGAAGAGGGATGAGATAATAAGAGAGAAGAAGAGGGATGAGAGAATAAGAGAGAATAAGAGGGATGAGAGAATAAAAGAGAATAAGAGGGATGAGAGAAGAAGAGAGAAGAAGAGAGAAGAAGTGGGAACGAAGCGGGGTTTAGGGTGGGAAGTTGAAATTTTAACCCGGATGTGGTTTTTTTTTTTTTCCTGGTCTGCCCTAAACCCCGTTTCAGACCCCGGTCTTCCCCAGGCCGAGCGCCGCACGGGCATCCCGTGTCTGAGTGCTCGGTGATTGGGTTTGGCTACGTTGGCCAAAATAATCTTTGGCCAGCGGATCCCGATCCCCTCCGGACACCCCTACCGACTCCCCTTACCGAATCCCCTCCCGAGTCCTGACTCCTCTCCCCACGTGTAATCGGAACTGAAGAAAGACCAAACTTTCTCGGTGGGAATCGAAATCTCTCTCGGTGGGAATCGTGATGAGAGAAGAAGAGAGAAGAAGTGGGAACGAAGCGGGGTTTAGGGTGGGAAGTTGAAATTTTAACCCGGATGTGGTTTTTTTTTTTTTTTCCCGGTCTGCCCTAAACCCCGTTTCAGACCCCGGTCTTCCCAGGCCGAGCGCCGCACGGGCATCCGGTGTCTGAGTGCTCGATGATTGGGTTTGGCTACGCTCGCCAAAATAATCTTTGGCCAGCGGATCCCGGTCCCCTCCGGACACCCCTACCGACTCCCCTTACCGAATCCCCTTACCGAATCCCCTTACCGAATCCCCTTACCGAATCCCCTTACCGAATCCCCTCCCGAGTCCCGACTCCTCTCCCCACTTGTAATCGGAACTGAAGAAAGACCAAAGTTTCTCGGTGGGAATCGAAATCTCTCTAGTTGCGAATCGTTATCTGTAGCGTCTCCTTCGCTCTCTCCTCCTTCACGGCAACGGATTCGTTCTCCCGGTATGCTTCTGTAAATTTTTATTTGGTTATTATTCAGCTTCTATACGACGGTTTGAGATTCTGTCTGGTTATAGCTTCTTCCCCCTTCCGGACACCGTTTTGTTGATTTAAGAGAGAGAGAGAGTAGCTTCTTCCCCCTTTTGTCTCGTTATAGCTTCTTCCCGGCCGACAGACCCACTTGTGATTTCCCTCGGAAGTTCCAGGGACCCGATCCTTTCCTGGCTCGATAATTACTATTGTGTTGATGACGAGAGCAAGAAGACACTTACAAGGTTGATTGAGAAGTTTGGGTACAAAAAATTGAGATGGGTTGTTGGAGAAAAGGCTGACAGCTCCCGATCAGGGAAGTCTCAAGTTTATTTATCAGCAGTGTTGTAGAAGTCAGTTCGATTGTGATGAAACTTTGCTTTTTATCAAACTGATCTTTGTTGGACTTATACCAGACATATCTCTACTTTTCTTCTTTCCTGCCAAAATAACATTTTTTGCTAGAATGCCCCCTTGGTGCCTTGCTGTTCTTAATTTTAGTGAAACAAGTGGAAAGTCTGATCAAAATGATTACTTTGTTGGAGGAGACTGAAGTTATTCCAGACTTTTTTCTATTTTAATACGTATTACCAAAAAAATTTGTTCATTTAAATGGATTTGCTAGTTTAGTCAGAGTTAGTTTTCTCTCTTATTTCTCTACTTTGTTTTGATCATTCTGTGACATTTGCATGTTAAGTTTATATTTCTCCTGGTGAGTTCCGTTCAGAGCCCTAGATGTGTGGTTCACTTCTCATCCTGCCCGTGGAAATGAAAGGAAATCAAAATGAATGCTTTTTGCAGTAACTTTTGTTTAGATTTAGAGTAACACTTTTCAGTTTGAAGTCATTTAACCTCATAACTTGTTTGAAATATTGCAGATTGTTTGCCACTTTGTTGACTGGAACTGGGTGTCTGGGTCTGGAGACTCTGGACCTCGGGTTTGCCGTGTGCGTTTTGCCGACTGACCCGGCGGGCGACGATCCTCCGTGAGCCTATATATATTTCACATGTGACAAGGAAATTTGGGCACGGAGCAGAGCCACTGGTACCTTTCCTCTCTACGCCATGGGCAAGAAGAAGGGAGACGAGACATCGGCCGCCACCGCCGCCAAATCCAAAGCCGCCGGCGGTGGCTCTACCAAGGAGAAGTTTTCCGTCTCTGCCATGTTAGCGAGCATGGATCAGAAGCCTGAGAAGTCTAAACCCTCTTCGAAATCCAAATCCAAGCCTAAACCCAAAGCCATTTCTTCCTACACGGATGGCATCGACCTCCCTCCCTCCGACTCTGATGAAGAAGAAGGAGTCGGTCTCAATAACTCGGAAGAACACACCGAGCCCTCACGGCGAGCATTCCGCTCCACCGTCGACCTTCCGGCCCCCGCCACCGTTACCGACAGGGAACAGAAGAAGCGAGATAAGAAGGATATGCTTGCCACCCACGCCGCCGAGGTTGCTCGCCAGGAGGCTCTCCGCGACGACCGCGACGCCTTCACCGTGGTCATCGGATCCAAAGCTTCCATCCTGGACGGCCAGGACGATGCCGATGCCAACGTCAAGGACATCGCCATCGAAAACTTCTCCGTCTCTGCACGGGGCAAGGAGCTGCTTAAAAACGCCTCCGTCAAGATCTCACACGGGAAGCGCTATGGTCTTGTCGGACCTAATGGCAAAGGTAAATCTACTCTCTTGAAACTCCTCGCTTGGCGTAAAATTCCGGTGCCCAGAAACATCGATGTGCTCTTGGTGGAACAAGAGGTTGTTGGGGATGAAAAGATCGCACTGGAAGCCGTTGTTTCAGCTAATGAGGAGCTCGTTACACTCCGACGTCAGGTCGCCGAACTCCAAAACTCCGCTGAAGAGGAAGCAGAAGATGATGCAGGAGAGAAGTTGGCGGAATTATACGAGAGATTACAGATAATGGGATCGGATGCTGCTGAGGCACAGGCCTCTAAGATCCTCGCTGGATTGGGTTTTACGAAAGAGATGCAGGCGCGTCCAACGAAATCGTTCAGCGGAGGTTGGAGAATGAGAATTTCCTTGGCTAGGGCTCTATTTATACAACCGACTCTGCTCTTATTGGACGAACCCACCAACCATCTTGATCTCAGGGCGGTTCTTTGGCTGGAGGAATATCTGTGCCGGTGGAAGAAAACACTTGTCGTAGTTTCACATGACCGAGATTTTCTAAATACTGTCTGCACTGAAATTATCCACCTTCACGATGAGAAATTACATTTTTACAGGGGAAATTTCGATGATTTTGAGACGGGATACGAGCAGAAACGGAAAGAGATGAACAAAAAATTTGAGGTCTACGAGAAGCAGGTGAAGGCTGCAAAAAGGAGTGGGAACCGGGTTCAGCAAGAGAAAGTCAAAGATAGGGCTAAGTTTGCTGCGGCCAAGGAAGCCAAGGGTAAAGCAAAGGGGAAGGTGGATGATGATGAGCCAGCACCAGAGGCTCCAAGGAGGTGGAGGGACTATAGCGTTGAATTCCACTTCCCGGAGCCCACTGAGCTAACACCGCCTCTTCTACAACTGATTGAAGTGAGTTTTAGTTACCCTAACAGGGATGATTTCAGGCTATCCGATGTTGATGTGGGTATTGACATGGGAACTCGAGTTGCAATCGTGGGCCCAAATGGAGCCGGCAAGTCTACCTTGCTGAACTTACTTGCGGGTGATATTCAGCCGAGTGTAGGGGAGGTTAGAAGGAGTCAAAAGTTGAGGATTGGACGTTACTCACAACATTTTGTGGACCTTTTAACTATGGAAGAGACTGCTGTTCAGTATCTTCTGCGGCTTCATCCAGATCAAGAAGGGCTAAGCAAGCAGGAGGCAGTTCGAGCTCGTCTTGGAAAATTTGGGCTTCCAAGCCATAATCACCTCACACCAATTGCCAAATTATCAGGGGGTCAGAAGGCACGAGTAGTATTTACTTCAATTTCCATGTCAAAGCCACATATTCTGTTACTGGATGAACCCACAAACCATTTAGACATGCAGAGTATTGATGCCTTGGCGGAAGCATTGGAAGAGTTCACTGGTGGAGTTGTGCTGGTTAGTCATGATTCAAGGCTAATATCTCGTGTTTGTGAGGATGAAGAGAGAAGTGAAATCTGGGTAGTGGAGAACGGAACAGTGAGGACTTATCCAGGAACTTTTGATGAATACAAGGAGGAATTGCAGAAGCAGATCAAAGAAGAAGTGGATGAGTGAGTTGGTAACTTCTCTAGAGGTATCTATTTTTCTGCTGTATAGGAAATCATTTCTCTGCGTTATTGTTATATGCGTATTTTTCTCTTTATATGTGTGAGAAACCATACCATCATTCACAATCATCTTGTTGCACGTGAGAAACCATACCATCATTCACAATCATCTTGTTGCACCTGAGAAACCATACCATCATTCACAATCATCTTGTTGCACATTCTGTCAAACTGGCAGTTCTTCACACTCGATTGAGGTTATTTACCTATAAGTTATACTGAATGTTTGTTGAAACAATTTTTTTATCTGAAAAGCAATGTTATTTACACTTTCATCTTTTAATTTTGAGTCTTGCCGGGAAATTTTAGAATGTAAAGTTAAACTACTTTTGGTTGACAGAGTATTTTAGTAAACTTGCCATAGTGTACATTCTTAATCTGCCACTTTCAACAATCTAATTATTGATGCACTTTCTAGTGAACTTACCCCTTGATTTACCTTAAAATTTACGAGTTGAGTGATATTATTCACCTTGGGATTGTATGCAGTAGTTGTGCGGTATGATGCATCAAATATCATTTATGTGCTCATTGCTTGTGGGAGTTTGTGAGGGGAGATCTGAAGCATTCTATCATGATTCTTTTTACTCATACTTTTTTACACGAACAATCTTTTTAACTTGGAATTTGAGTATCCTGGAGCAGCCAGAAGATACTTGGCCCATCTAATGCACAGGAGTCACATGGGTTCCAATATTTCGTTTTGTTTTCTGTAACCTAAGTGCTGACAATGAATCTAAACTTATACCAAGCAGTACCGCAATCTATTTCACTGTATAAAAACTATTCTATGATACTCAAGACTATCACAATTTTGTGAACTAAAAAATAAAACTGGAAAGTATAGTGCAATATGGAAAACAAAAGACAGTATCTCTGTGTCTCAGGCATTATATGGTCTAGGCATCTCCAGGACCAGCTGGTCCAGTAGGGCCAAATTCTTTTTTGCTTAGTAGTAATTAAATCTCTGAAACTCGAAAGAAGAAACAAAGAGAACTCCACAAAATTGGGGGATGAGAGAAGGGAAAACAAAATAGACAGAAAGATCATGACGAAAAGGCCATCTTTTGAAAGTGGTATGCATAAATGTTGACCTCAAGAAGTAGCAACCTTGTGATGCCATTAACTTAGATTCCACTGAACTAAGTCAGACCAAATCAAGTCAAATGAATTATTCATCATTTAAAAAGAAAAAAAAGACATTCCAAATGAGTAGGTATCCACTTGTATCCATGGGTTTCTAAACCTGGATGATTTTAATGTCTCTTGTTGATCCAGAGAGAAAGTTACTGTTATTAATACGTTTCCTGTTACTCTAGGCATTACTTTAAATTGAATAGGCTGGTCATTGCTGTGATTGAGCTGAAATTATTTCAGTCTTTAGTATGGGAGAAATAAGTGCATGAATGCCTTGGCCATCCGTCATGGTCTTTAAAGAATAGTTGTGGTAATGTTTATGTGGAACCTTCCTGCTTTCATGCATCTAGTCATGAACTTCATTTTGCCTGTTTTGTTCTGTTTTGTACATTATTTGCTTGGCTCTGAACTCTCTTCTTATCCTCGGTATCTTGCATTTTCTTCCAACTGACTACTGAATCATAGCAGACGCTGGGATACCATCCATGCTTTTGGGCACAAGTAAAACTGTTTTCCTCCATTTTTACATGTGTGATTAGGATTTGCTGGTGGACATAGTTCACGGATTTTCCCTTCATCTGATTGTGTGAGCTCTTTTGCTCTAATCTGTTTCTATTCTCATATACATTTCTCAGAAAAAGAAAGAAAAAGTAGTAGAAGTGTTAATGTGCATGACAACAGGGTACCATGTTTACATGTTTTAACCACTTCACGTCATATATTCACTTATCGTTTTCTTCCATTTTTCATTATAAGATGCGTTACTACGAAATCTGTGGGGCCTTCATATTGTATGTTGATTTCCCTTAGATCTATCTATTGATTTGTGATTCAGGTGACTTGCTGGGTATTTTGTTCGTTTTATCTGAGACAACTTCGTCCCTTTTGGTATTTAAATGGTTTAATATTCACAATGCATTGTTTTCTTGTTAATATTAGTTTTCATGTGTCTGTGCAAAGTATTGAATTGCTTCAACAAGCTGTTCCAGTTGTGACAATGTGTCTACGGTGTCTTCATGCATCATCTTGTGCGAAGAAGATTAAAATACAGAGTTTCATTGGATTGTTTCTCAATTCTAACCGTACGGTGCCCTGTTAGCTTGGAAAAATTAATAGTTGTGGCGTTTTGCCCATCAAAATTGGAGTTGAGTCTTTGACTGTCTGTTGTTTTGCAGATGATGAGGATCTATGCGTATTGGGAGTGGCAAAGACTATTGTCTGTTAGTACTCGGGAATCTTCACCTTTCGTTGTTATTGATGGGGATTGCAAAAGACGGATGGGAAGATCTGGTGCTTCCAGTGAAATCTTTTCATGTTCAATCAGCTATTATATTTAGCCTGTCGACTGTCGTGGTGTTGGAGATTTTGGAGTTACTGTACACTCGGAACGAGTTATATTGCGGCCTTACACTATTTCATTGGGCTTCATCCTTTCCCAATCTGTATTGAAATAAATTCCCTCTGATTTGTTTTGGGGGAGATATGTTTTGGGAAGAGTTTTTTTTTGGGTGAAATATGTAGTGAGATAAATTCCTTTAATATGTAGCTCCGGGTCCCTATTGCATTGCGTGCAGAGGAACATCAACTAGAGCAGAGGAACATCAACTAGAGCAGAGGAACATCAACTAGAGCAGAGGAACATCAACTAGAGCAGAGGAACATCAACTAGAGCAGAGGAACATCAACTAGAGCAGAGGAACATCAACTAGAGCAGAGGAACATCAACTAGAGCAGAGGAACATCAACTAGAGCAGAGGAACATCGACTAGAGCAGAGGAACATCAACTAGAGCAGAGGAACATCAACTAGAGCAGAGGAACATCAACTAGCGCCCAGCACATATATAATCCAAACCATGACTATGAGAAGATAAATAAACAAATAAAATCTTTCTCTGGTTTTCCAGCAGATGTTTTGCTGCACTACACTGTTGGGTTAAAAAACCACTGTGCATGCGTCCAGCCGGTATTTTATAATAATATCTCTGTTCCATCCGTCCCTGATGATCCATCTATGAGATGTTCAACTTTAACAGGAGATGTTCACGACCATTCATTCTCAATAATTTTCTAGACATTGTCTCCTACTAGTGATTTAAGCAACTCCTCGATCTGGACTCTGTCCTCCCCTAGAGAGCTTTCTTCCTGTGTATGACTCAAAAGCCAACTAAAGTTCTTCCTCAACTGCGAGATATTGTGGTGGAAGTGCCATAGCCAGCAAAAGCCAGACCCAGAAGCATGGCCACGTCCAGGCTCCAGCGCTCTCTGCCACGTCGGGGAAGAAACGGCGGTGAGCAAGTAGTGAAACGTGGCCGGCAAGACGAAAGAGAGGAGAGCGCAGACGGTGCTTCCGACCAGGGATACAAAGGAGGCCACAATTGTTAATGCCAGAACTGATATTGCACGAGAGGTATTAAGGAAGAAGATGCGAGCGAAAGGAGAATTGCAGCATAGTTTGTGGAAGAGGAAGCTGCGCTCCAGTTTAGCTTCGACGATTTCATGGATGGGATGCATCATGATTGGGAAGGTGAATGTGAGCGCAATGCAGAGTCCCGCCTCCACGTGTATAACGTAAGAAGCATTATTATTTATAGCCCCTGTTTAGCAGGTGATCATTAATTAAACGTTTCTTCCTTCCTGTTACAACTTAAACGAGATCCGACTCAGTGGGTAAGGCCTTAATTATCCCATTAATTCCTTCATTAATTCATTAATTCATTCATTCATTCAGAGCCCAGAGAAGGACTGAAGGAGAGAATAAATAAAAAAAAAAAAAAAGAGGCCAAAATAACGTACCTTGACCGCAATGGAAGACCAGTTGTTTGGGAGATTGAGCGTGATTATCCTTCCTCACTGATGCTTCTTTTTTCCACTTATCTGTATCATTCATTTAAACACAGGTCCGGAGGCTAAAGGAGTTCGGTGTAACACAGGGAGAGTTAGCTCGCTATATGGATGCACTTCTAAAAGACAGTGAACAATTGGCTGCCATGATTGACAATGTTCCTTCTGTGGATAATTTGGATTTTATCATGGAGAGTGATGCACTTGGTCATACAGTAATGGATCAGAGGCAAGGACATGAATGCTTGGTTGGTGTTGCTGAGACAGTTACTCTTGAAGAAGTAAGTCTCTGCACTATGTTGTTGAAATATTTATTCACGTTGTTGCTTCCACAGAACCTTAAGCAATGTCATAAGACCTGGACTATACTGGTAAGGTGAATTAGGTTGCAGAGGAGATTGAAACAGATTTTCTTACTTATGTTAAACAATCTGGATTAATTGATTCCACTTGCAGGCTGGCTGGCTTTAGTTGGGTTCTTCAAATAATAACTATATATAAGAAACTATTATTGTGAAGGTCCTTTCAATTTTCCTAATTGAAAATGAATTGGTTGACCTCTTCTGTTTTACCCAATTTAACTAGTGTGGCCTAGTCTAGGCTATTCCACTAGGTTCTAGGCTCAGTGAGGTTTAAGTCATAGCTGGAGTTTGCACCCCCTGTCAGGTAAATCTATCTGCAGCTGTCACGCTAATACATCAATTTCTCTTAATTAAATTGAAGTGGTTGGCCTCTTGGTTTTGCCCACTTTAACTAGGTTGAACTTGTTCAAGCTATTCCTCCAGATTCTTAGCTCAGTTAGTTTTTTAAGTCACACACACCAGGAATTTGTACGCTTGTCAGGTGAAGTCTATCAGCTCAGTCATGCTAGTGTGTCTTATTAGCATGCTCCTCACCTAGTTAACCTAGTGTGTCACTGAGTTTATCTATTAATCTAGTAGATTTTAGTGTTCCTTATTCTTTAGATTTTACCTTTAGTAGTTCTGATTAAATTGTTTTCCAACATGAAATATTCAAAGAGTGGTTGGTGCAGGTAAATTCAACTGGTGCGAAAGTGTTGGAGTTCATTTCCGAGTTTGGAAGCCCTGGTGCTCCACTTCCCGCAGCAATTGTTGCATGTGTTCCAAAGAAAGTACATATTGATGGACTTGGGGAGATGGATTTCAAGATTTCGCCACATGAAATTACAGATGCTATTAAGAAGGGCTTACAGCAACCAATACAGGCTGAACAAGAGGTGCTTTTTTATAAAATAGTTTGAACATCTCAGTATCTGATGTGGACATGTCTCAGTCATTTTCTTGACATTCTAGCAAGCAGTTAAAAAGTGTAATTTGCGGTTCATCTGTGGTAGCACTATCGTGCTCTGGGAAATGCTCTGAGCATGGCATGAAGCGTACAGCGAGTAGGTCTAGGATGCAAGTCAGGATGATTTTCTACTCATGCTTGATATAGCATATGCGACAGCGATCTAATCCTTAGATGAATAACCAGGCAACTGATTCTGTTATTCTGTAGAATTAATTATGAAAAAGAACCTATGTGAAGAGCATAGATCACCGAGTTTGAAGGAAATACATACCACAGTTGATAAATTATGGTTAGGGAAGCACTGGTATGCTGTACTGCAAACATTATTTATGAAAAATAACCTATGTGAAGAAAATATTTGTATGACATATATGTTTCCATAGCCTCCCTCTTTACTAGATGTCTGCATATTACATTTGTAAGATGTGATGTATGTTCCTTCAAATATAAAGTGGGCAGACAGGTCATGCAAGTAGTTTTTGTGCTTAACTTGTTTAGTAGTAGCTCAAAGGAGCAAGAGTGGGTTGGTTGGAGCTGAGATGAGCTTGAAGTCAGTTACATGACAATTTATAGGGGTTTTCTCACCATTTATTTTGTATTTTTGAAGTGTTATCGCCAATGCATGTGATCGGCCTCTTGTACGGGGGTGGGCAACTTCTAGCCCTGTAGTGTCAGTGCCCACTCTTGGCCTCATGTACTGGGTTGCAAGAAATCCCACGCCTCTGTGACAAGTTGGCTCTATCACTCCTACTCTCAGGTTACCTATACTGAATTCGAGTCTTGGAGATTTTCCAGCTGGGGCATTCTTGTAACTGGAGCAACTCAGGTTTTTAATAAAAAGCCCTCCCTCTGGCTAAATCAGTAGCCAGAAATTGACATATCTTTTTCCCCCTTGTCTTCTCCTTTTGCCTCTTCTTCTTCCCTTCCACCTCTCTCTATCGTTTTCCTGTTGACATGATACCCTCAGAGACAGAAAATAACATTACGAGCTAGGTTCAACTTAGCTGAGTGAGCTGACTTAAAGTTTAAAGAATTAATAAGAGATGTATGTGTTCTGAAACTCAGTCTTGCTGCTTAACATAGTACAATTGATTCTTGCTTCCAATACTGTGACTACTTTTTTTTTTTTTTTTTTTTTTTTTTTTTTTTTTGTCATTGCCAGGTGCTGAGGGAAATAGAGCAAGATCTATCCGGATTTCAGTGTGGCCTTGCACATTTCTTTTGTAAGTCTTGATTTTATTTTTATGTCCAATGTACGATGCATTTTCTCCTGAAACATGTCTATATATTTTCAGTACAACACACCAGTGCTTCCTTAATTAACCATAAATGAGAACTATGACTCTGATGTCCAGGCTGACACTGAGACCTTTCTAAACAAGATAGTTCCGGAGGTTTGATATAACCTCAGTAATTTCCTTGAGATGAAGGAATAACTTATTTGTTTAATATGTCTTCAGGGGCGATCTGCACCATGGAGGCACACATTGGAAGGTGTGTTATCATTATATCCTGTTCAACAAGTCAATTATAATGTACATTAAAAGTTGTAATGTAGTGTAAACAGTTGCTTCAAGGTTTCGATTGATGACTTTTTCTCAATGCAAGTTATATTTTGTTTTCTATCTTATTGTTCCTCAATGTGGAGGACAACACCTCAAAGGCATGTGATTTGTTGGTAGGAATAATTTTAAGTACTCATGGGAAATTGTTTTACTCTTGTTGGTGAGGTAGTTCCTGGTGTATTTTTCGGTTGGCCATTGCCTGCTATAGTAAATTATTAATACCATCTTATGTTATTTATTAAAACAATCCATGACATCATGGATTGCAAAAGTAAGACTGTAGAGAAAAGATCCTTCAAAATAGCGATTTGACGTTGGTTAAACATAATGGTTTTGTAGGACCTGATGATATGCCAGAACACATCAAGTCATCAATGTTTGGTTGCTCTCTTACGTAAGACATCCCTCTGGTTATGATACTTCATGGACTTTTCTGCTACATTTGTTTTTAATGAAGAATTAAACATGAGTGCTATCACAGAGGGATTCCAATAACTGAGGGACGTCTCAACATGGGAACTTGGCAGGTAAATGAGGCTAAATTTTTGTAGATGAATGGCTTTCTGAATTAAAAAGGTTGTAGGTTTCAGTGAGTAGGATGATTGGTCATATCTCTCTGAATGGTTTAACATACTCGGGAAGAATCGGGCTGTATAGATTCTGTGAACCGACATATACAATGAACAGTACCAGCTGTTGTAGGAAGGTTGAATGAACTTTATGATAACCTAAGATTTGGACGCGGAGTTCCCACTTTTGATAACCTCTAGGAATTGGCTGGATCTTTTGAAGATAGGCAAGCCATGTTATTGCCTTAGACTATCCTTGCGTAGCGCCAAGATGACACATTCGATTGGCAGCAATTAAAAATCATGTGTATATATGGTTGCTCAAACGATTAAGCACTGGGGCACTTGGAAGTTGGTGTTTTCAGTAGTTTCGATTCTGCAGCAATGAGCGGGAATTCATGGTTTCCATTTCTAGTAGCTTCTTTGTTTATGTATGTAAACGAGTACAATATGTGGACCGAAAAATACGGATCCGATGTACAGTGTACAAAATAATTTGAAGGGTATTTTGGTAATTTTCAGGTGATTGTGTGGGGTGCGACTTCTAGAACTCCTTTGATTCAATCTCCGACTAAGAACAAACGATCGCCGAATAGACACGAATGATCAACGTACGCCTTCTCGAACGAACTAAGAGAGGCAATTTGAATTTTGCCAAAGCTTGACGAAAAATTTGGTATTCCGATTGGCTCACGGCAGGTCGATTTGCGAGATAGCGGCAGGAATGCTTGTTGCTCTCTCAGATTTGGGTGGTGATTTGGGATTTTTGGGCGTCTTGAAAATTTTGTGTGTCCGTTTGATCTTTTTGTGCCCGATCCCTTTTGTGTCCTCTGAATTTATAAGCTTACCGGCCTCCAACTGCATTGACCGGGTTCATTGGAGCGGTTGTAACTCAATCGACTTTTTCTGTGTAACGTTCTCCTTAAAGAGTGGAGCTGTCTTAGATCGAGGCAAGGGCCATGTATGATCCTTGTTGGTCTGCCGATGTGGCCACTTTGGATGACATGTCGCCCATGTAAGCTGCCGATGTGGCAATTGG
Organism: Aristolochia fimbriata; assembly: GCA_019845555.1. Lineage (NCBI taxonomy): Eukaryota > Viridiplantae > Streptophyta > Magnoliopsida > Piperales > Aristolochiaceae > Aristolochia > Aristolochia fimbriata. Next base: position 12,597,980 of record CM034078.1, on the reverse strand, counting down.
GATCTTGGTCGTTGATTTGTTGAAGCTTGATCGACGGCTTAATTTCGTTGATCTGACTCGGGTCGGTCTTTGACTTGTTGACCCGGATTGTACGATGCTGATTTGGACCGTAAATGTCGGACTTTACAAAATTGATTCTTACAGATGCCCCCTTCAAAATGTGCGCATCAAGTGTATAATTTGAGAATGTGCACAAGAGATGTGTACATTTTGAAGTTCTATATTATTATTATTATTATTATTTTTTTTTTGTGGGCCCTCTCGCTCGTGGGCTTGGGCCCGTTGCCGGTTTAGGTTTACCTGGACTTTTTGGCTTGATGGGCTGTTTGGGCCTGGTTCTTTATGGGCCCAACATACTTGGGTCGAGCTGAGTTGAGTTGGTCCGAAGTCGAAGTCGTAGACTGGTTTGAGTCAGCCGAAGTTGTGTAAACCGAGTCAGGTGGGTCGGGTTTGTATAACCGGGTTTGGATGGGTCGGGTCTGCCGGATGGGTCGGGTCCGGTTGGCTGACCCGAAGTTGAGTGTGGTCTTATCTCAATTCAAATTATGAAGAGATAAGAATAATCCAGAGAGGGGAGGATTTTTCTAGGGTTAGAGGTCTTATAAATAAGAGCCTCGTTAAGCGTGCCCTTAATTGCTTATGTTCCCCGATTTTGACTTCACGCGTTTGCTTCTTTTCTCTTGCTTTCTCTCTCGACGCGTGCAGACCTGCTTTTGTTCTCTTCGATCGTGACATCACCGAGGTAAACTTTTCTTGGCTTCGTCTTCTTGTTGTCTTGTTTTGCTTATATGTATTCTTTGTTTCTCTTCGCCGAGGAGGCATCGTCCGAGAGGCCTAGGCTGATTCGGTGAACTTTGGTGCGAGTGAATTTTTTGGTCACCGTTTTCTGAAGTTTACTATTAGCCATTGCTTCCTCTTTCGAATGTCGATCGCGGGGCTGTTTTTTTCAGATATTTGATTAGTCGTCGGCCCGTTTCCTTCTTTTTGCGATGATATTTCCAGCAATGGAGGTGGCTCGAAGTTGGTGGAGTCGGTTCGGTGGAGAAAGTCCATTTGTTTATCGAGATTTCGCCATCCGAACCCTCAATTTTGCCTTTCGTTTCCTTGGTTTTCTTTGTGATGATATTTCCGGCAATGGAGGTGGCTCGAGTTGGTGGAGTCCGGTTCGGTGGAGAAAGTCCACTGCTTACTGAGATTTTGCCATCCGAACCCTCAATTCTGTCTTGAACGCCGCTGTTAACCTTCTGATTTTGATGATTTTTTCTTTGGGCTTCTCCGCGATCTTTTACGTCTGTGAGACAATTGAGAGGCTCGATTTGGTAGCGCCTTGTTCAATGGAATTTTGGTCCATTGTTTACATCGGTTGCACCTTCTCGGACTTCGATTTGGCTTTGCACGACGTTTCCTTCCCCCCCTATTCTCTTTTTCTTTTTCGTTTTTGTTGCGACTTTGGGCTCGTTGTCGGCATTTTCTTTATTGCTATTGTCGGCGCCGGACGGAGAGGCGGAGTTGGATTTGTTGGCGTCGTCATCGCCGGAGATGAGCGGAGAGCGGCGGTGGAGGGCGTCGTCGCGTCGTTTATCGGCGGGCGGCGCCCCTTCGCTACGCTGAAACCGGGTGAAAGAGACGAGCTACGGAGCCTCGCCCTCGCGATGCTTCGGCTTGTCGGGTAGCGATCCCGGATCTTCGATGTCCGAGTACGGGATCCGGTTAAGCTGCCGGTACGCGAGGCCGGATTTTAGGGTTCCGATTGCGGGACCCGTATAAGGCGGGTATGAGAGACGGATTTTTAGGGTTCCGCGTACGGGACCCGAACATCGCGGTTCCGCGTGTCGGGTTTGGAGGGTCCGCGTACGGGACCCGACTGCTTCGTCCTCTTCGTTGAAACCCTAGTTTTGGGTTTTCAAAACTTGTGTCTTCCTCCCTTCCGTGCGGCTTCGCTTTGTCGCGGGGATACCGATTTGAGAATGTTTATCCGCTGGCTTACCTTTGTTTTCCGTGGTTTGTTGATGGCGCGGCGAGGCGGCGGTGCTGTTTCTGTGGTTGCCGGTGATGCGAAGAGGCGTCGTCGGCTTTGTTGTTGGCGACGCTTCCGTTGACGGTGTTGCGGCGAGGCGGCACTTCCGTTGATGGTGTCGCGGCGAGGCGGCGCCTCCGCTGCCTGGCGTCGCGGCGAAGGGATGCCTTTGCTAGGATATAAAATCCCTAAGTCCCAAACATTAGGACTTAGGAGTTTTGTTTCATTGGGTCGCGACTCGGGTCGCGGCTCAGATCGATTCGGGTCGACTTGGGTCGAATTCGGACATGATTTTTTTTTTTTTTTTTTTGTTTAATTCGAAATTTAAGATATCTTAATGAAAATGAGCTTCCATTAAGTAACTTAACTCGAATTAAGAAATTTAAAATAGAATTTACCTCCAATGGAGCCTTTGATTAGGCTCGACTTTGATATTTGTGCCTTTGATTAGGCGGATCCTCGACTCCCAGCCTTTGATTAGGCAGATCGATATTAGGCAGATCGATATTTCGGCCTTTGATTAGGCAGATCGATTTCCAAGCCTTTGATTTTGACAAGTCGATTTCTGAGCCTTTGATTAGGCAAGAATTCATCGTCCCGTCCAAGCCTTTGATTAGGCAGATCGATTTCCGAGCCTTTGATTAGGCAGATCGATTTCCCCTTCGTGCCTTTGATTAGGCAAAACATTAACTCTCGGCCTTTGATTAGGCAAGAATCCATCGTCCCGTCCAAGCCTTTGATTAGGCAGATCGATTTGCAAGCCTTTGATTAGGCAGATCGATTTCCCCGCCTTTGATTAGGCAATCCCTTTATTAAAAATTAAGACTTAGCCAATTTAGGCCGATTTAGCCTTAATTAAAAACTAAGGACTCCAATTTTGCCGATCGATTTTTTTCGACTTCGCTGGAATTGAATTTTCTTGATTTTGTTGGCGCGGTCGCGCCACTTCTGGATTTTCGACTCTTCTGAATGTTGGTTTTGCCGAAATCTGAACTTAGAAAAACTTTGCTACTTTTGGCGCGGTCGCGCTGATTTTGTTTTGAGTTGGCGCGGTCGCGCCAACTCTGGACTTGATTTTGCCGAACTTGCCAGTTTTGCTGAAAATCATGACTCTGATCTGACCTTTGAATTTTGATTTGAATTTTGATTTCAGATGGCTGCTCCTTCAGTTACTTTGGTTGGTGGATTGAGGGCTTTTGATCACACCGTAGTTGTTGAAGGAGAGACTATTCAGACCTTGGCTTTGTACATGGAGGGCGATGCTTCTCATATGACTTACTCCCCAAGCGGGAATCGGTTTTGGGGGTCACGCCGAGAAACCAACATCCTTAGTAGATAGCTCTCGCTCATGTGAGTTTTTTTGAGTAGGCGTTTGGCTACCAAAGGACCGTGTATTCTTCCCTGCCTTGCCTTGACACTCCGAGAGGGAAGACAAAGCTGCCAAGCCGGAACTCTTGCGCGCCAGCGTGCCTCTTGGTTGGTGAATAAGCCCCGTTGCCACATTTGTTTGAAGATGGGGTAGTTGAGCGGACCCTTTACACCCCCGACACGACTTTGGATAAGCCGATCCCCGTTTCTTTTCGAAAGTGGACCACTCTGCTTATGGGTCGCTATGCAGCCTTCTCCACAACGCGGGGATCTACTATGGCATTTGGGGATCCCTCTTTCAAGACATACAGCTGTGATGTATCGTGAGTCGAGCTTTTCTCGGCGCCTGGAGTCCCAAGGCGAACACGTTAGTCACGTGCCGTGGTGAGCTTTCTATCACTCGATGGACATGGATAGGATTTTCGGTTTGCCCATCGCTGGCCAATTTTACGACGCAGATTTCGCCCATGGTAGCTGATTTTAAGGAAGTGCGGAGTAACGGATTTACCCTTTAGCTGCCGTTATCCGTTTTTCGGCATACCACCATCTCGCCGGAGTTCTGGGTCCAACGTGATATCTTTCGCGGCTTGGGTCGAATTTTGGTTCCGCATTGCAGGGGCGATGCCGTTCCAGTTGATGACCCCGGGCTGCTTGGCATGCCCGTTTTGGGAAAGATCGCCCTCTTTCGTGAGAGTTCACGCCACGAGCGATGTGTTTCACTTCCTCCATGTCACACGGGTAGAGAAGACGAGGTCCACTTGGCAGCGCTCCCTATCGGTTTGGTTGTCGCGGTTCGTGTTCGGGCGATTGGTGATGAGATCCGACCCATGGTTTTAAGGTGGCTAGTTATATGGCCACCGGGGTCCGCTTTTGCTTTGGCGGTCCTGCCTTGGCCTGCCTTTACAAAGGTTTGGGACACGCTGCTGCTGGATGGCCATCGATGGCTCGGTGGCCTTACTTGTATACTTGCTTTCGCCGTCTACTTTCACACGCACGGGGAGGATTTAGAAGTAAGTCGGCGTCAGGTATGATCTCCTTCGGGGACCCTTCTCTCAAACGTAATTTTACGGAAGACCAGGCCTGCGATTTGTTTCAGCGTCTTCCGGTGCGGTGTGGCATAGATATGTTCTTGCCACCGCCAAAACTTCTTTCTTGGTGGACGAGTTTAAAGAAGCCGATAGCTAGACAGCATTATGAGAGTCTTCTTCAGCGTCCCCGCATTTGTTTCTTGACGGTCCGGGCTTCGATTCATTTCTTTTTGTGGAGCCGTATTGTCCAGCCAGATTTTGCGCCGACAGTTCGGCTATTGTCAAGATCTGCCCGGCGATATGGGAATCACAGCTAATCATCGGAGATTAGCTCTTTATCGGAGTTGGTGGCCCTTTGGAAAACCAGCATTGTTCGTCCTTGTGGCGGCTTGATCTGCCTGCCGTCCGGGGAGAACGGGACCCATCTCGAGACCCGGGGACCACTCCAGCTTATTATACTTGGTGGGCGACCCACATGTCGTCACTATTTCAGGTAAGTTTATCTCCCCTTCGTTTTTCTTTGCTTTGCTTTTTTCCTTTTCCTCATTGTCTTGTGTCTTCCAGCAAAATCGACCGGAGTCAAGGCCGATTGTTTCAGCGGTGGAGGATAGTGACGAGGACTATGACAGCGATCGGTCTCACCCTCGCAAGCGGAGGCCGAATGGCAAGAGGCCAGTTGGTGCTTCTTCGGTAAGTATACTTGTGTCGGTATACTTGTGGTTTTTGATTTTGCTGCATTTCTTTATTTCTTTTGAATTTCAGACGGGCAAGAAGAGGGCTCCTCTTACCATTTTGGCGGACGCTTCTGGTTCTGCGTCAAAGAAGAAGAAGGCACGTAAAGAAGTTCCGCCTGCCTCTTTTCCCCCTTCGCCATCGACGTTCCTTCCGCCTATTCCAGAGACGAAGCCTCCGACTTCTTGTCCGTCGGAGAACCCTCCTATTGAGACGGTTCAGATTTTGTCTTCCCCGGAGGCGCCCGCAGCACCTCAAGAGGAGGCTTCTGTAGTGGGAGAGCCTGCAGAGATTACACTAGCGTTGACTCAGTCCGAGGGCTTGCCTGTTCAAGAGGTCGCTCCTTCTCCATCAGTTGTTCGAGAAGAGGCGGTGGTCGAGGCAGAGGCTCCGCCTCCTGCAGTCGAAGAAGAAGCTCCAACTCCAGCGGTTGAAGTTCCAGCTGAGGCAGCTGTCGAGGTGATCCAGGAGGAGGTCCCGACCACTGAAGGAGCTTTGGAGACTATTTTAGCACCTGAAGAGGCAGTTATAGAGGTTGCTCCAGCCACCGAGGAAGTTCCGCTTCGTGCAGGCCACGCCGCCTACTGCCGTCTTCTCTCGACTCCATCGCAGACCCGCCGCAGGAGTTTTTGTCTTATGTTGAGGGCTTGATGGTGCAGGCTTGGAGAGACCGAATAGTCCCTCGTATGTTATCTCCAGCGCCGGTGAGTGACATATCTTTGCTGGCCCATGCAGGATTTGCCATCAGCAGGTTGCGGGGAGATGGGTCATGATGTGACTTCGCCCCACGAAGTCTACACTCAGCAGCCTGAGACTCTTAAGGAAATTGAACGCTCGGCTGGAGAGAAGGCTCGCCGGACTTCCGAGGGGGATGAGGCGGAGGGTATTGCTCAAACGCTTTGGCTATAGTATCCTCCAAGTTAGAAGAGGCCAAAGCCACTTTGGGCGAGGTTGTTGAGGAACTTTCGGAGGCTAAGGCCGAGGAAGAGGATGCCCGTGAACGCTTTGAGTTAGCCAGAGAACAACTTCAGTCGGCTGGTACAAAAGTCGCGATACCTTACAACTCAAGCGGAAAGCAGATCCAGGAAAGTGTACGGGTTTGAAGACGGGTGTGGTTGAAGCTGAGCGGCTGATAGCAGAGGTCATTGCCACGCCCACCCTTAGTGCGGTGAGGAGGCAACTCTCCTATCGTCGAGGGCTGCCTTTGCGAAGTTACAGCAGGAGATGGCGAGGAATCTTTAGGAGTTGCTTTGTTTTCCGCCTTTTGATTTGATTTGTAACCACACATTTTTTTTTTGTCGTGTAGTTGAATTTTGTTGCCCCTTTTTTTTTGCATTCCGCTGAATATTCATGAATAAAATTTCTTTTGCATTCCACAGAATATTCATGAATAAAATTTCTTGAGAAATTTACCGTTTATGGCTGGGAGTCTTCTTTTCCGGGGAGTGACCAATTTGTGCGCGACCGTTAGTGTAGACTTCTTGGACCACGAGTGGTCCTTCCCACTTAGGTGCAAATTTTCCCCTTCTTTGCTTGTGGCCATGATTGGTCAGCGCCTTTGCTAAGACAAGGTCCCCTTTTGAAAGGAACGAAACTTGACTTTTTATTGAATGCGCTGAGTGAGGCGAAGCTTGATAGCATTCAAGCCTTTGTTGTGCTTCTAATCGCTTCTCATCGAGGGATTCTAGCTCTTGCAAAGGGAGTCGGATATTTTCCTCTTCCGTGAGTCCTTCTCAAGAGCAACTTCGCGGCGATGGAATTTGAATTTCCGGTGGGAGCACAGCTTCCACGCCAGACTAGTGAATATGGGGTTGATTCTGTTGGCGTTCGAACGTAATCCTGTATGCCCACAGTGCTTTTCCGCCTTTCGTGCCAATCTTTCTTATTCCCTGCGACTGTCTTCTTTAAGATTTTGCACAAGGTTTTGTTGAAGGCTTCTGCCAAGCCATTGGCGGCAGGGTTGTATGCCGTGGACGTCCTCTGTCGGATGCCGAATTTCTCACAGAAATTATCCATGGTCTTGTTACGGAACGGGGTGCCGTTGTCGGTCATGATGTATCTTGGGACACCATACCGATACACGATTTGTGTCCGAATGAAATCGACCACAGTGGCAGCTTTGGTTTCTTTATAAGCTGCTGCTTCTGCCCACTTAGAAAAATAGTCTGTGGCGGCCAGTATATACTGGTGATTTGCCGACGACTTTGGGTTGATTGGACCTATGATGTCCATTCCCCAGGCTTCGAATGGCCAGGAGGCCACTGTTGGATGTAAAGGGCTGGGAGGCTGATGGATGTAGTTGGCGTGTAATTGACATGTCGTGCAGTGTCTTGCCAATTCTATCGCGTCCCGCAGCATTGTAGGCCAATAGTAGCCTAATTGTTTGACCTTGAGATGCAGTTTGGGGTCCGCTTGATGGGCACCGCAAATCCCTCCGTGTGCTTCGGCTAAGATTGCTTGTCCTTCTTCTTTAGAGACGCACCTGAGTAGGATCCCGTCGTAGGATCGTCGGTACAGCGTGTTGTTGAACAGGCAAAATTTTGGTGCAACTCTTCGTACGTACACCCGAGCCTTCAGTTCCTCAGGAAATTTCTTGTGCTCTAACTAATCGAGGAATTGTTGACGCCAATCTTCTTCCTCAATTGCATAGACCGAAACCAAATTGGTTTCTTCTTCCTCTCGAGAATTTCTCCAAGGTAGGCACCACCCATCTTTTCGCAGATATAGGGATTCGTTCGGGCCTTGCCTCGAATCGTGCCGCTGACTTGCGGCGATCCCGCCAACGCGCCCGCTTTGGGAATTACTGGGCTCGGGTACATGCCCTAGGGTGACATTTGAAATTTTTGCAACAATCTTTGAGCCTCTTTTTGATACGGCATGAGCTCGTCTTTTCTGACCTCGAGGTCCCCGATTATCTGTTTGATCACCGAGAGCGAATCGCCGAAGATTTCTAGTTGGCTTAAGCCCATTTCGATAGCCATCCCCAAACCGAGGATTATGGCTTGGTTTTCGGCCTCGTTGTTTGTGCAGCGGTGGGATAGGATAAAGGAGTACGGCGTTAAATCCTCGTTGGGAGATATGAAAAGGACTCCAGCGCTGCTTTTTTTTCGCGTGCAGCACCATCAAAGTACATCCTCCATGGAGGTAGCACTTCAATGAAGAAGACTTCTTCATCTGGTAGACTTTGGCTTACCTCCCACTCTGCTGGGATGGGATGATCGGCTAGGAAATTTGCAAGTCCTTGTCCTTTGATGGCTTTTCTCGAGGGATGAAATTGATCTCGAACTCAGAGAGCAACAAGGCCCATTTGGCCAGCCGTCCCGAAAGCATTGGTCTGGACATGATGAATTTGAGGGGATCTGCCCGAGAGATTAGATTTGTGGAATGTGCGAGCAGATAGTGTCTCAGCTTCGGATGGCTTAAGATGAGTGCAAGACACGTCTTTTCAATCGGGGGGAGTAGTTGAGTTCTGCCCGACCATTGTACGGGCTTAGATAGTACAACGGACGTTCTTTCCCTTGGTCATCATTTTGGGCGCAGGAGGGCACCCAGAGATTTTTCTTGAGCCGCGATGTATAAGAGAAGCGGCTTTTCCAAGTCGAGCCATCAGAACTGGTGGCTTCATCAGGTAGTTTTGATGTTTTGGAATGCCCGTCGGCAAGATTCGCCCCATTCGAAGGGTGTATCCTTCTTCATGAGATGACTGAAGGGTTGACATCTTCTCGCCAGATTTGAGATGAACCGAATATAAGCCGGATGCCCCCGAAGGCTTTTAATTCTGACAAAGTCTTTGGTTCGGGCATTTGTTGAATGACATCGATCTTGGGTCCGATCGATTTCGATGCCCCTATGTCCAATTAATCTGGAGGAATTTCCGGATGAAACCCCCGAAGGCACACTTGAGTGGATTCATCTTCAACTGGTACCGTCGTAGGCGTTCGAAGACAGCTCGCAGATATTTTAGATGGTCGTCTCTTGATTTGGTTTTGACCACCACATCGTCCACGTAGCATTCCACAAATTTGTGGAGGAAGTCGTCGAATATCTTTTGCATGGCCCTTTGATAAGTGGCTCCTGCATTCTTCAGACCAAATGGCATTACCTTGTAGCAGAAAATACCTTTTGGCGTACGGAAGGCTGTCTTTTCCTCGTCTTTTGGATCCATCCGAATTTGATTGTAGCCGGAAGATCCGTCCATGAAGGATAAGGCTTCATGCCCCGTTGTCGCATCCACCATTAATTCAGTGATAGGGAGCGGGAAGTCGTCTTTTGGACAAGCTTTGTTCAAGTCCCTGAAGTCGACGCAGACTCGAATCTGTCCATTCTTCTTCTTCACCGGTACGATGTTGGCGATCCAGCTTGGGTACTTGACTTCTCGGATGAAGTCGGCCTTGAGGAGTTTATCGACTTCCTTCTCAATTTCTGGGACAAGCTCTGGACGAAATCGTCTTTGGGACTATTTTATCGGTTTGACTCCGGATTTGATTGCGAGTTTGTGAATTGCAACTGTTGGGTCGAGCCCAGGCATCTCAAGATACGACCAAGCAAAAACGTCTTTATATTCACCGAGTAAAGACATATAATCTTTTTTCTTTCATTACGAGAGTGAAGCACTCAAGAAAGTGGGTCTTGGATCATCCTCTGTACCCAGATTTACTTTTTTCAGCTGGTCGATGGTTGCTTGGCCGCCTTCCTCAAAGATTGCAGGCGCTTCTCCCAGATCATCTTCAGCGGTTGAGTCGTTACCCTCGTCGGCCGAGATGTGGTGGACAACGACTACCTCTTCTTCTTCTTCTGGGTCCTTTTTCTTTGATGATATGTAAATCACCACTGGGGTGACTTCGCTGCTTTTGGATTTTATTCTTTTTGAAGAAGTCCCTCCTACTTTCCCCAATCTTTGGGTCGCAGGGACCCGTGTGGGTGCCCCAAGTCTTTGGAAGACTGTTCTTTTGGGTTGCTCCATCGGTTTTCCCAACCTCTGAAATACGCTGAGTTTTTTTCGTGGCTGTGGAGCGGTGGTATTTGGTTTGGGGTCTTTCGCTGCCCCTTTTTTCCGCCGGACCTTCGTGAACCTTGGATTTACGCTTCGTTACTTGGTTCGGAGGAATATTTGATTTCTATCTTCTTCTTGTCCCAATCGAGCGAATGCCGAGACTCATTGGCTCGGGATGCCGATTCGTCAAAAGCCGACGTCCGGGTTTTTTTCAGGCGGCTGCCTTCCTTTTGGTTGTGATTTGATTGACACCGGCCTTGCCGAAATCACAACCTGCTTGTGTTTTTGATAGCCAAGCCCATGTTTGTTAGGAGGGATTGAATAACCCCGCGCTGAAGGCTTTTTCGGGTTGGTGACAGGTTTTGAACAGCCACCATCGATTTTTTCTTGCGGTTGTTCGAGGGAGAGTCGGGACCCCGCTTTGGCCATCATCCGGTGGCGTTGGGATCGAATCCTTGTGTCCGAAGTTTTTGGAAGCTCGGGTGGATTCTTTTCTTCTTCGACCAGGATGCCCCGGTTGTTGAGTTTAGGCAAGGGAATAGTGGTGGCGCCCTTTAAAAAGCCTTCATTTTCTCAGCTAACTCTTTCGGTTGCAAGTGGCTTAAGGGAGATTCGCCTTTCTTCCTTCTTGATTGAGGATCGCACCTGAGAATTGGTTCCTCTGTTTGCTTTTTGGGTTTGGCCAGTTCACCCTTGACGGCTTTAGGGGGAGCGGCTTTACGAAGTAGCACCTTCTTTCGAGTAATATTTGGCATCTGCGAAGGATGCTTCGCCTCGCGTGAAAGGGCACTCATCCGCGAACACCGTTTTTCTCCTCTCCGCGTCTTGGTAATATTTGAAACATCGATGAAGGGTCGAAGGGCCGCGACCTTGTTGGTGTGTAACCAGGGCCTCGAAAGCAGCATATTGTAGGATGTACGGGCATCAATTACATGGAACGATGACGTGGGAAGTCATATCCCCGATTTGTAGTTCCAGTCTGATTGTTCCTAATGCTCGTTGTCCTTCTTGGTTGAAGCCTTGGATCATCAGCCGAACTGGCTTGGAGGTCGTTAGCCACCAACCCGACATTTTTCAAAGTCTGGATTGGCGGGATATTTATTGCTGATCCGCTGTCCAGGAGTATACGGTTGATCCACCGGTCTTTGATGGCTCAGAGGCGAATAAAGGTCTATTATGAAACATTTCCCCCAGCAGCATGTCAGCTTCTTTGAAGGAGATGGAGATTGAATGAGCCTCCTTGACTTGTGGTGGCTCTGAAGGTTGTTCTTCTTTCAGCGTGCTGGGAGATAAACCCATCTTTGGTTCATCGTGCCTCCGCATCCTTAATTGTTCGACTTCGGCATGCCAATCGTCTTTGGCGGCAACGAACTTGATGAGAGCGTGCCTAGATCTGATTGGCAGATCTAAGTCATCATGTACCGCATTTGTGATCGACAAGTTCTGTAAACATGTATGAATATCGTCGGCAGATTCGATCGGAGCCTTCCCTTCACGCCTTTGCTCGACCACTTGGGGTGAACAAGTGGCTACCAGTGCAGGGGTTGGCGTCAAGAATTCTGACGGGAAGAAATCAGCCAAAGTGACTGGCTTTGGCTTCTTTTGATAGATCTCTTCTTCGACTTTTGCGGAGGCTGATTTACGTCTGTGCCTTCTTCCTCCTCTTTTCTTCTGGGTTTTCCTTCTTGGCTCTTCTTTTTCTGTCGCAAACCCCTTGATGAATATTTTCACGGGGAGTTCTGGAAACGGTTTCTTTTTGTGGGTCACCACTTCCCATCCTTCTTTGTCTTTGGTGGCGGGTCGTGGCTTTGGTCCTGAAGCGCCAAGGCGAAGATTTTTCTCGTTCGATCCTTTGACTCTCTCGATGCGGTGCTAGAATCTGGTTGGACGAAGATGGTGTGGGAAGCAGCCGTGTTGTCGTCGTCGATTCCAGGATGATGCGACCTTGCGCCGCTAACTCGAAAGTATTCTGTCCTTTAGGACAAAACATCTTTCGGTAGGATGGCCTACCGGTCGATGGTACTTGCAATAGTTGGGATCTGAGCTCTTCCCAACATCTTCCCGCCTCTTGGCTTCGGAAGCTGCAGCAGATTCTTTTCCGGAGTTGCTCGAGCATGCCCGGAACATCGGAGTCGGGGAAAGGGTAGGTTTTGGCCTGCCTATCCTTTAACGTGAACTTCGGGCGGATTGCGGTCTTTGGCGAAGTCGATTGGCATTTGGCTTCCAATCACCGCCCGTACCTTTTATTTTGGGTCGCCGTGATCTTTTGCGGCGGTTCGGGCGGTGTTCGTGGCGAGGGCTTCTTTTGAAGGAGTTTTGTACTCCTTCTTTCTTAACTTCGGCTTCTTGTGCGCCTCGGTCGGTGGAGCCTTTTCCTTCTTTTTTCCGGATGAGGATCTCCATGCCAGCGCTTCGGTCGCCAGTTTTTGAAGTCCCTCGGCTTCCGACTCAGAAGAAGTAGACAAGAGTCCAGTTCATCCCTCGAATGCACATGTCGATGGATGTCTGTGTGGATAAGGAGGTGCTCTCCTTGCAATTGAGACTGAGATTGCGCCAGCGGTTGATGTATTCAATCACCTTCTCACCCTGGCACTGCTTGAGGTTGGTGAGTTCTACCAGCGTCACCGTTCGCTTCGTACTGTAGAAGCGGCTGAGGAATTCACTTTCTAATTGTTCCCAGCTGTAATGAACCCGGTTCACTGGGTGTTCGGGAGCTGGAGATGAACGGATGATGGGTGAAGGAGGGATAGGATTGGCGGACGTACTGGGTCCAGCCTGTCCCTCATCGTTTCTGGGCTGGGAGGGTGCTCCCAGGCGATCTGCAATTTGCTCGAATTTCTGCAGAATTGTGGCGATCTGGAGATCCCTCTGCAGTTCTCTTTCTCTCAATTGCTCGTCCCTTTCCCTCATGGCAGTTTGGATTTCTGCCAGTTGCTCCTCCACAGTTTTGGTTTGGGTCATCATTGCCGAAACCCTGATGACTGGAGATGTAGGGGAAGAAGGGCTTGGAGCGAGAGGTGCCCCAGTTGGTGTAGTCGGGCGCGGGGAAGGAATGATGCGCCTTCCTTCAAAGTGAGTGATTAATCTTTGGAACTTCGGCTTCTTTGTCGCATGGAGAGTTCCTTGTTGGGCTTGCGACCGGGCTGGCCACTAGACTGGCTGGTGGTGGGGATGTCAGGACAGCCGAATAACTCCTCGAGGGATGGACCCTTGTTGGAGAAATTATAGGGCTGGTCGGAGCTTGGCTTGCCTGCGGCTGAATTTGGACAGCGCGCTGTGTAGGCAGAGATCCCATGACGGATCTGGTGGTTGGCCTTGAACGACCGATCACAGGGATTTGGGATGGGCGGATCCCTCTGGTTTGGCTGGCAGCAGCAGCGGTTGGTGTGCGCGGACGGCGAGGGAAGGTGACCAACGGATCGGTCATGCTCGGTGCCGACGACGAGCTGGCTCCAGCAGTTGGGGTCTTGGCAGCGGCCTTGTTGTTGTTATTGTTGGAACCGGCCATTTGAACTTTGAACTTGGTAGATCGGGGAAAGAGATGAAAGGTAGAAGGGTCCCACCGGGCGTGCCAAATTTGTAAACGAGTACAATATGTGGACCGAAAAATACGGATCCGATGTACAGTGTACAAAATAATTTGAAGGGTATTTTGGTAATTTTTAGGTGATTGCGTGGGGTGCGACTTCTAGAACTCCTTTGATTCAATCTCCGACTAAGAACAAACGATCGCCCGAATAGACACGAATGATCAACGTCATATACGAAGCGAGCGAGCGAGGCAATTTGAATTTTGCCAAAGCTTGACGGAAAATTTGGTATTCCGATTGGCTCACGGCAGGTCGATTTGCGAGATAGCGGCAGGAATGCTTGTTGCTCTCTCAGATTTGGGTGGTGATTTGGGATTTTTGGGCGTCTTGAAAATTTTGTGTGTCCGTTTGATCTTTTTGTGCCCGATCCCTTTTGTGTCCTCTGAATTTATAAGCTTACCGGCCTCCAACTGCATTGACCGGGTTCATTGGAGCGGTTGTAACTCAATCGACTTTTTCTGTGTAACGTTCTCCTTAAAGAGTGGAGCTGTCTTAGACTGAGGCAAGGGCCATGTATGATCCTTGTTGGCTGCTGATGTGGCCACTTTGGATGACATGTCGCCCATGTAAGCTGCTGACGTGGCAATTGGGATCTTGGCCGTTGATTTGTTGAAGCTTGATCGACGGCTTAATTTCGTTGATCTGACTGGGGTCGGTCTTTGACTTGTTGACCCGGATTGTACGGTGCTGATTTGGACCGTAAATGTCGGACTTTACAAAATTGATTCTTACAATGTATAAATTATATATAAGCTCTGAGTGTACTATTGTTTTATTCTTTGTTTTGTTGTTGAATAAGCGGATTATGGTTTGGCTTTATTTATTTATGTTAGGCTTTAGAATGAAGTAGTTAATAGTAGTTAATTAGATTAGATGCCGGGATGAGAGGATTAGCGGAGTTTTATGTTTTCTACTAGTAGGTTGGTTGGTTTTCTACTAGTAAGTTACATGACCTCTTCTAGCTAATTAATATAGACTATATAATTAATTGTAATTAAATCTTCTTTTGTAATAGAATTCGGAAAAACTTCCTAAATAATATTGGACTTAAGGGCTTTGAGATCTTCACTCTATATATGTTTTTGGATTCCGATAGGGCAAAGAATATAAAAGCTTATTAATTGTATCAGGGTTAATTAAACACTTTTACTAGTAGTTTAATTAATTATAACGGATTTTTCCACATAATTAAACGTACACAATCTTAATATTTATCGTCAGACGACTCTTAATTATATAATTATGATCATCAAATGAAAAGAGCATCTGGAAAATATATGTACGTATACGGTAGATATGATTTCACCTGCATATATAGTATTATTCTACTCATAATTAAGCTGTATATACAGTACTGTTGATCACTACTAATTTACACATGGACAGGATCCAAATAAATAAACTTAATTTGCAAACACATTAACAAGCAAAAAATAAATAAGAAAGAAATGTTTTTTTTTTTTTTTCATTTGCCGATTTGGGGTTTCGTTAATCATATCCCCGCTTCACAACGTACGTAAACCAAATCCGAAAACAAAAGCATGCAGACACATGCACACTCTTTCTTCCATATTGCTTTTGTTTTTTGATCATGGCATGAGAGGCAGTGTGCATGCAACAGTGTGTGTTAACGGAACATCGATCCATGGCGTGGGCGTTAAAACACCTTGACCAATGACCATGCATGCATGAACAAACAGCTAGCTACAACGAGTAGTACGTACTCTTTCTTCTTTAGTTTCTTTTTTCATCTCTCTCTCTCTTCTCTCTCTCTCTCTCTCTCTCTCTCTCTCTCTCTCTCTCTCTCTCTCTCTCTCTCTCTTCTTAATTTGTATTTGATTTGGATTGTCCCTTGGCCCCGGAATAAAATGATCATTTCTATCTCCTTGCAAACATCGATCGATGGAGTTGCATGCATGAAGTATATATATATATATATATATATATATATATATATATATATATATATATATATATATGCTTTGGTAATTCCTTTGGACGCGCAGTACTGAATAAATAAAAAATTCCTTTCTGCTATCTCCTGCATTCCTTCATGCTGCTGAGTCTCTTCTCTCTCCATTACGTACCCTGCAGAATTAGTTCCTACGTACGTACGTATTAATATTACTGCTTGTCTCTCTCTCTCTCGCTCTCTCTCTATCCCATATTACTTACTATAAGGGGGGTTAATTTGCATGATTGAATGAAGAATATATATTCTTCGATGAAATGGATGGAGGATATGGAATTATGGATGGAAAGAGATGATCACGAGGCACCAGGCACGCACGAACGCACTTAATTCCCTTCATGATTCCGGGGGCCGCGCCGGTTACCGGTGGCGGTCGTTATTCTTCGAGGGAAGGGGAGGAGGAGCGGTAGAGGTCGTAGGGCGCCCAGAGATGGTCGACATCGCAGGGTTTCCTGGAATCGAGCCTCAACCAGGGCTTCCCCTTGCCGCTCCAGTGGAGGAGACTGATGGGTCCCGGATGAAGCTTCCTGCACCTGCCTTCCAGGTTGTCCCCGCCGAGTCCGTGCTGGTTCCACCTGTGATTCACGGCAGTGATGTTCCCAGCCAAGACGAGCAAAAACGGGGGTAGAGAACCCAGGTGGTAGATGCGCTTGGTGTTCTTCTGCACGGCCATCCATTCCTCGACCTTGCGCGTGTACCCTCCGCGGCGCCACTGGTCCACGTCCAGGACCATCACCCCGGTGTTGAAGTAGCAGGGCCTCTGGCGGCCCCGGAAGGTGGTGGCGGAGAGGGAGGGGTCGTTCCAGAAGGCGTCGGTGAAGTACTTGGTGAAGTTGGCGTGGCAGTACTCCGGCGCAGCCACCACCCGGCCCAGGAGGTCGACGTCCCACAGCTTGGCGATGTCGTCGACGACGATGAGGTCGGAGTCGAGGTAGATGACGCGCGAGACGTCTCCCGGGATGAGCTCCGAGAGGTAGATCCGGGCGTAGTTCAGGGGCTGGTCCAGCGCCTGCCGGACCGACTTCGATATCTTCCCCTTCACCCGGCCAGGGTCGAAACGGTAGACACGGAAGTTGAGGTACGGAAAGGTCGCCCGGATGGAGACGAACAGCTCCCGCTCCAGCCGGTGCGACAGGAAATGGAACTCCACGTCCTCCGGGCAGGAGCTGTGCTGCAGGATCGACAGCACCGCCGCCATAGTCCCTCGCAGGTAGTTCGCGTCCAGCGTCATCGCCACGTGGATCACCTCCCTCCGCCTCCCGGCCTCGCGGCACTCCTCCCCGTTTCGGAACGCCGGGGCTTCCCGGAAAACCGGCAGCTCGTGCTCCGGGGATGATGGCTTCCGGACGACGTGGACCACCTCCATCGCTCTGGACCGCGGGAGGAGCGAGGAGAGGCCGAGGAGGAGGAGGAGGGTGAAGGACAGGAGGCCGAGGAGGGGGACGCCGTGGGGGAAGCTCCACGAGGCCATCCTGCCTTTAACCGGGGGGCAGCACGGACGGGACCTTCAAATGCTGTTTCCGAGAAGAGAAAGAGACGCCATCAGAGGCAGGCCACTTTTCAGATATTGCCTCCCAACTCCTTCCCAACTGCCTCTACAAAAAAACAACCCCGTGGCTGGTGCAATCGTGAGGAAGAGAACGTTCCTCGGAACTATTTCTCCTTTTAATTAATTTCCATCTTTAATTCCCTTTTTTTCCTTTCCTTACTTGTATATATTCATATTTAATCAACCCTATTATATTAGGCTATATGGCTATTATATTATTATTATTATTATTATTATTATTATTATTATTATCAGTAAACATAACTATTTTCAGTAAATCCGTGTATATATATATATATATATATATATATATATATATCCCCACCTAAGACTAAGAGACGGGATTTGAGAGACCGCCGTCTGAAGGGAATAGAGGAAGAAGAACGGAACATCTCTTTTGCTTCTCCTGAATAGACGAGAATGGGTCTTCTGAAGTCTCCGACATTGACGCGCTGCCGTCGGAATTGGACGGTCGCCGGCGGCTTCACAATAACCATAAAAAACTAACCCATCGAATCTCACACACGTATATAATCAATCAATCGGACAGGGCGAGAGTCCTACTTTATATATCACTTTCTCTAAGATTTTTTTTTTTTTTTTTTTTTTTTGAGCAAGTTGAAGTTAAGATTTTATTTAGGGTCAAAAGGAGTCTTTTCTCTTAATCGATCAATTAAACCAGTTTGGGCCAATGTTATGCACTGATTACTGTTCCTTGAATGAGCAGTGCTTTTCCCTCTCCCTGAATTTTTGAAAGGGGTACAAGAGTGCTCAACTGCTGAGGCAGATCGCAAAACATGAAGCCATTGCAATTCTAATTAACCAGCTTAAATCATGGTTTTCATTAATACCTGACTCCAGCGTGAATCAACTCAATGCAGACTACAAGAGAAAATACGACAATGGCGATTCATTCTCTTCTGAAATTCCCAATCAACGTTGTCTCAAAAGTCTTCTCAATGTTAAGGGTAGCCATATTACACTAAGTTATGAGGGTATTTCAATATTTTTGGGTCCAATCAAATCAGATAGATACTGTCTAAAACGGCAAATCCAGCAGCAACCCCGCCTTCATTTGATGAAGAAACCTTTGTCCGCATCAAGTACCCGCATTGATCATTCATGATCACTTTGTCTTTGTTCCTGCAGATCATGTATTATTTTGAGGAAAAAAAAAAAAAAAAACATATCAGACTCTTCGGTGGGAATAACTCAAGCTGGTTTTCTTGTTTCTTTATTTTATACCTTAGATAGGCACCATATATTCCAAGTTCTGATATTGCATTGTCTTGGTAGCAAACCCCATCTCGAACCATAAATGCATGAGAAGTTTTGGGAAAAATTCTTTGCATAAGAATGTAAGCTGCGAGACCTTCAGCTCCTTCTTGTTGCAATTTAAGTAGGGTGTCTCTCACATTGTCGCCATAGATATTATTGCCTAGAAGCAGCAAAAATGGTAACTTATCAATCCGTTCATGAGTTGAAAACCATGAGAAACTGGGTTCTAAAAGAGATTTTACGCAGCTCACCTCCTCCTTCCCGCTGGGGTTTGAGGACAAATAAGTCAGGCCTTTCCAGAGCTTCTTGAATGACTTCTGAATCATCCAAACTCCACAATCCCGCAAAGCATTTCCTTAGCTTTGCAATATCATCCTGGTTATCAAGAAACCTGATTCATTCTCAAGCAAAACAATTTAGAGTCGAAGCTACAGATCAAAACTTTGCCATGAGGATGAAGTTTTAAGAGCATTTTTTACAGGATTGACAGAAAAGCAATTCCCTCCATCATGAATCCCACAAATTATGTTTACCTTTCTAGAACGTTAGGTTTAGCCAGCTCTTGTTGAATTTTCTTTGTGCCAACCAAATGGTATGAAATTGATGGGCACTTGATAGCTGAGGAATGTTCCATCAACAGTCTTGCACTCCATTCCTATCCAATCAAAATAACAACAAGCAAGAGAACAAAAGTCCAATGAACAAAACAACGTATGAGGCTGGTCATGCAGTGCCTTCTTCTTTTTAATTTGTTTTACCATAACGCATGACCATTACACCTGAAATTAGGTGAGTCTACATCTTCAAAAACAATCTAAGCATGAGAGAATGAATTAACATGGGTTTCATACATTTTCTGAAGGATAATCATCTGGTGAATAACCAGCTCTAAAATAGACAACTGCAACAGTGTGATTGCCCCTGCATTAATGTGGATGTCAGAAGTTTCATAAGAAACAATGAAATGTGATGGAAAAATTTTCTGAAATGCAATCATTTATCCACAAGTGAAGGCTAACGTTTGTCATACACTCGAAGTGCCCCACTAGGAAGAATCTCCCCTTCTTGGTTAATATCTGCCAAAGTTCTCCGAATGGTTGTCAAGCTGTGTGTGTTACAAAACTAAGGAAATACAGAAAGTTTGCAATGACAAAGATGCGTCATAGTCCAGTGGAAAACTAAACCACCATGCTGTCTTAAAGTATTCAATGAATGAATCAGTGGGCAAGTCACTCGACAAAGAAGCAGAAATAAAACAAGTTTTGTTGGAACTTCTTCTCATACTTATCAGTACTAAAAAGGAATAGAATTACTTGAGTTGTCAATGGATTGGTAATGACAAATCTATATTGATAGATGAACAGTGCGAAACATGACACACGATATGTCGGGAATTTAACCAATTTTATCATGACAATGAATTTTGAAAAAGCGTCTTTTTTTCTTTTTCCATGAAAACATCACCAGCATCTTATCTTTTTTATATAAGGATATCGCTCCTTCAGTTCTTTACAAAGCCAATGCTGGTCATACATATTCCGCTCTTCAGGGCTGACCACAACCATGATTACAGCGCTGCTCATACAAAAGGAAGTTACTGAAGCATCCAGATTGTAAATAACATTCAAAAAAAAAAAAAAAAAAAAACAGAGAGAAGAAGAAAGCATGATGGATGACACCCTACCTGCTATCATTATACTCATTCCAAGCTTTAGCCAAAGCCTCTGCAAATCCACTGGTGGCGCCATTTTCAGGTACCTTTTTTGAATCTACACCAAGATCTTTAGAATGGTTGTTTAGGAGGTTCCTGCAGTACAACTTGTTATAGTTTATATTTTTAACTTGCTCAGTACATCGAGCATTTCACTGACGACAGAAACTGAGCCTCGCCAGATGGTTTATTCAGTAAGCTCATGTAAAACACCTGTTAGTTGTTTAATAATTGCTCGTCTCTTATTTATTTTGATATCCACAAACAAAATCAGATGAAGAGTTGAGGACAACTCCTAAGGAGATGAAGAGTTAAGGACAACTCCTAAGCAGATCAAGAGGGAGAAATGAAAACGAATAAGCAGCCAAGTACTTAGCATATATTCTTAGAAAATCACTTACCTATGAAGTGTGCTTATAAGACTGCCAAGACCAGGAAATGAACATGAAATTGTGTTTAGCTCTATTTGAAGAAGTTGTTTAGTTTGAGCATCCAGCATATAGTCTGAACGGTGCAAACCCAAGCGTATCTCCTATCATAGATTGAAAAAATACTAGTTACCTCCTTTCATTAAAAAACCTCCCTGTGTCTTGTATCATAAAGCATGATATGAGTGATTTATCAAAGTACAAAACAATAGGAGTTACTTGTGTCTATAGTACCTCTTTCTTATTGATTTCCAGCATTTTAGAATGGATGTCCAGGAGTCTACTAGTAAAAGCATCTACCACCTTTGTTCTGCAACACAGGCATAATACATTAGTATATGCATGTTGATAACATTGCTCATAAATATACACAAAATCATGAGATTAGCATTAAGCTTTGGAGAGTTTAAGGGTACAATCCCAAATAAATCAATTCTCCTTTTAAGTAAGATTTACTTAACATCAACATGTAAAAGAATAGATCTTTGAATAACAGGTGCCCTCCCATGGGTGGGCCAAGCTCAATTTTGGCAGCTCCTCCCTTGGGATACAAGTTTTGCTGGGCTATCAGGGACCATAGGAGACAACTTGAGCCGGCTTATCTGCCCTCTCTTTGGGTCAACAGGGTGGTCCAAAGCCCTTCTAATGGAATTAGATTATTCAAACTCTTCTCCAATCTCCCTCCGGTGGAAGGTGAATCTGCTCTTGTTATTAGCTGGGCAAACAATTCTTCCTCTACCTTCCCCCTTGTGGTGTCTCAAACCCATCTTTTAATGACTTTTTGCTACCTTGGTTGGGCAATTACCTCGTTGAATGCTCGTAGATCAGCCAATTCTTTGGCTGTCAGCCTAACAAAACAGGGTGCTTCTAAAACTGGTTTAGGGTTCGGGCCTTCACTGCCTCTTTCTCAAGCTAATTGTGTTTTCTGCCCCTTCCTCAAGCTAATTGTGTTTTTATCTTTTATCTACTTTGCTCTTTGACATGAAGTACTTGATTTTTTCTTTTTTCCAAAAAAATACTGAAGTCTGGTTTAGAAAAAAACAAAGTGAACTCCAACAGACATTCAAATGATTTGCTTTCAGAAGAGAGTAACGAATATTGGTCAACTGGGAATGCATTAATGCCTGTAACTAAACTATGCCAATAAACCAGAGCCTTAAGTGCAAAAAGTTTGCCACATGTTGACTTTAGAGAGAAGAGAACCTGGATAAAGAGTCCTGCAGAAATTTGCTGTCCAAACTCACACGATCTACAAGCTCATTGAAAATAGGAGCTACCTCACATGCTTGTTTCCAGTGGCCTTCAGGGAACAATGTAGGAAGGAGAGATATTGGAGCATGAGTCAAACCAACTCCAGGAACAATTGCTGATCTCTGTTAGGCATCAGAAATAGCATTTTATCAAATTGGCAACTCAAATTTAAGAACTAGCATGTCAACCCAGGCAATAGACACTAAATCGCACTGCACTTTTTCGAGCAGTGAGTTAGTATAACACAACCTTCTAATATATACTAGTGACAAAAAAAAAAAAAAAAAAAAAAAAAAAAAAATGATGACGGCAGAGAAAAAGCTAATATAATAAAATTAAAGTCAGAAAGCACTTGAACCACACAGGCAAGTAACTAAAAATGGCGCAAGAACTCTGCTTTTGTGCCCGCTTGGGTCTTGGTACGCAAAAATTGAGGGGTTTGAATGCAGTCAAGACAATATTAGATATGAAGTGGATAACTCAAACACGAGATATCCATATGAGGGATCATAACTAACAAGACAATTTGTCGATAGAGCACAGTTATAAAAAACTTTACTAGTGATATTGATATTTCAGAATAGCATATGAAAATAAAGCTCTAAAAGAGGGACAAATCAATCAAGAAGGAGAACCGATTCTTGTGACGAAACAGATTTCCCAGTGCAGAAACCACTTTTCCAAGAATTTAGGCGTCCTTCACCTCCTCCGCTCCCTGTTGGCAACCTACAAGCCATATACTAACCCAGCCAATTGTTAGGACAAAGCAAAAAGTCCGAAATTTTGGATGGATAAGTTAGCTTGGGACACAGAGAGAGGCCGTCGTGTTTGATTGCTTAATACTGAACAAACAACTTTCATGGTTCCCTTGGCAACCTCACTCAAAGAAAATTTTAGCTTGCTCATGAGCACAGTAAAGACAAATTATTTTGGTGTCACATCGTACACTGTTCTACAAGAACCGCAAGAGTTCCTCTCCGTGCATCCTGCAGTATAAACATGTATATGTTCATACATACCGCATTGTTTCTATCTCCAACAACAAGCCCATGAAGGGAGCACCAAAACAAAGCCTCTGAAACCAACTCCTTGATCAGCTCCGGCGAAAGCTTACGAGAATCAAAGACTGGAGCGTCAGAAGTGTCTTCAAATTTGCTTTCGGGGTCCGTAGATTTCTGACCTCGCAGAGGCTGACTTAAGGACGAGTGGCTGGAGGACGATGACATTCGGACAGCTACCGTTGGTTTGAGGAAAGGATTAGGAAGCAAAGTGGAGGAAGAACTAAGAACAAGTCTGGGCTCCGATCTATGAGAGAAGAAGAACGCAGGGCAAGTACAAGCACTAGATGAAAGCGAGTGGGATAGAGAGGAAGAGCCAACGCCCATCACAGCTCTCCCGTCAGACACTGAAAAGAAGGGAGAAAAAGAGCCACTTTTTTCACATCAAATCAGCCGAGGAATAAAATTGACTCGGATTGGTTGGACGTGGAGGAGGATCAAGGCGCCCCAACGTAATTCTAATTTTTGTACTGCGATGGCATCCAGTAAATGATGGAATAGTAATAAAAATGACGTCAATTTTTAGCTGCTCACTCGGCCATGCCCATACTCAATAGTATATAAGGACCTCTAAAATTACTTGGAACATTCAATAGGGTGAGATTCTTGTTCATTTATACTTCATAAAACAATACTAAATGAAGGTCATGTAAATGGATGAATATATAGGCTGTATAAACCCCGTGCCTCGAAAAGTATTCAAGAGAAAATAATTGTGCCTATCACCATGGACCTTCTTCTAGTCTATCCAATTTAGTTGAAGTTGGACAAAACTCCTATGGTAGCTCCTGGTTCAGATTACGGGGGCTTCATGAAATTGATTGTGGGAATATTGATGCTCTTTGAATTTAGATGAGTTATCAAATCCCTTTTCCCTGTGTTTAGGTGCACTGACGAGTTATCAAATCCCCTGCACCCCTGTAGATTGACGCTTCCTTTGATAATTTATTATAGGACAGCATTTTGAAGTATCAAATATTTTACTCATTCAATAATTGATCAGCAGCCACTTGGTTTTCTTTCGATTTTATTTTATTTTAATATAATAAGAGTAATGAGACTAAATCTAATTTATTATTATCATAATAAACTTTAACACAGTAAAATGTAAAACAAAATATCAGCATATTTATAAAACAATTATAGAATGATTTAAATCAGAATTTAAAAATTTTCAGTCATCCCTACTTATAACAGACCACAGCCCATTCTTCACTTTATTGTTTTGCATTCACTGCTGCTAGTCTCATGTGTTCAACATTAAAAATCAATTAACAAAGAAACTTAATGTATCTCACATAAAGCTGGAACAGTCGCCAGCAAGAGCGCGCAGCTGCAGCTCATATTGTTGAACCTGAAGCTCAGTATCAGTAGACATGGGATACGGTTATTTACAGTTCTCATATAGTTTCATTTCATAAGAAGGGCTTGAATATAAGCATAATAACCTTCACTTATCCGTGCCAAATTGAAAGAGTACCTACCCACTTAAAATCATAACTACAAACTACTCAAGTACAAAAGTTGGGACAGAGCAGCCGCAGGCTACCGGCATTCAACCCACCCGCCAGCTCCACAGCCACCCACCCAATGAGTTAAAGGACAGAAATCAAATAAAACAACAAGCTACGAAGCACAATTGAAATCAATTACATGAATAAAGTATGAAGAACATTCGGCCAAAATTTTTTTTATATCTTTTATGAACAATCTCTTTCTCAACTAGAAACTTTCGGCGACACTGCCCAGGGACATTTCCCTAACGTGTTCCATAAAAGATAATCACCAGATAAAACCTGTTAGGATTCACAGATAATAATATTAAAATTGCATTTTGGAAGAGACGAATAAATAAGGTGATCTTAGTAAAGTGAAAATAAAGATTAATCGATGTCAAAAATGTCTCAAACTCTTATGAATTAAAAAGCCCACCTGCATCGATAATTCAACTGGAGCCTTCACAGTCGGATAAATACCAACCTGTTTCATATGTGCACAAACAAAATTATTCGATGACAAAGAGCACAACCAATCACTGGAATAAAAAACAAGAAGCATTGCCATCACACCATCACTGGTGTCATGATGGATCAGTTCAGGTCAGAGGCAACAAAATAGAAAAAAAAGCAAGAAACATAATTTAAATAACAAAGTCTAGACAATGACTCTTTTTTAGAAGTAGAAGGTGAAAAAAATAAAAGGAGAAAAAAATTAGAATCTCAATACTAAATTCTTCCAAGAAACATTCCCTGTCGAGAGGACTAAACTCCAACACAAAATTCTGTATACAAAAAACAATGCTCACTCCTACAATTGCTTTATGTACTTATATTAAATATCCTAATTAAATAAACTTAATGAGAGCACGATGGAAACATGATCGAGCGGGAAAGGGTTGCAATAACTAAGGAGTTAATTGAGGCACGATCTTATTGACTCCATCCAGCACATCATTATCTCCAAACAGTTGCAAAAATTGGATCTGAGTCTAAATCTGCAGCACGTGTCTTTTTTATCCTCGAGTAAATCTGTAAATGTGACCTCATATCAATTTTCCCTTCCTGAAAAACAACCTTGTCCTCAAGGCGGAAGGTCTGCAATCAAGTCATATTCCTCCCAACTAGCCTCATCAATAGGATGGTTATGCTATCAAATCAAAAGTTCCAGACCAGACCATCCTGAATTAAAGATCCAATGATGACCAAGCACCTTTGTTGGTGATAAATGTAATTTCCAATCTGAAGTTATTGGAAGAGCAGATGTTAGAGGAAGAATAACCGAAAGCAGGTTGCAGTAAGGACACAAGAAATACAAGGTGCACCTGGGAATCAACAGGAAGCTCTAGCTTGTATGCCACTGTGGCAACATGAACAATAATCTTGTATGTGCCAAAGAAATGCAGGGA
The DNA here is from genome assembly GCA_019845555.1 of Aristolochia fimbriata. NCBI lineage: Eukaryota > Viridiplantae > Streptophyta > Magnoliopsida > Piperales > Aristolochiaceae > Aristolochia > Aristolochia fimbriata. The sequence goes on along the minus strand of CM034078.1, from coordinate 12,572,100 downwards.
CAATTTATCATATTTGAGTTTGGTCAGAGAACTTTGGCAATACAGTTGAATACAAAGAAACACAACATCACCCTCATTGAAGGAGAGCTCAGGTTGTTATGGAGTTGTTCTTCCAAATCAGCTATAAGTGTTTCACCCTAGGTGAATGGATGCAGAGCTGGTGGATCTCTTTCATAAACGATATTAAAAGGAGTTGTTCCAGCGGAAGAGTGGAAGCAGGTATTAAAAGATACTCTGCCTGACACAAAACTTTGCTCTAAGTCATGAGCAAAGCATCTAAAACAAGTCTCCATTTGTGGATGGTAAGAAATGCTCATTCAAAGGCGAGTCTAATTGAAATGAAACAGTTCTTGCCAAAAGACAATCATGAAAATAACATCACAGTCAGAAATGATGGAACGAGGAACACCATGAAGTCTAACCACTTCTTTGCAAAAAATTCCAGCAACCTTCTTTGTCATAAAGGATAAGATAAAGCAATAAAGTGACTGTATTTTCTGAATCTGTCTAGTCCCATGAGGATGTTGTCAACTCCATTTGATTTGGAAAACTGATGATGAAATCCAACGAAATATCTTCCCACATTATGCTGGAATTGCAGAGATTGCAAAAGGCCAGCTGATGCGAGAGTTTGATACTTATTTTGCTGACAAGTGACACAATTTTGCACATACTGCAAAATGTCAGCAGATGTCAGAAAAAATTCACTGACCGCTGTAATGTTTTCAAATACCCCCCATCTCTACCTGATAAAGAATCATGTGATTCAGCCAAGAATTTGTAGTGCAAAGGTGGATCATCAGGAATGACAAGGCAATCTTTGTAAAAGAGTTTGTTGTTAAGTAGATTAAAGTCTGGTATAGCCGATGGATTTTGTTGAAATGAAGTCAGCAGCCTCTGAATATAAGGAACTTTCAGCACAACCTCATGAAGGTCGGTGAAATTCAATGGGATCAGTTTTGCTAGAGTTAACAAACAAGCATGTTGAGGTGTCTGGGAAAGAGGATCAGCTCCTCAGTTCTCTTTATCAGCTCTGTAGACAATAGTAAAATTAAATGGAAGCAGCTTCATAATGAGACATTGTTGTTCATGAGTTGTGGTCCATTGGTTGCGAAGATGTTTGAGTAATAACCTACACGAGCTCTCTTGGCACAATAGATTCAACCGAAGCAAAAGTAATGAGAGTCCTAGAAGGTTGAGAGTCTTCTGCCAAACATTAAGTGGACCGCTGATTGTAGAAAGTGACTCGGCAAATGTTATAAAATGGTGCAGTCAGGAGAAGGACCCCCCATGGAGATTCCAAATGCAAATGAGAGAAATTTGGGTATTATCTCAAAATGTAATCCAATGGGTAAAAATACCGAGGTCAGCAAATGCACTCACTGACGCTCTAGCAAAGGAGGGAGTATATCTTTCCAATATGGAAGTGAGGCATACATCATTAAACCCTCTTGTAGTATATAACTGTATTCCACATTCTCAGAATTAATAATACATCGCTTTCCTAAAAAAAAAAGATGTTTGAGACTCCAGTGATCAGTTTTCACATGGTGTCCCAACAAATAATGTTCCCATTTTTATTAAGCAAGTACCAAGGCTAAAAGTTCTCAGTCACAAGAAGATCTTAACCGGTGGGAAAAGGAGAATCCCTTAAAATAGGCCACTGGAAGATCATTTTGAAGAAGTATAGCACCAATCCGGGTAGTGGATGCGTCACATTCAACTGCGAAGGGTTTGCTAAAATCTGGAAGACATAATATCGGAACAGAAGTTAAAGCTGATTTCAATTGTGAAAATGCAGCATCAGCCCTGGAGTTCAGATGAAACTGTCCTTCTTTGTCAGATACGTGTGGCCAAGCTATCAGCCTATAGTTGCATACAAACCTGCAATAATAACCAGTTGATCCCAAAACCCCCCTAAGTTCTTTGACAGTGGTTGGCTTGGGTCATTCCAGTACCATGGTTATTTAGTCAGGATCAACACCAACACCTTCTTGAGAGATCACATGACCCAGGAAATTGACTTTTGGCTGTGCAAACAAACACTTTTTGGCATTGGCACAATATAAGTGAGTCTGAAGTGTGGAAAAAGCCATATTTACATGTTCAAGCTGTTGTTGGGGTGTGGGACTATACATAAAGGTCATAAACAAAAAAAACAAGAATAAATTTTCGCAGATATGGGCAAAATAAATTGTGCATAACTGCTTGAAATGTGGAAGGAGTGTTGATAAGGCCAAAGGGCATAAAAACAAACTTTTAATGTCCAGGGTGTGTATGGAAAGTGGCTTCACGTATGTCATCAGGACACACCTGAATCTAGAGATAACCAGAACGAAGGTCAATTTTGGAAAAAAATTGAAGCACAACAAAGCTCATCCAAGAGCTCAACAATGGTGGGTATTGGATTTTACTCGCGACTGATAAGCAAGTTAAGGCTCGATAATCTACACAGGCTTTCCAGTCTTTTCTTCTAAGGCGAAGGCTCTTTTCCTCTGAAGAAAGAAAGAAGGTCAGGCAAATCAGCCATTAAAGAGCCATCGGTAAAAAACACCACGAATCATCATTTTTCTTGACCAACAAGAGTGGAATAGCAAAAGGAATAGAACTAGGCCTCATAAAGACCAATTGGAGTAGGTATGCCACCTGTTTCTAAATTTCAGTTTTTTGGTATACTGTCGAATGTTTGGTGGCATGACATTGGACTTAGGGGTGTAAACGGGTAATAAACGAAATGGGTAAGGGTTATTCCGTTACCCGTTTCGATTACCCTACCCGGTATTCCGTCACCTGTTTCGCCCGAATAAAAACTAGCGATTCCGTCACCCGAATTTCTTACCCGATTACCCGCGGGTAATCGGGTAATCGGGTAAAGAAATAGATAATTGAGAGCAATTCAAGTCACCCGTTTCGGTGAAGCCAGAAGACCAGGAACAAGTCAGATTAGGGCACGACAACAGGGGAGATTGAGAGCAATTCAAAATTTCTGAAAGGAAACAAAAATTCGCCACAATGAGAGTCGATTGAGTAGCAATAAGATAAAAATGACTCAAAGAAATAGAAAAAGAGAAGTGAAGAGGAAAGAAAATATATAAAAAAAAAAAAGAACAAGCTAACCTTTTGTAAGGAGAGACTAATCGACGAGATTCAATCAAGATTAGACGACCTGAAACAAAAATAAACAAATGGCTTGAAATGACGATTCTGACTTGAAATGGAGATTTGAGCGGTCGGTCTCGGTTGGGAGTTGGGGAAGGGAAAGAGGGAGAGTCGGGGAAGGGAAAGAGGGGGAGTCTGAGAAGGGAAAGAGGGGAAGTAGAGGAAGGGAAAGAGGAGAAGTCGAGGAAGAGAGAGGGGGAGTTGGGGAAGGATTAAGGGAGAGAGGGGCAGTCGGAAGTCGGGAGAGGATTAGGGAACAAAGAGGGGGAGTCGGGGAAGGCAATCGGGGAATGAGGGAAGGGAAAGTAACTTATAGGTTAATGTATCAAAGAAAAAGGGCATAAAGTTTTAAATATTTACCAAATTACCATTCGGGTAATCGGGTAATCGGGTAAGGAATACCCATTATCCATATCCGTTTCGATTAAGAGGCGGGTAATCGGGTAATTTTTTAATCGGGTAATCGGGTAATCGAATTACAATAAGTTTATTCCTTATCCATCCGATTACCATTCCGGTAAGCGGGTAATCGGGTAATCGGGTAAAACTGCCACCCTTAATTGGACTGCAGAGGAATGGTGTGGGACTGATTTCGGACAGGAGGTAGGGAAGAGGGTTCTGAAAATGTAGACTCAAAATACACTAGAAGCACTACTAATGCTGGTCCTGAATCATCTCTCAGCCATAGGGAAGGGGCTTTGGAGATCACTTGGCGCATTCCTGATATGGTCTATCTGGGAGGAAAGGAATAGGCGAGTATTCCAAAACAAATCTAGACAGTGGAGAGACATTGCTACAATGATCCAAAATAGAGTAATACAGTGGCTGAGAATTCATTGAAAACTTGGTGATCATGACGGCTCCTCTACTAGAGCAGCTTGGCTTGAAGTAGCCTTAGCATTCCCCCGATAGCCACCTCCTCCACCAGTACAATGGATTCCACCCCCCACGGAGAAAATCAAGTTGAATTTTGATGGCTCATCATTAGGCAATCCAGGTCCTGCAGGATATGGGGGAATCTTTCGGAATGGGGAGGGAGAAATCCTTCTCTCCTATGCGGGCCCTATGGGAGAGGACGATTCCACCTCGGGAGAGGACGATTCCACCTCAGCAGAGGTGCATGCAGTATGGCATGGTCTCAAGATCTTTCACGAATATCTTAGGGACGACCTAGTTGTTGAAGGGGATTCGAGAAATGTCATTGGTTGGTGCAAGCAAACATCAGCACCCCCTTGGAGATTCCTTTACTAGTTTCGGGAAATTAATTTTCTAGCCTCACTATATGTTCATGATTGGTCATGTATTCCTAGAGTAGCCAACTCTATGGCAGACTCCCTAGCTAAGGAGGGGGTGGCCTTATCCTCATTGACGGTGAGGACATCCCCCCCTAATGTAATATGATGTAATTGAATTTCATTAATCAATAAAAAAAGCATTTTCCTAAAAAAAAAAAAATATAGACTCAAAATCTTACAGTTGTTGAATAGCCAAAGGTGCGTTAGAGGACATACCAGAGGTCTCGATTAGCTTGGAGGAACTTTGGAGAGTTGCTTCAGCTTGCTAGGACATACCAGAGGTCTCGATTAGCTTGGAGGAACTTTGGAGAGTTGCTTCAGCTTGCTCGGGTTAGGGATCCCCCTGAAGTTTATACCCTCGTCCATTTAAATATAGGATTAGAAACATCTTGTTCCAATTTGCTTGCACTGTATTTAATGATGCCAGCCATTTGATGCCCAAAACTAAGTCAGCACTATGGATGGAGAAAGGGTAGTAATCCTCTATAATCATTAAACCTGGTAGTTGGACTGTAATAGCACGACGAAGATGATCACAACATATCACATCTCCATTACCAATATTAATGCCAAATTCAGAGGCTTCATGAGTTGGCAATTGTAATTTTTTCACCAAAGCGTTGGAGAAGAAATTATGAGTCGACACACGTCCACCAAAAGGAACACCTTTCGGCCTCAAAAACACCCAACAACTTTCATTGTGGTACCGTTAGACTTTCCTAAGATAGCATGGACTGCAAGGTCAGTTGAAGCTTTGTATTCTTCACTGGTGCATCCCAGGGTAAAATATTGTTCAAAATTTTCATTAGAACAACAGGTGCATCCCAGGGTCCATTGGAAAAAGTGTTCTCCACTGGGTTTACAATGTGCCTGATGGCACCATCAATCTACTAGACATTTTATGTCAGACCTTCAAAGAAAATGCCCAGTAGAAAGCAAAGGTTAAGGGTACAAATCAAAGCCTCCTCTGTGCAAACTAGGAACAAGTTTTACTGAGATTTTTCAGAAAACTACTACAAAACCCACACATACTCTTTCCTGATGAAAAGCGATTAGTGTTTACTTGCAACAGAAAAATACTACCTATATACTATGTCATATCTAGTAATGAACACAACATCTTGGGGCTATTGGCAAGGCTATTGTTAGGTTGAGCAAGGTTCCACCTCAAATGATTAGTAACTAGGAGAAATACTGCTCAATCTTGTGACTTGTTCATTCTTCTTACCACTAACCAATGCCAGAACTTTTCTCACATCCAATGCACACATAACGGGCCTCAGAAGTGGGCACATACTCCAGATGGAGCATACCACCTGGCTCTCACCTCAAAGAGCCTACTATACACAAAGACCCCATAAAGCACACTGGACTTCAGGCACATGCTACATCCTGTTCTAATACAGCAGCTGGGTTGAGCTTTCTTCCCACTCAATAACTATGTTGAAAATACAGTACCACAACTTACTATAAGATCCAATTGCAGGACTGAGTCGCAAGAGAAGATTTGATAGTTAAATGGCATGATTGAGGAAGTCATTCACAATATACTCACAGATTTTGGATCAACAGCCATTCCAGAAAGTGTTCCTCCTACAATCTTAAAAGATACCTGCAATGCATGTACGCACACTCAAATACTCCCAAAAGTATAGAAAACATCAAAGAGAGCATTTGCTAAGAAAAGACATGTTGCTGGTTCAGGGAGGAAAAAACCTAATAGATCACATATAACCTCCATCTATACTATCTGTATCAGCAATAGCATTAAATTATCTCAAACAACAGACCGTGGAACTGAGTACATAAAACACAAAATTATGTTACTTTCAAGAAGAGAGATCCTCAAATTCATATAGTCACTTAATTTTAGGTGATCACTTCAAATTGAGACACAAAAGAAACTGCACACATGCGTCAATTCAAAACTCAAAAGAAATGAGAAAGATGTCCAAGTCAAACAAGGAGAGTCACATACTTTGGCATAGTTGTATGCTTGCCAGCAAAATGGCTCTTCTAAATCTACAGATGCTAGGTCCTTGTTCATTCTCTCCATTAAAAAATCCTCTATGTTGATCATATTGCTGGAATTTTCAGGTTCAGCATCACTATCTTCTTCAAGAACATCCCCTTGGACTGCCCTAACAGCATTTGGTAATGTCTGAATTGGCCTAGAAGCAAACCTAATTGTTCCAGGAAATGTTGCTTCAATACTTTTCCCAGTGATGCCTCGGCCACTGGGAATGATTTTCCACTCGACAGAGTGCTCTGTAGTTGAAATTGTCCCAATTGAAGGATTTCCATCAAAAAGTACCACCCTTCTCCTGGGAAAGGGCATTGTCACAGTACAGAATTCCATGGTTAGCGGAGCTTTGAAGCCTTCCATTAGTCGAAGCTTGAACAAAAATGCACCCTCATCTTCAGAAACCATGGAAAGTTGATAAAACCCTTTTATAGGAGGCCCAAGCCCACAAGAAGCTTGGTAACACATTAAAACAAAATTTCCAAGAGGTGGTGAAAACATCAATGCTTGCTTATCCACGCCTTGCTCAGGAACTTGGGCACATGGGTGGAATGATAAAACCTCAATATTAGCTGCATTCAACCCTGTCAAAGGGAACGACACATCAGGCAATCCTTCAAGCTCTGCTCTGCAGTTAATTTGACCAGATACGGATATTGTATCCGGAATCTCATCCCTATCATACATTGAAGCATAAACTGTTTCATGAATGGTGAAGAACATCTTCTGTTTTCCTCTATAAAGATAAGGTTTCCAAGCTGGTTGTTTGAGGTCAGCAGGAGGCAAATCAGATGAGGCGAACCCATTCACTTTCATAGCAGAAACATTGGAGTAGTTAAGATCCAAAGGTGTTCCTGAGCAAAATCAAATCAATAGAAAAACTATTCACTAGAAGGTTAAAAATGCTGCACCCAGCAGAAGCTTAGCCAAGAAATTAAGAAGATAAATACCATAGAAGAAATTACCAACCAAAGGGCATTGAGATGTTTATAAAGGTCCTAAGTGCATCCTTGTCTATGGGCCTTGACGTGCTTTTTGTTGTATCTGACAGGTTGGATCCAATAGCAGCAGTTCCTGAAGTGTTGGAACTAGCAACTGGAGCAGCAACGGGCTTTGCCCTTGCAGAAATGCTTGATATCCCAATGCTGCCAGTTAAGGAATCCAACAATCCTCCTACTGTAGGAGATAAACTTGAAACCACCTCTGGTTCTACCAAATCCCCCGAAATCACGTCTCCCAGAGCATGAGCAACCATAAATGCTCTGCAGAAACAAAAAGAAGTTGACTCTATGTTCAGTAGAGAGCAGAATATCTTATTCAGCTTAAAACACCAAAAAAAAACAAGAATGGTATGAGTTGAATAACAAACTGTAGACTTCCCTGAGTGCCAGGAAGACAAGGACCACCATAAAGAAAGTTCTAGAGGATCAGCAAAAAGAAAATTCTACTTGATGCTAAAAGTGTAATCAGTTTTGGGTTTGACATACTACAAATCCATGGAACCTATAAATGTTTTAGGGAAAGACCATCTTTATTCATGGAGAACAAAGCAGACATGGAAAAAGACTAAACACATGACGTAGGTACAAACAGTTGATATCTGGGTAAAAGGCAAAAGAATTTCAAGTTCTCTACCAGCATTCTGAAAGCAACAGATTTCAAATCATATAATATCAAGATAATAACCTTTTCAAGAAACTTACCATACCCTGTGATGCATGGAAGATCAATAAGCAGTGATGAGAGGGACTCTTCTACTCCAATTGAATTTCCACAGTCAGATTTTCCGCGCATTTTTATATATGCTTTCAGGTGATGAGGCTCAACAAGAGGTAATACAAGAATGTAATGGTGAATTTTCTTATGCAAAACCAGTGGCCATAGCAAGTTCTGCCCTTTTTCTTCCTTATTGATGCAAACACTGATTATATGGCGTGTAATTGGATCATCAGCCCAGGAATCTGATCCTAGAACTGATTGAGGAAGCCGAATGCCAAAACCACGAGATGACCCATCTCTGAGAATTGACGAGTGCAATAAGTTATCATCTGATATGTCTAAAGTGATCAATTCACGAACTTGAAGCGGAAATTTAGAATTCACATGCAACGCAACATAAGCAAAAGGTATTAATTAGTCCATTTCAAAAATGCGTAAAACACACAAGAGTTGCCAGCGCTTCACATTCTGACATCCAAATCATGACTTCGTGCTGCTATTACATTTTTTACGCATAAGTGACTTGTTATCAATCATTTGCATATTTGCTCACAGTGTGCAACAGGCTATATGTTTAACCAAAAAAATGATTGTTGGTGCAATAGCCAGATCATCATTTAGTTTGACAAAGTGAATCACAATAATGGATGTCTAAAAGGAGTTGACCAGACTGCGGCAGCTGAGATGAAAGCTACTATAGATGAAATCGGGGTTCAGACACACAAAGGGAAAGGTGGAACCACCAGATGAAGGATCACTAGACATTACAGGGAAAGCATTGGAGGAGGGAGTGATCAATTCTCTCCGTCTCAACATTGCAGAACATGCAAGGGGGTTTGGAGGGTCCATTCCCTTCCTCTGGAGCGAGTCAGAGGTCAAATTTTTCTTCTTGAGAAGACACCAATCAAGATATTCACTAGGGGAGGGCCAACGACTTCAGAGTGATGGGATGTGCCATTATCCAGCTCCTTTGCAAGGAGGCTATAGACAAGAAGAGATAGTGAAGACACCGGAGGATTCAGCAACCCAAACCAGTTTCTCCTGCCCATTTGGCAATGAAAAGAGGCCCTTGAGTTTCTGAATGGGTACCTCCATTCCTTGAAACTCACGGTCAAACAGTGGCCTCTTGAGGCCAACATCTGCATTGTCCTCTCTCACACAAAAAGAAATTAAGGTCAAAAGTATTGCAGAAAAATGCTCGCATGCTCACTTCTACTTCTTGCGACTCTACCAGATATACAAAAGTTTCATACAGAAAAAGGCCCTGTGAATATGAGAAGAAAGCTTCTGTAACCAAAAGAAAATGGACTAGCATGGGCATATTAGCATGGTTGGAATCAGGAGTTTGTTTGACATATTATGTCATAATATGCTTTTTACAGAATTCCCACCAAAAGATGATGAACCTTGATGGAAATACACATCTCTTCATGCTTTCATTTTTTTTTTATAACATCTTTTCATAACTCAGAAAAATTTCTAAAGAGCTGTTTCATGTAGCGTATGGATGTTAAAAGAAATGAAGAAAAGAGTAGAAAAGAATATGACGTTAAAGGCAAGTTTTGAATAGCAACAAAATACACCCGTCAATTCTCATCAGTATGCAAGAAATTTCACTAAGCTGGCAGAAATTTAAACACTTGGATCAAAATCGAAAACCATGATTACTTCCACCATGCATTTTTTGTCATTATTCCTTAAGCAGATTAGCAGCTGGCAACCAAATCCTAAATGATTTCAAATTACAAATAACCAACAATACTAAATGCTGGGCCTATGAGAGAAGCAGATATTATTCATTATATAATAATGTTTTAAAAACGCATTACTTCTCCTTCCTCTCCAGAAACGCAGAAACCAGTTCGGAATCAGTAGGAAGCGGAGGCAAAACAGTGTCCGCAAGATTCTCCTCGGTCCAGCTCTTCTTTTCTCTGTCGCAAGCTAAACGCCACCGTTTCTCGACAACCGGAAACCTCCTACCAAATTCACAAAAAAATAAGTATCTACAGTTTTCGACAAACATCAATGAAACTCGACTATCCTTTAAAGAAAAACAAAGGCAGAGCTCAGTTCCAAAGCTAACAAACAAAAACCTAGATCGAAGAGAAACAACGCCAGCTAGTAAAAAATTAATAGTCAAACTACATCAATTAAAATGTCTGGAAAAGAAACCCTAGATTGAGCTCGAATTAAACCTGGAGAAGACGACGGAAGGTTGATTGTTGAGGATCCAAATGGCTCTGATGCTGCAACCAGGCATTGCCTCCAGACTCCTGTTTTGGTCGTCGAAGCTGCAGGAGGAGTAGCCAAAAGGAAACGCGAGCTCAGCCTCAGCGTGGCATCTTATGGCGGCAACTGGCAACTAACTGAACAATGATGGCTTGTTTGTCCTATCGAATGTCGCCAACCCACCGATACTGCCGATAGACGTGTAACGAATTTTTATATTAACTTTTTCGCGCTAGGTAATGTTACTAGCTTACCATGATAACGCAATCTCATCTGGGAGTAAGGTGTGATAACAAATTCATTGAGACCAAAGAGTTGCATCTTCAACCTACAACATGTGTCACTACTTGCATAATCTTCATGTCCTCCGTAGAAAATTTTACCCCAAATACAGAGATGTATCGGATTCTCTTCTAACTATACTAAGGCCATAGGGGCAAGAAGTGACACTAAATTCTAAGCGTCGCTTTTTTGCAAGGATTTTTTTTTCTTTAATTCATTGCAAGGCTGCCTCATATTCAGGCATGCTTGGAGCCCTGGGCGGTGGTCTCATCTCCACGACAGTGAAGTAAGTTGTGAGCACACAACAGGCAGAGAAAATGTAAATATATTCGTTATTTATAAAAAAAAAATGTACAGGCGTGTGTACCAATATGCACATCCTTGAGCGTTAAAACAACTTTATAAGGTAAAGTCTAATTCATGCAAGTAATCACATCCATGATCCATGCACATTGGCAACACTGAATGACTGAAACTCGTCAATTATCCTGAAAAACGAAATGGGACCTGTGTGTGTACGTACATATTTGCATTTGTTTATTGAATGGATTCCAATAAGACATTTGAGTAAGCAGAGTTAGAAACGGATTCAGGAGGAGGGCTTGCGGCCGACGTTGGAGCCTTGCCTCATAGCTTGCTTTTTGTCGTCGATAAATTTCTGAAATTTCGAGTTCATGTCCATGGCCTGCTTTTGGGGAACCCCCTCTTGCTTCTCCTTCCTCTCTTCCTTCTCCTTCCTCTTCTGCGCTTCATTTGGGTCGTCTTTCTCGTCTTTGAAGCTGACAGACTTTTTTGTTCTGGTTCGAGTCTTCCTTCGAGCTACAGCACCGGTAGAGCCCCCGACGGCACCGACGCCCGCTACCTTCTCTGCAACCATCGAAGGCGCAGCTATGGCGTCTTTTATTGGACCCTGCACTGAACCAGAGACCCCATCCTTGTTATTGTTATTGTTTTTCACGGTCACGTCTTTCACTATAGCGGGGACCTCGACCTTTCCCTTCTCCTTCTTCATCTCCTTCTTCTCCTTCTCCTTCTCCTCCTCTGTTTTCTCCTTCTCCTCGTTCTTGTGATCGGATTCTTCTTGGGCAACCAGTTTGGGTACTTGCGCTGGCGTACCCTGCTCGTTTACCTCCTGGAGAACGCTCAACGTACCTTCTTTGTTGGCTTCCCCCACCTGAGCCAATCCCGTCATCGTGCCTTCCACAGTGTCCTCTCCCAGAATTGGGCGCTTGTCGATGAAGCGTTTCCAACGATGGAAAGCCATCCCTGTCACAAAGAAGCTAAACAATCTGCGGCAAATCCCAAACTGCTCGCTCTCGCCATGATCCTTACTCTCCATAGTAAACCCCCCTTCTCTTCTTTTTTGTTTCTTTGATTTTGACAGGGGATAGAGAGAGAAGAGGGAAGAAGCAGCGAGAGAGAGAGGGAGAGAGAGAGAGAGAAGAGGACGGAATTAAATACTCATTTCGTACGTTGATGCTTACTTCTTGGTGGAGAAGAATATGAAAAGGGAAAAAAGGCAAGAGTAACCGTGTAAGTTTTAGCATAAATTCCTTTCCTTGTTTCATCTCGAAAGGTGATCTGAGTGGGGTTTCCTTCCATACTCTCAGTGAAGGTATTGACATTCAAAGCTTTAAAAGCTAAGGAAACTTGATACCCACCTTAATTTCATGCCACTAGCCATTTGAGAAACTTCTATTCTTCTCGTGAAGTGCATGGACTGGCCATTCAAGGATCATTTTGTACAATTAATGAAGATTGTTAAAAAAGGAATATAGACTCAAAGCAAAACGCGCCATGGAATAAGATGTATAAATGCAGATCCAAGGTATTTCATTACTGTTCTTAAGTAAATATATAAATGAAACATTTAAAGGTAAATATTTCTTTTAACAACCATATTAAATGGTGTATCTTTAAACCCGGTCTTGCAATTTTTTTTTGTCGAACATCTGATCAAGGCAATAATAACATCATTTTTAGGGTGTAAGCAGTAATTAGAATTATTAAATTGCCCTCATTTATCATTCCAGTGTAATTTACTGTTAGAACTTATCATTGACAGAACTGCGTATTGCATACAATACAATGCCTGTGAGCGCTACCCTTTTCAATAAAAATAACAAACTGAGATTGAATTTCTGCTGCAAAATTAGCACTTCTTTAAATATGTTCATGCCAATAGTTAAAGAAGAACAAGCTAATAAAACATACCGCTTCTACAAGTATAATCTATCTCTCGCATGTACAACTGATTGGAACTCTCACCGGCATGGTCCAATGTGAACTTTTCTTTTGGGGAAAGACGAAGATAGGACCGAGACCACAGCAGGAGGCCTGCACAGCTCCCTCACTGGAAAGACAAGGTCACGTAACGACCTGGAACCAGTCCATTGCTGCACATAAGAACTGCCGGCGAACAGGCTTGTTGAAACACACAGCAAATCTTAAGCTAAAGATCTACACACAAGAAGGAGAGGACGGAAGCTGCCCTCCTCCGGGTTCTGTGGCTGACTTTCCACTTCTCTACCAAGACCCTCTTTATTCTGGGACAGCCAGAGATCACAGTCGCAACTCCAGCAGCAGTCACTTTAGGGCAATACACCATGTGGCAAGCCTCGACCCGGGTACAACCTTTAACGAGATGTTCTAAGCCACTGTCTGTTATTTGTCGACAATGTGACAGCACTATGTCCTTCAGTACGGTACATCCTTCGCCCAATTCAGCCAGGGCCATGTCACTGACATACTGTGACAGGTGTAATACACAGTTAGAAATCATTCACAAAGCTAATAAACTCAAAACTGCAGTAGATGTGCCATCACATTCTTCCTGCCAAAGTAAATTATATCTGAAAGCATGCCGATGCCTATTGAACATTCTATGGGCTACAAGGTGAGTGATATGTTGGGTCTCTGAAAGGAAAAATATTCTAAGACAAAGGGAAAGAAACTTTTGTTAAAAATCATCAATCTTTTATCCAACAACTAACAAGAGGAGCACACCACTACTTTTCAACTATTTCCTTGAAAAAGAAATGGGAAGTAAAGTTTCTTCTAAGAAAGACTTGATAATGAGTAATGACTTTAATCAGCCAGTCAAACATGCGAATAATAATAAACCGGTAGCCAAATCATGTTCTTCTTGCAACATTAAGTTGAACCTGAGTATGGTGAGAATTGATAATGAAATGTGCAAAGAGCAAAACGCAACATTGAAGACACATTTATCAAAAATGAAGCTGATCAATGCAATCTAGAACCCTTTGAGACACATGTTTGCAAACACATATAGCAATAGAGAAGCAGAATGAGAGTGAAACCTGGAGGACACTGATATCCAAGTGGACCAGTTGAGGACAGCCCCTGGCGATGGCAATCAATCCAGCATCACCAATTTTATGACAGCCACTGACATTTAAATGTTGCAAGGAACAACCCTGGCTAATTGCAATTAGGGCAGCATCACCAACCCTAACATTTGCAAGGTGAAAGATATCAGAGGGAAGAAGAGACCAACTGATGAAAAAGTGAGAGATCAAGAGAATAATTGTGAAATGTCGAACCCCGTAGGAAGACATAAATATTCCCACTAGAGTTACATATACATTTATAAGGCAGAAAGAAACACCACATGAAATATCTTGAAATGTTCAACAGATGTCAATAGATAACCAAAGCAGCAGATAAGGATGAATGACACATTACAGATGATTATCCAGTTCAGTTAAATCAAATCTAAATGTTTTAAGACATTTTCTTCACCATGATTTTTTTTAGCATTCATTTCCCCTCAATATAGAACACTCTACAAGATCAATCTGCATAAAAAAATCAGTAACATTTAACCATAAACTTATTTCCATCTCAGGTACAAGACATTTTTTTCTAAAAATCCTGCACTAACAGAACCCACCATAAAATGCCTCTCATTGAGTTTTTAGCTAAAAATACAGAGGATCGTAAAAATCCATCTTCATAAACATGATTTGCTATGAACAGGGAAACTTTCCTTTGGTAGTAGATGCTTGCGAACCTTTTATTCAAGAAAAGATTGTAGTCCTTTGTTCAAAAGACGAACAACTGTAGACTCAGGACACTAGGCAAAAGAGCAGGAAATAAATAACTTCTTTTTCTCAAACATTAAAAGCAGTCACCATCCCAAATAAACATAGCTTTGTCAGAAGGTCATCATTGCCTTTAGTCACTAGCTCAAACAATTAAAAGATGGCAGCAGAAGAAAGTGATTATAGTTAAAACGGTTGTGCTTAATTTTCTAATCCAGATCTTCCCGTATGTATGGTAACATGTGTCTAGACACTTATCCCAATATTCCAAGAAGTGCAAATTCTGTGGCTGATGGCCTTGCTGAAGAGGGAGTCTCCCTCCAGCTCCTCGCTGTTAGGGACCCCTCCCGCATGTAATTTATCCCTTTTGGCTGTAGCATAATAGAATTTTTTTCTCCCATTCAAAAAAAAAAAAAAAAAAAAAAAAAAAAAGAATAAGCTCATCAAAGAGAATCAGGAGGGAATAAGGGAGGGAGGGAGACTGGAAGATCTCACCTATCACAAAATCTGAGGCTCAAGTCTGTAAGAAACCTGCAATTCTCCCCCACAGCAATAATACCCTTGTCTCCAATCTGCTCATGACAAAAAACAGTGAAAAGGCTTGATGTGGATTGGTTAAACATTTATCTTTTTAGAGCAGAGAAAAACACTGAACCAGAGAATGTATACTAGCCAAGATCCTGGTAGCTCCAGGTTACAGGTCCAGAAAGTCCGCATGGGTTGTGGAGGCAGGCTACAATAAGGTGAGGATAACCTTGTGGGTCCAGCAGTTAGAGTTCACATCTCACCACCTCAAGAGCTCCACCATGGAGGTCGACCCCCAGCAAAGGTAAGGTTATCCATACTAACTTCAACCCAACCTTCCAACTACCCAATCCTTTCTTAACATACAAGTTGAGCCACATCAACAAACCTATAATCTGACACAACCTTCATGCAATACCTACACATTCCCCATTTACCCACTAGTCCACCCACCCATCCATCAAATTCACTCCACTCCAGCAAGTAGCCCCACAAGTCCTCTACCATCCATGAATCCTAGTCTCATTAGTTCCAGTATCCCCAGATGTCCATTATTGTCCATGAATCCTAGTCTCATTAGTTCCAATAGCCCCATAGATCCACTACCGTCCATGAATCCTTGTCTCGTTAGTTCCAATAGCCCCACAGATCCACTACCTTCCGTGAACTCATTAGTTTCAGTAGCTAAACATGTCCACTACCGTCCATGAATCCTAGTCACATTAGTTCTACAACCCCTCGCCCAATATTATGGAACTAGTGTAGTTGGGTGACTTACATTCTCTTCTTGATAATCTGGAACCAGTCCTATTCCATGCCAACCTTCTACTAACCCTAAAGCAACCCAAATCTATTTTAGACTTAGCAATCCTCGAGCTCTAGATACTTCCCTCTTCCCATACACTTCCCCACCCCCTACATCCTCTTCTCTAGCAGATACCCAACCAAGCTCCTTCCTCTCCAGCCCAGCTATTATCAAACCCTCTCCCAAACATACTATTTCTAGCATCCACTTATCATCCCCAACTACCGTCCCGACCCTTAGAAACTCTTGTCCTCATC
The DNA here is from genome assembly GCA_019845555.1 of Aristolochia fimbriata. Taxonomy (NCBI): domain Eukaryota; kingdom Viridiplantae; phylum Streptophyta; class Magnoliopsida; order Piperales; family Aristolochiaceae; genus Aristolochia; species Aristolochia fimbriata. The sequence goes on along the minus strand of CM034078.1, from coordinate 12,555,739 downwards.
ACATGTCCTTCGAGCCAGCCACAAACCCATAATTTCATGTAATAATTCCCAAAAGCCCACATGCTAAATGTCCATTAGTAGCCTAAGCATCTAAACCAGCCCCCGGTACATAACCACGGGACCAAATAGAAAATTAACATAAAATAAACACAAAATAAGACAACATTGCTTTCAAGTCAATGTTTTTGTTTATCGGAGGCCAAGACATAGGTAAGGTTGAACATCACTTGCATCCATGTAGATGAAGAATATGGTTATATTGTCTTTTCTTGCACTAAAAAGTGTTGTTCTAGTTAGTTAAGAATGATTTCTCCATTGGTTTAAGACATTTGAAAGAGAGAGAAAGAGACAATATACAAGAAAGCTTACATCATAACAACGACGAATATGAAGCTTCTTCAAGTTTTTGCAACCCTGAGCTATGTGACAAATAGCATCATCCCCAATGCTTGAACAATCCACCAGATGAAGTGCTTGAAGCAATTTGCAGCCTCTACCAACTTCAAAAAGTGCATTATTACTTATCCTCTGGCAATACAATAAAGATAACTCCAAAAGGCCCCTGAGCACACAGCACATAGAGAGTGAGAGGGACAGAGGTGAAGTAATTGAATGGTATAAAGTGCTTAGGGCCTTTGGCTCAGCAGCACATAGGAGAATTTCTGGCATGAGGCATTGAGTTCAAAGACTCAATTAGTACAAGAACTGTGTGTGCATTTGGTGGGAGGTCTTGGGTTCAAGTCTCCTTAGGAGCATAGGACAAGGGGCCTTAATGCAAGCACACTGTTTCAAAAAATAAATAAATAAAAAATAAAATAAAATAAAAAGCAAATGAAAGGTAGATTTTAGAAGAGTTTAAACGACTGACAAATGATAAATAAGCCAACAAAGATAATGCGGTAAGGAGATCAACGAAAAAAGGCAACAGTCAGTGGATGGAACGGGAACTCACGGGCATGACTTGCCAACAGACTCTAGCCCAAATGTTCCAATGTTGTGGCAGCCATTGACTTCAAGATGAGTTAATCCTGTGCAGCCAGTGGAAATCGCCTCGAGACTCTTGTCACTCAAGAAATAGCAATCACTCAAAGTAAGATTTTTTAGCTGCTTGCACCCACTCCCAATCGCACAAAGGCTCCTGCAAGATGTTTGCAGCAGCAATAACTCAATGACATGAAATAGTTATGAAGGAAAATAAAACAAAAACAAACATGTGACAACAAACAGATTCAAATAACACATGGTTCTAACCAGCACTTTCCTCAAAAAAATAAAATAACACATGGTTCTAAATAGACCACTTCATTGTACATCAGTACCTACATCATAACCAACTCTCTAACATATTCATCACGTAGATGATGAAATTTGCAAAAATAAAATGAGAATAATGTTATTCATAAAAGGAAGCTACAATGTGCATATACCCTGCTATACAAGAGAAAACGTAAACTCACGAGGCCAAAGCCTGGGGGGCTCAACATTGACAATCTAAACTTGATAGAAATTTTTTTTACTGGAAGAAAAGCAAGCATGGACAATTTTTAAACCAAAACCTTCCTTCTCTACTCAATTTCTAGCTTAATGAATATTTATTTGTGTTTTGCGCTACTAATTTTAGAATCCAACTGTATGCAAACAGGAGGAAGACAAAACTAGGGTTCCCCAATACTGCAAAATCAGTAACATCATACTCAAGTAACTTTAAAAAAAAAATTCATCAGAAATTATGCAATAGTAAGCAAATATCTACTTGACCTGTCTGTGAATCTTTGGAAACTATATAGAGCCAATAATTCCAATCCCGAACAGTATGTGCCCACAGCCTGTAGTGCCTCATCTGTGACATTAATACACTGTAGTTTCAAAGCTTGCAAGGATGGGCATCCCTTTGCCACAGCAAGAATTCCTTCATTTTTAACAAATTCTGAATCCAGAGACAGTGACTGTAAAGATTTGCAACAAACTCCCACTGCTTCAATAGATATGTCAGTGATCTTTGCACAAGCAGCTACACTAAGAGCCTTCAGTGATTTTCCGCAACCAGTTGCCAGTTTAGACAATCCAATGTCTGACAAGCCTTCACAAAACCGCAAGTTCAAATCTTCGAGGTGCTTACAGCAATCCCCAATAGCTGCCAGACCTTGATCACCAACATAGCAACCCTACAACAAGTAACATGTAACTGAAATGTTACAACAAATAAATAAGGAAAAATGAGCGAAGGAGCTAGCATTTGAGCCAGCTAACTTTCAAAAACAGCAAATAGAAAGGATCCAATTAAAGGAATGATTAATATATATATATATATATATATATATATATATATATATATATATATATATATATATATATATATTTTTTTTTTTTTTTTTTTTTTTTTTTTTAAAAGATTTCATGGTTTTTTTTTAAGGGCATCACCAGTTTCATTTGAAACTCAGAAAAAATGCCTACGACTTTAGTTAGGGACCAAAAGAGGAGACTCACGGAAACTCAAGGAATACCCCTTGCCTGGTTCGGTTATTACCTGATTACATAGGCACTCATCATTACCTAACATGACTAAAATTCAAATAATAGAATAACCTAAAATTAAATCAACATAGGCACTCATCATTACCTAACATGCACCACTCTAAGTCTAAGGAGTAGTTTGATATTGCCCCAATAAATAAATGATAAAAATAGCCGCAAGTGGAAATATGTTCAAAATTATACCATAAAAAGTAGGAAATTGATGGAAAAAACAACATTTAACAATAACCTTATCCACTAAGCAAGGGCTCAACATTTCAGAAACAAACGTTCTAGGCTGTACCTGCAAGTCTAAGGATTTCAATGCTGAGCAGTTTACAGCAATAGATGACAAACCAGCACTGGTTATATTAGAGCATCATATCAAGCTTAGCTTTTCCAATCTAGAATTTCAGAAACAAACGTTCTAGGATGTACCTGCAAGTCCAAGGATTTCAATGCTGAGCAGTTTACAGCAATAGATGACAAACCAGCACTGGTTATATTAGAGCACCATATCAAGCTTAGCTTTTCCAATCTAGTACACCCCTTAGCCAGAATAGCCAGACCATCATCAGACAAACTAGTTGATTCTAAGCTGCTTCCTCCAGATCCACTGTTTGCAATTGGTAGATGATACATTGTAGAAGAGCACTTAACTTCACTGGTCCGTGATTTTTTCCTCTGTATAGCAAAATAGTGAGAATCCACTACAAATAAAAGACATAATTCACAGATAATTCAGTCAAGCAGTCATAATAGGTTGCGTCACTCTATTTAAGAAGCTGAATGTACTAGGAAAACTCAAGAAATACATAGAGTACGTGAATGAATGCAGAACGTGCAGCAGAACTATTCCACATCAGAGTTTTCTTTTTTACCTAATTAAGAAGCCTTCCCTCTGTGCCATACTTAAGATGTTCAAATGATTTAAGTAGCCGCAAATGCTACAGAAATTATATTAACGAAAAAACAATCCCGGACTGAGCTAGTCTGTGCTAGGTACAGATGATTATTACATCATTTGTTTAGTTTACAGAATTTTGGCGTTCCATTTGTCCAACAAAATGCCCAGGCCGTACTCTAGCATTGAAATATTAAAATGAAGCTTCATCAATTTCGAGATAACGGGCACCCCCAGCAGCATCCAGGAATGCAATTGTGGCTGGCCTGGCGGCAATCACTTTCATAGTTATTCTGTTTTTTTCTTCGTCGTCCATTTACTGCGAAACGGACTCTTAACTATGAATGGAAAAACAAAAAAATGAAAAAAGAAGAAGAAGAAAGAAATAAATCAAACAGAGCATCATGAAACTGCAGAATGTTATTCCCCAAACGCTTCTACTTTCTCTCCCATAGAACGGCTTTATCAAGATTTACGAATGCCCTCCCCTAATACCTACGCATCTAAGTGGAGGAAGAAAAAGGCAGTGAAATTAACTCACGCGCGCATCGGGGCGTTGAAGACCCTGTCGTGTCGAAAATCCAGGTCGAAAAAGAGACGAAACGGTGAGCCTCTCATCGATGTAAACGTTCCGAACCTCTTCGAAACGGCGAAGCATCGACGCCATGTACTCGTCTGGACAGCCGGATGCACCGATACGGACGGTGCGGCGGGAGGCCCGCTCGAGCTTGAGCCAGCGCTTGCATACGAGCGAGATTGCATCGCAGGAGGACTTCGAGGCGTCGAGCCGCAGGAAGATGTCGGAGAGGAGCTCGTCCGGGAGGGCCGTATTGATCAGATCACGGCCTCTCATCGCCTGTGCACGGCAAATTCCGGGAGGATTTGGGGGGAAAGCACGAGAGCAATCGGTGCGTGAATCGACAAGGGAAAGGATGAAAGCTTTTCGTATTCGTCAAATTTATTCCCGTCGGCCAGTCGGCATAGGAAGATGGCCAATTTGTTTTTCCGCGCCACGTCAACGCGGGGACCCGTCATTCTTGGCGGTAAAAACTTGCTTTTTACACCCACCAACCTCCACCTCCCGGAACCTTAAAAGTAAACTACGATGGATCCTCCAAACTTTCAATCAACGGAGTAGTAGTAAGAGACTGTCTTAAAACCCCTCTTCTTGCAGCAACTTGGCCATTACTGGATATAAATACCCTACTCTTTAGGATAAAACAATAAATAATAAGAATAAGAATAAATAATAATAATAATAATAATACCTCGTTCCAATTGTCGCGCCTAACAATATGATATTTTTCATATCTTACTCTGGCTATATAAAACTTTATAAGTTACCTAACTTATATAAAGGGATTAAAATATCCTTCTTTACAGTCTCACCCAAATTACTATTATATAGGTGGAATAATTTAAAAAAACTATCTTAATTTTAAGTAAATGGCCGTGTTTCACCAAAAATCCGCCTGTCCGCGAAGAGGCGCGACCAAGAGAATATGTCGATTAATTCAAAATAAATTTGTGTTACAGAGTGTGTTTTGTATCAAAGAATGCGAGTTCACTCTCCTATACTTCCTCTGATTCGATCTCCGTGTGAATTTGGCGAAGTTGAAGCTTCTGGCGAGTCGTCATTGAGACTCGAGTTGCAGGAATGAGTGTGCACGATGTGGTGTGGCTTTAGTCGGTCGGACGGAGGTATTTGTGCTCCGCTTGTGTCGACTTGTGACGTTGCCGGCGATTGTGTAGAGCTGCTCCGATTGAACTGTTGAGTTGTGACGGACTGCAAGTTGCTTGACTTCTGTGGTTGGAGAGAACTTTTGTGCGTCGAGTTTCTTCTCGGTGAAGGGATTTTTAGACCTTCGTTTCGAGAGAGAAAGAACTTCTGTGTGTGAAGTATTTTCTCGACTAGAATGCTCTCGAACTTGATTTTTTCTCCTCCTGTGATTGAGAACTTTTGGCCTTTTGTAGCCGAATTTATCTTCTGGTTGAGGAGTTTTTGCCTCGAAAAGGGGATCCGATCCCCTTTCTGCTGAGGGAGTTGATGGAGGAGGGAGACTAGGATCGTAGTCCCTCCTTCCTCCTTCGGTTAACGACCAGTTCTGGTCATTTGTCTGTTGAAGCGATAAAGCATGCTGACTGGTGCTGACTCGACGATTTCTACTGACGAGGGCGCCAATTGTGCCGATGACGCGGCGGTGCGAATGGACCTTGCGGTGGGCTGCAGCGACGGACTTCAAATTTTTTATAGAGTCTGCCCACGATCGTTGTTTGATGGATCGGTGGGTTGTTGGACTTGTTGAAATTGGGCTATGCACATTTTGGTGCATACAGATTGCCCTCTTCGAGACTTGACCATTCGGGAGGAACGAACAAGTTTCGAAAATGAAGAACACGACACACACACACTCTTTTTTTTTTTTTTTTTTTTGATCCTCTTACTCTTTTAGGATCGTTTATCTTTTGTGTACTATTTTTCTGTCCTCTTTTTTTTTAGGACGGATTGTATATTTTTGTACACTTTGTATGTGTTTTGTTTTTTCTTTTCTTTTTTTTGGCTCTCTTGTCGTTTTAGAATTTGTTTTGTTTTTCGGTTTTTTTTTTTTTTTTTTTTTTTTTTTTTTCCTTTTTTTTTCATGATCCTCTTACTTTTTTTTGTTTTAATATGCGTACATGTGGAGTATGTACGGTATAGAGAGATGTTGCCCAGGTTTGAGCAACAACGGCGAATTAGAGTTGAGCTGCTGGCTACGGTTTGCTTTGAGTGTTGTCGAAAGTTGTTTCGAAACCTCGGAGAGGCTGACGCGATAGATTTTGTGAACTTCCGCAAGTCTCGGTGACTTTGGCTGTCGCGCCGGGGAAGAGGTGTCACTCAGCGACTCTGTGTGCGTCGCACTGGTGAGAGGTGCAGTTTCGGTAGCTTGGTCGTCGGACCAAAGAGAAAACTCGAATCCGAATAAGACCCGGGAGGCCGAATTTGAAATTGACTGATGTCTCGGCGAGTTGCAGTTCCTTTTGCGAACTGTATTGATGCACCGGGAAGAGGATTTTGAAAGGAGGTGTGTGTAGTGGGGCCCCTCTTGGTTGAATCGATCCTCCCAACAAATTGGGATCTCTCTGTCGATGGTTTGGCTTCTGTGAAGGTTTGGCTTCTGCGAATTTGAAAGATAGTCGGCTCACGGGTGCTGCCCCTCATCTGAATTTGCCTTTCTGCGATTCTGACCCGGGAGATTATGCGCAACTTCTCTACGCTGCGATCCTTGTCAGGTCCCGGCTTACGTCAGAAGTTTTCCGCGAACCAGAATTCAAAGGTATTGTAAAAGAAATTTCTCTCCCGGTGGCCTCGGTTTGAATTGAGTCGGTAGGGGTCGACCCCTCTCTTTTCTTTCTTCTTCTCTTCCTCCCTCTTTCTTCTTCTTTTTTCTCTCCTCTCATTTTCACGATTTTTCTTTTTTTTTTTTTGAATATCCTCTCTGTGTTCTTCTCTGTTATTTACCCTCTCGAGGCGGCTTTCTTGCACACTAAGTAATGCGTCGGTTTGTCAAACCGACAGACTAACAAATTGTAATGCGAGAATTGGCTCGGCAATGAGAAACGAAAAAAGTGTTGTGTCGCGACCTGGTTTGATCGCCATGTGCTGAATTTTGCTTTGAGTGTGCCCGACTAGGTTGCCGGAGTGTTGCATTTCCCTGTGTCGCATCCGGCTTGGTCGCTGGGTGCTCTTGTCGCATTATTTCGATTCATTTGTCGGTGCCAAAATTTTGATTCGGTTGAGCCCAACTTGGTTGCCGAGAGGTTGAATCCCTGCGCTAGCGCATTCGGTGTCCACCGAGTGCGAGTTGCTGTTTGGTCGTAGCTGGCCAGGAGTTGGTCGCCGGTGCGAGTTGTTTTGAGGTCGCGATCGACAAGAGGCGCCGGGTGTGAGTATGTGCCGACCTTCTTCTATTTTTCTTGCGACTGCTTCTTTTTGTCGCAACTCTTTTTATTGTTAGGCAACGACTTCTTTTTGTCGTGGCTCTTTTTTTTTGGTGACGACTTCTTTTTGTCGCAACCTTTTTTTTCTTTTTTGAAGAGGAGTTACATACCTGACTTCGTCTGGCTGCGTTTGGCTCGGTCGCCGATCGCAGGAGTTTCCTTCGCGACACCCAAATCGATCGTCGGGTGTTGCATTTGATAGTTCCTTCATCGCGTTTGGCTTGGTCGTCGGCCACGGATTTTTGTTGCGTCCGGCTTTGGTCACCGAGTGCATTGCTCCTGTTTTGATCGCATCTGCCTCAGTCGCTGGGACCTCAATCCTGTGTGGCTACAGCCGGCCAGAGTTGTCGAGGGTGAGTTCCTTGTGGTTGCCGTCAGATTGGACGCCGAGGACTGAATTTCAGTTTCGGCTGATCCAAATTTTGGGGGGGAGATTAAACTTCTGTTTGATTCGTCGACAACTTCTTTTCTTTTACGACCGCTTCTTTTTGTCGTTGCATTTTTTGTTTTTTTCACGACGACTTCTTTTTTGTCGCTTGATTCTTTTTTTTGTTGTTTTTTGCGACGGCTCCTTTTTGTCGCTTTTGCTTCTTCTTGTTCGATGTTTCTTTTTTTTTGTCGCATTTTTTTTTTTGAAGAGGGGTTGCGTACCTGGTTCTGTTGGCTACGTCCGGCTCGGTCGGCGGGCACTTGTTTTGATTGCGACTGGCTTTGTTGCCGGTCGCGAAGCTTTGAATTGTGCTCGGCTCGGTCGTCGGGCTCTTGTTTTGGTCGCGACTGGCTTTGTTGCTGATCGTGAAGCTTTGAATTGTGCTTGGCTCGGTCGTCGGGCACTTGTTTTGGTCGCGATTGGCTTTGTTGCTGGTCGCGAAGCTTTGAATTGTGCTCGGCTCGGTCGTCGGGCACTGGTTTTGATTGCGGCCGGCTTTGTTGCTGGTCGCGAAGCTTTGAGTTGTGCTCGGCTCGGTCGCTGGGCACTTGTTTTGATTGCGACTGGCTTTGTTGCTGGTCGCGAAGCTTTGAATTGTGCTCGGCTCAGTCGTTGGGCACTTGTTTTGGTCGCGGCTGGCTTTATTGCTAGTCGCGAAGCTTTGAATTGTGCTCGGCTTGGTCGTCGGGCACTTGTTTTGGTCGCAACTGGCTTTGTTGCTAGTCGCGAAGCTTTGAATTGTGCTCGGCTCGATCGTCGGGCACTGGTTTTGATTGTGGCCAGTAGTTTGGCTAGTCGCGGGCGATGCTTTCGGCTTCGGTCGGCTGGCACTGTTTTGATCGCGCCAGCGGTTTGGCTGGTCGCGGAGCTTTTAAGGGTGCTCGGCTCGGTCGTCGGGCACCTGTTTTGGTCGCTGGCCAGTTTGGCTGGTCGCGAGCTTCGAAGGGTGCGTTTGGTTTGGTCGTCGGGCTTTTGTTTTGGTCGCGCCAGCAGTTTGGCTGGTCGCTGAGCTCGAAAGGGTGCTCGGCTCGATCGGCTGGCACTTGTTTTGGTCGTGCCAGCAGTTTGGCTAGTCGCTGAGCTTCGAAAGGGTGCTCGCTCGGTCGTCGGGCACCTGTTTTGGTCGTCGGGCACCTGTTTTGGTCGCGGCTAGCAGTTTGACTGGTCGCGGAGCTTTGAAGGGTGCTCGGCTCGGTCGCGGGGCACCTGTTTTGATCGCGGCCAGCTGTTTGTCTGGTAGCGGAGCTTCGAAGGGTGCTCGGCTAGGTCGTCGGGCACCTGTTTTGGTCGCGGAACTTCGAAGGGTGCTCGGCTCGGTCGCCGGGCACCTGTTTTGGTCGCGGCCAGCAGTTTGGCTGGTCGCGGAGGAGGAGGTCTTGCCCCCAGTTGTGCATCCTTCTCTCGGAACACAATGCGCGGTGGGCAGGAGACGACGAGTGCCTATTCTGACTTTACCAGCTACGGGGAGGATTGTGCATCTTCTTCCTCCTTTCGGTAGGGTGGAGTTAACCCGACCTTCGGCAAGTCATGCTTTCTCATGAGCAGCCTCTCGACTTCAGCTTGGAGTTCCTCTAGTTTGTCGAGGACTCGAATTAAGGCTTGTCTTGACCGGATGGCCAAGTCGAGGTCGTCTTCTATCTCATTGAGTGACGAGATTTGCTTCGATGACGTCTCGAGGTCGTCGCATTTGACGACCGGTCGTTTGCCTTTGTCTTTGGCTGCTGCTGGTTCGGGAGGAGCTATCGAACAGGTTGCCTCCATTGCTGGAGGCGCGAAAAACTCCTTTGGGAAGAACTCCGCCAAAGTGGCGGGTCTCTTCTTCTTTTTCGTTTGCTCCACGGGCGTTGGTCCGGGGAGTTTTCTTTTGGCGCTTCGCGGCTTTTTTGTTTGGCCGCTTCGCCTTGGTTCTGGTGTTCGCCGATGCCGGTTCGATTTCTCGAATAGGCTTCTTTCTCCGGGTGACCAGGATCCACCCCTCTGCGTCGGCTGCAGCTTCTTCGCGGGGTGCCGATTTTGGTACGACCTTAGCCGGTGGTCGTCTATGATTGTGCGGTCGGTTGGAGGGACCAGATTTTGGACGGTACTCCTTCCTTGCGACCTGTTGTTTGTTTGGCCGAGTTAGCCGGTTTGTCTCGGCTTGAATGGAGATGATATATGAGGAGGCTGTATTTTTAGCTCCTTCGATTTCAATGCGGCCTTGAGCCGCAAGCTCCATGATCCGATCCTTCAAATCAAAGCACTTTTCGGTCGGATGCCCGACCAAACGATTGTACTTGCAGAAGTTTGGATCCTTGCTCCAGGACAGGTCACTGGGTCGTTTGACTTCTGGCAACTTGAGCAGGTGGTTGTCGATAAGCTGGTCGAGCATGATAGGCACATCCGCATCGGCAAACGGATATGTTTTTGCCTGCCTTTCTCCGGTGAAGGCCTCCGGTACGTGCCCCCAGTTGGCTGCCATGGAGCGTAGCTTGTTTTGACTTTGCTCCCGACCTTGATTGATTTGAGAGCTTTCGTCGCGAAGGATGCTTTTGTTTTCTCCTTCGCGTCTTTGGAGGCTGTGATCGCGCGGCTGCCTCTCTTTTTCGTGAGGATCAGCAAACGGCGTAGCTTCTTCCCCTCGCTCCTCCATGAGGTTCTCCATGTTGTGAGCCTCATGCGCAAGCTCTTGAAAGTCGGTTGGCCTCCAACTTGAATGTAGTGCGGGAGCTCCCCTTTGCATCCCTCAGCGAGCACATTTCGATTTTCGGCCCGAGAGACAAGTTTGAGCTCTCTTTGCAGTTGAGGCTCAGGTTCCTCCACCGGTTGATGTAGTCGATGACCTTTTTGCCTTTCTTTTGCTTTTGATTGGCGATCTCGACCAAAGTAACGGTGCGCCGAGTGCTGTAGAATCGACTGAGGAACTCTCGTTCCAATTGTTCCCAGCTATCGATTGATTCCTGTGGCAATTCGATATACCAATCGAAGGCGTTGCCTTTCAAGGATCGGCCGAATTGATTGACCAACAGGTCGCCGTCTGTGCCGGCGTTGTTGCAGGTTTCAATGAAATGTGCGACATGTTGTTTGGGGTGCCCATCGCCATTGAACTGCTGGAATTTCGGAGGATGGTAGCCGAGCGGCATTGGGATGTTTTGTATCCTCTACGTGTACGGCTTTCGATAGGCCACCAACTTGCTTTCGCTGGAGCCGTTTCGCATGGCGCGGTTGATGAGTTCAGTCACTGCGTCTAAGGTGAGGGCAGTCGGATCTGCTTCAGTTCGACCTCTGTGGATGGTCGTCGGTACGATGGGCTGCATCTCGTTGTCAGAGGCAGGATCCTCTCGCGATGATTCGGCTGAGCCGCTAGTAGTCGCCCGATTTCAGTCGACCTCTTGCGAAATGTCGGTGTTGTTCGCGGTCGCCCCCATTTCGAGCCGCTCCATCATCCTTGCGATCTGGAGATCGCGAGCTGCGAGTTGCGCGTCTTTGATGTGCAGTTGTTCGCTCTGTTCTTTAAGTTCGGATTGCATTTCGGCAAGCTGCTCTTCGATTGCTTTGGCCGTCATCGTCATTGCGGCCATTTTGACGGTCGGCGTCGACAGAGTTGTTCCCGACGCAGATCGAAGTGGAGAATATTTTGTCGGCGACCGCATTGGGGAAACAGTCGTCGGTGTTCTCGGGTGTGGAGAGGTTGCGGTGGGCGACTGGAAAGGAGAGTCGGCCGCTGTCGGTTGAGCGCGGATGGGTGGTGGACCGGCTGCTGCGGTGAGCGCGGTCAAGAGATCGTGAGAGATAATCACGATCGGAGATTTATCTTCGGCCGTCGCTCTCTGTACGGAGGAGGCCGACGACGGATACATTCTTGCCGCAGCGGAGGAAGTCATGCCCCCACGTTGCTCATATTGCTGCACCAAAGCGGGGACGATAGAGCTCATCAGGGATGGTGGCGACTGAGCAGGGCTGACAGTCGGGCTGCAAGGAGAAGGAGAATCAGCGACGACCAAGTATGTGGGTTTGGCCATTGCTGGAATCGGCTTGGTTGAGGCCGCGACTGGTTTGGTGGAGGCCGCGGTAGCCTGTGGTAAGAAGACGGCGCTCGGGCGATGCGCGTCGCAGATGAAGGGAACCTGTCCGGTGGACAAGCTCCTAGCTAAGGCTCTTGTAATTGAGCGAGTGGCAGGTGGTGGAGAGGTTGGAGCACGGAGGTTGGCCGGAGAGACGGCTACTGGTCCGCAAGCTCCAGCGGTTGAGCTTGCGGGCGCGGCAGGGCGCGGCTGAGCGGAGCTCGGGGAGGCAACTTGTTTGCCCCTATTGTTGTTGTTGCTGTTGTTGGCGTTGCTGGCCATGGCTGAGGTTGGAGTTTTTTTTCTGAACGGAGAAGGAGATGAGAGGTAGGAAATGTCCCACCGGGTATGCCAAATATGTTTCACCGAAAATCCGCCGGTCCGCGAAGAGGCGTGACCGAGAGAATATGTCGATTAATTCAGAATAAATTTGTGTTACAGGGTGTGTTTTGTATCAAAGAATGCGAGTTCACTCTCCTATACTTCCTCTGATTCGATCTCCGTGTGAATTTGGCGAAGTTGAAGCTTCTGGCGAGTCGTCGTTGAGACTTGAGTTGCAGGAACGAGTGTCCACGATGTGGTGTGGCTTTGGTCGGTCGGACGGAGGTATTTGTGCTCCGCTTGTGTCAACTTGTGACATTGCCGGCGATCATGTAGAGCTGCTCCGATTGAACTGTTGAGTTGTGACGGACTGCGAGTTGCTTGACTTCTGTGGTTGGAGAGAACTTCTGTGCGTCGAGTTTCTTCTCGGTGAAGGGATTTTTAGACCTTCGTTTCGAGAGAGAAAGAACTTCTGTGTGTGAAGTATTTTCTCGACTAGAATGCTCTCGAACTTGATTTTTTCTCCACTGTGATTGGGAACCGGCTTTTTGTAGCGAATTTCTCTTCTAGTTGAGGAGTTTTGCCTCGGAAGGGGATCACGATCCCCTTTTCTGGCCGAGGGAGTTGATGGAGGAGGGAGACTAGGATCGTAGTCCCTCCTTCTTCCTTCGGTTAACGACCAGTTCTGGTCATTTGACTGTTGAAGTGATGAAGCATGCTGACTGGTGCTGACTCGACGATTTCTACTGACGAGGGCGCCAACTGTGCCGATGACGCGGCGGTGCGAATGGACCTTGTGGTGGGCTGCAACGACGGACTTCAAATTTTTGATAGAGTCTGCCCACGATCGTTGTTTGATGGATCGGTGGGTTGTTGGACTTGTTGAAATTGGGCTATGCACATTTTGGTGCATACAGGCCCACCTACAAAATTTTAATATATCAATCTTGTGTATCCAAATTTTGACACGTGTAACACTTTTTTAAAGTTTTATATGTTGAGAAATATTCATTAGAAAATATTTTACTAAAGTTTATTGAATGATAAATATTTGAACCTTTTATTAAAAGAGGGAGACTAGCCTACTCATACGTGTGGGAAAAATAAATAAGGGTCATTTTTGTAAAATACCTTTTACAATGTAAACAAATATCTACTATTTCTTTCTTAAGTTTTAATTATATGAAATTTGTATCTGCATATAAGTGTAGAAGAGATTTTTTTATTAAAAATAATTTACTTTACCTATATAACAATCGTGTAAATTACCGGGCAACAAAATACTCTGTCTTTCTATATATTTTGTTGATTGTAAAATAGTATGCAACAAAAGAATTCATTGGTTGTAACATATTAACTTGTTGAACATAATAGAATAATTTTATGGCCAAAATTACCAATCGTAATGAAGTAATTAACCGATCGTAACAAATTAACTTGTTAGAGATAACATAATAAGTTACTGGTTAAACTTGGTGATCTTAACGTAGTAACTTACTTGTCCTAACTAGTATTAAATTTAGGGGCTCAAATTTATTGTGCCCAAGGCGCAGCCCTTGGGGATGCCCTGCTCTCACAAGGGGGCACCCTGACCCAGGCCCCTATGAGAGCAGAGAGACGCCAAGGGTTGCTCCTTGGGCAACAAATTTGAGCCCTAAATTCAGTATTATTAAAGCTGGGTAAGAAGGGTATTTTGTTACAATCGCTAATTGGACGAGACTTTTAAGATTGCATGATGTATTTTACTCTTTAAAATTTTAAATAAAATATATTTTAAAAAAATATTATTTATAAAAAATATAATCGGAACAATTTACGAAAATATCGTATTTCAAGTAAAAAGTCTAATAAAAAACCCTATTTTTATACGATCGTCATTTTTTTGTCGTTTTGCCTGTATGTATACGTACGGGGTATAACTCTGATGTCAGAAACACGTTCATGAATTGACGAAGCAGCAATAAACGCGCATACAAATGTTAAACGAGCTCCGGGAAGTAAGCACGTACGGGACATAAAAAAGCAGAGGGGAGGTCTTCTCCTCTGGTTGCAGGGAGGGCGGGAGTTATCGGGCACCATGTCTTTCTCTTTCTTCAAGCCTTCCAGACCAAAGACGCCTCTCGAGCTCGTCAAGGCTGTGAGGGAAAGCCTGCTCGCCCTCGATGCCAAGACCGTCGCCGAAGTTAAAGCCCTTGAAAAGGTCACTTTTCCGTTCTTCTGCGTCTTGTCTCGCTTCACTATGTCGTCGTTTCAGTTGGATCGTTTTGGTTGGTGTTGACGTCGTTGAGCAATTGGCTTGTATGCGAAAGTTTCTTTTTTTTTCGTTGTGGTTATCGTTTGGTGTTTTCCTCGTAGTTCATCCGTTTGACTCTCCCGGATATTTCTCTGCGTACATATGACGGTCACATTCGGCATTCCTCGTTCCGTCCTTCGGTGCATTTGGTGGATTCCTTATTATTTTCCTGCAATGCCGATGAGCGTGGCCGTGTCGATCTTTCTCTAATTTGTCCTCAACTTTTTTGACACATCAATTGAATGTAAGCAGAAATGCTGGCCTTTGCCTGAGGTTCAAGCCAATGGAACATAGTTTTGACGGTGATTTCTGTTTCTAGTGAAACGCTTTTTCTTCTTGCCGGCTAGACGTCATATTTTGACGATTATTTGTTTCGGTTAAACACATTATTTTTGTTTTGTTTTGCGTTTATTATCTTTTTTGCTTTTTCCTCCCAATCTTGCTCTCCTAGATGAGCCTATAATTGCGCTGTGATAACATTGTCAGATTTCTGTGCCATTTAGTTTGCATTTGTCTTTATGTCCCAAGGTCCTAATTTATTACATCTTTGTTCGAGTTCTTTTCTGCTTCGTATTCCAAGAGGTTCTTCCTTTTTTTTTTTTTTGGATTCTTGCTTATTTCTAATATGACCATTAGATGTCACTGTGGGTCTATTTTGGGTAGAATGTGATTTGAGCTATTTGGTCAATAGCCTAGGTTTTGAAGGGTGAGCTGGAGTGACCTATAGTTGAAATTCATTTTGCTTAAGGAACTCACCGAGGTACTGTTCTTGTAAATGCTTTATGATGCGATCCCAATGGCGGGCTGGCTGCTCAAATTTGCTGCTAATAGCGTTCAATGAAATGTCATTTCCTGCTCATGCAGCTTATTTTATCCTTTTGTTTTTTTGCTAAAGTTGATATAAGAGTCATAAGATTCATGTCTCTTCTGCTTCAATAGGCGCTGGAA
Organism: Aristolochia fimbriata; assembly: GCA_019845555.1. Lineage (NCBI taxonomy): Eukaryota > Viridiplantae > Streptophyta > Magnoliopsida > Piperales > Aristolochiaceae > Aristolochia > Aristolochia fimbriata. The sequence continues at coordinate 12,540,311 of CM034078.1, read as the reverse complement.
GAAGTTGAAAAGAGCTTCTGTGCATTGAGAACCATGATCTCAGGAGATGGAGAAGCTGAACCAAATCCGGATCAAGTGCCCCAACTAGCTGTTGAAATCTGTAAAGAAGGTGTTCTTGACCTATTTATTCACAAGTTACCAATTTTGGGGTGGGAAGTAAGTTCTGGTTCTTTTCGCCCTTTAAATATTAAGTTCTTGAACTTCTAGCTATTGTTTTGGGACTTGAGGGTGATGAAACATCTAACTTTTCTTTTTCAAAAATGATGCATCTAACTTCTAGGACAGGTACGTAAGGACCTAGTGCATTGTTGGTGCATTTTGTTGAGGCAAAAGGTTGGATCTAACTATTGTTGTGTAGAATATATTCAGAATCATATGGACCTTCTAGACTGTCTTGTTGCTTGGTAAGGTTCTATGATTTCTCGGGACCAGTATTATATATTGCCTTTATCATTGCACCCAGCAAAGCTTTTTGTGCACAAGTTTTTATTCTGCATTTCTGATCCATCTTCATCTCTTTCTACTACTTCTACTACTACTACGACTGCTCCTGCTATCAATTTTAATAATAATAATAATAATAATAATAATAATAATAATAATAATAATAATAATAATAATAATAATAATAATAATAATAATAATAATAATAATAATAATAATAATAATGTTATTATTGTTTCCTTTTCTGTTCTTACTGTGTTGCACAGTTGAGCCGGTTTTTTTTTTCTTTTTTTTTGTTGTTGTTGAGTAACATGATATATTTTTCTTCTGTGCCATATTTTCAACAGCTATGATAATAAAGACATTGCTCTGAACTGTGGAAACATGTTAAGAGAATGTATCAAATTTCCAAGCCTTGCAAAGTAAGAATTTTATCTTTCCCTTTACTCTTACATGCTTGCTTGTTTATGATTATCTCGACTTCATCTTGTTGTTACATGAAGCTACAGAAGGCATTGAATAGCTGATAAATACTGTCTGCCATCTATGCGTCAGGGATGGTGCTTATTATGTAGTCTAACCCTTTAATTTTAATTAGTTCTACAGAGAAAATATTAATTACTTTCGTGACATTTTGTGTCAGTTCAAACCATATCCCTAATTTGGTAAAAAAAAATGTTAAGTACCTACCAAACTCTGAAATTGTAGGTTTAAGATCCAATGCATCTATCAAAAGGAGCTATCATAAATGTGCATACTGCAGGTGCTCCTGGAAAAGTTAGAAAGATATTGTGATTGTAGTTATTAAATGTGCTGGAGTATTTGGTACCATGTGTTATCAATAGGCTGACAAAATCCGATCCTTATACTACCAACCATTGATGATTAAATGGGATGGATAAGGAATTAAAATCCTTACCTGAATAAGTAAGTGGATAATTTTTGCTCATTTATTCGTTCGATAAATGGAAACTGAAAAGCTTATTCCGTATCGGTTGGCTCGTTTACCTTTTACATAGCGGATAAGTAGAATGGGAACATGGGGAATAATATTGATCTTCCTTTGTGTACCTATATACAGTGAGGATGTAAGAATCTTACTTTTTGTGATGTAAATATTTATCATCATATGATTACTTTTTTGAAATTTTAAATCATTTTAATATTTTTTATTTATAGTAAATGAGTAATAAGGGGAAGCATAATGCTTCTAAAACTAACTGGACCAAACGGGAATGGGATGACAATTGTAACGGGTATGCGGAATAGCTTATTCCATTTATTTCATATTCCATTTTGTGCCCTTGTAACTCCTATAATCGGAAGTGGATCTATAGTATATTATCACTGGAACTAGGAGGCCCCATGTAAGAGATGACACTTAAAGGCAGCTGATATTGGTCAAGATTCACCTCTGTTTTTGTGAGATTGTTTCATCAAGTAGTTAGCCAAGATACTGTTTAGAACCTCACATAGAAAATAACTGTATATGGCAATTGAAGGTATGATAATATGCAGTCAATAGGACATTGAATTCCAGTCCCGAGAAATACATGAGAAGATCTTGCTCTTTGCCTTTTCTATGCGAGGAGAGTAACATTATTTAGTGCTTCATGTCTTTTTTTTTCTTTCGTCAATTACTATTATTCCTAAAAATTCCTAAAAATTTTTATTTTTATTGTTGTTATCATCATCAGCATGGTCATTATTATCATCATCGTCATTATTATTATTATTATTATTTTTTTTTTTTTTTTTTTTTATTATTATTATTATTATTATTATTGTTGTTGTTGTTGTCGTTGTAAATGTTGAGGGGGCACACTCAACCACACACCCTTTACTTGTGGCGAGACTTGGACGTGAAACCTCATTTTAGACACTCCAGTCTGACATTGAGCAATACCAAGTCATTTACTGTCATTGATGTTGGCATGATTATTTTTGTTTTTATTATTTTTCTTTTGCTTCTGGCTGGTTAAAATCCATCTCAATGTAGGATTCTATTAATCTTTTTGTCCTTGTTGGATTTGAATCACTTAAGTTGCTTTCCAATTATACTTTTATTTTGTGGATGATAATTAGTCATTCATTTAATTTTTGTAGTGTTCTTTCAGATACGTATTGGAATCTACAAGCTTTGAGTTGTTCTTTAAATATGTGGAGCTTCCAAACTTTGATGTTGCTTCAGATGCCTTTTCTACGTTTAAGGTTGGATTTGTTTTCTGCCAACTTTGGTTACTATTTATCTTAAAAAGGTGAGATATAGAGGATCAGACTTCTCTCTTCGCAGGACTTACTAACTAAACATGAGCTTGCGGTCTCTGAGTTTCTGACTTCCCACTATGAACAGGTTAGCTAAGTATCTTTTGTACATTGATGATCCATTCTTTTTACTTGCCTTCTTTTAGGTTGTACGAGTCACGAAAGTTCGTAATTTGACTTGACAGTTTCTTTACAAATTTGAAGCTGTCTGCTCTGGGTTCATGTTTTATCTCCTGAAATACATAGATGATAGATGAGTGATTTGCTAGGCTTTTTATATTCATGGTAGTGTAGTTTTTAATCTCTCAAGTGTATTGCTTCAGTTCTTTGAGCACTATGAAACGCTTTTGACGTCAACGAACTATGTCACAAGGAGACAATCTTTAAAGGTCAGACGTTGTATGAGCTGTTTCTTTCAATAATCTCCTCTTATAGCAAGTTAAGAGTTAAATTGACACCAGTGGATTGCCTGCAGCTCCTTTCAGAGTTTCTGTTGGAACCACCAAATTCACATATAATGAAGCGTTATATATTGGAGGTTCGTTATCTGAAAGTCATGATGACACTTCTGAAGGTATTGAAGATTTCTCATCTATCTCTTGTTGTTTGTTTCTGCTTAGAAATCATCTTTCTTTTGAGCTTCATTTAACCGAACGTGTAACTAATTAGTGTACCTTTGTTTAAGTGTGAGAGACTCAGGGTCTACATGTTCTTTTTCTAAATCAACTTCTTGGCTACTGGGAGATCAGCGAGCTTAAGAAACTTATTTACCATTTCCTTCATATTCTAATAATTTTCTCCACTTTCCCCACTACATTCCTGTTCGGATGTTAAAATTAGTAACTAATAATGAAAGTCTTTGGTGCACAGATTGCCGTGTAAAATAGGCTGCTACATAAAAGTAAAGTAATTATCTAATAGACCCCTGTTAAGTATTCCCAAAAACACTGCACCATGGCCTGGTGCTGCATGCACTTTTAATAACAGTGATAATCATAAGTGCCACCCATTAATTATAGGTTTATTATGAGTGATGTTAATCATAGAAATTCTCTTTTTCCTGTTCACACATATTCAAGCTTTGGAACCCCATGACATCTAAATATCTGCAATGTTGCCTGGCTGCTGAATTTTTTTTCTGATATCTCCAGCTTCATTCTTGCAGGACTCGAGCAAAAACATACAAATATCAGCTTTCCACATATTTAAGGTGCAGTACTTCATGAAGTCGCTGTTAACCCTTGTCCGTGCGTGTCCACCTTTGGATATACCCTCTTTCAATTGAAACTAGTTAAAAGGAGATTGGTTCAGAGAAACACTAGTATATCTACCCGAAAAAAAATAAACAGGGAATGCTATGCACAATCACAAGCAGTAGCTATTATACATTATACCTCACGATTTCCTGTTTCCAGGTGTTCGTTGCCAATCCAAATAAGCCACCAGAAATCATGGCAATCTTGGCTAAGAACAGTGAGAGATTGATCACTCTGCTTAACAATCTACCCCTTAGCAAAGGTGAACTTTTCCAGCCATTTGCTTTTTTCTCTTGTTATTGTGAAGAATTTTCAAGCTATGCGTGAAATACGTCCCTAATTTTTGCTAATAATTTGTAGGGTCTGATGACGAGCAACTTGAGGAGGAAAAAGAGATGATTGTTAAGGAAATCGAGAGAGTTTCCCGCATCTCAGGAATCAAATACTAGGACGTTTAAACCATTCTTGGATGGAAGATCTTTCTACCATTCTTGACTGTTGATATCTTAGATTGGCCTTGCGTTCTTTCGGCTTGTTGCTAAAATATATGAATAACAGGTCGAGTTGAGAGCAGTTACTCATCCTTAAATTTATACTGGAAGATGATTCTTCTTTGTCTCTGATCTTAATCTTATAAAGTCCTTGCTAAAAAAATGTATACGTCCTTGCTAAAAAAATGTATACGCTGCCAAGCAAGGACGGTCTCAGAAATTGAAAATTTCTTTTCAACAATTATTTACTAAATTGCCATAGACGCGTTTGTCATCCCTCTGTCATCTTCAAAGGTAGATCATGTCCTCAATTGCTACCGTCGGTAATTCCATGGGACTACTTTCATGCATCTTGGTTTCGATTAACTTCATATTCAAATGAAATTACAGGGAGGACATAAAGCAGATAAATAACGTTAAACGGATCTTGTTACCTTATAAATTAACGCGTCAAACTTCAAAAGAGCCGAAGTCGAATCACCATTTCAGAACAAGTTTAGGACTGAACCCCAAATTTTCAAATTGAGCTATATGGAGCCCATTAGCAAAAAGCCCCCAGCAGTTTCCAGCTTATGCATAACTGGTGTCACATAACTGGACCAGGTTGTGATGAGTCAAAATCGCATGTAGTGGGGGCTTCCCGAGTACGTTAATGCATCTGAATTTCAGATTACTGGGTACTGCTTTCGTACCTACATGAACCGAAACAGAGTCGCTCGGAGAGAAGAAAAACTTGAAATCATGTTAGCGACAGACAAGCTCAGTTTTCATGATTGAAGGTATTAATGCAAGACACCTGGAATGAGAGCAATTCTATAACGATATTCTTCCACAAAGGCGCCAGTATGACCCAGGGTGAAAAAGGGATCTCTCAAATACCCAGATATCACGCACCAGTACCTGCAAGAAAATGTAAATATACGATTGAACCTTTTCATGGTGAATAATTAGAATCAATTTTCAATTATTCAGATGAAAACTCTCCAATCAACAACGAAAACAAACTGTAAAGGTAAATCTGAGAAAATAATAACTGCAGCCTTGAACCTTGGCTCCGGTTAGCAGATGGTTACTGACATTTGTTGTTATGATTCCACTGCAAAGTCTTGGCTAGCCGATATGGCTTTGGATGAGTTGAAGAGATCTTAAGGGGCCATATTTGACCACTTCATTTAACTGATCCCAGGCCTCCCATTAATAAATTTCAGATGGATATAACCAGCATTTTGAAAAATATATATCGTGACACATACGACACAACAGAGGGTTAACCAGCAGTAGAAGCAAAATCAATCAACATTTCATGGTCACTGTGATTACTGGACAGATAAAGCAAAATCCATCAACATTTTCATGGTTATTTGCAGTGTTATCAGACCTGGCCTGGCCCGGCTGGTTCGACCGGTTTGGGCTGGAACCGGTCCCTTTTCCAGGTTGAACTCAGTGAAACCCGGCTAAATTTAGAAACCCGTTCAACCCAGCCGGGTTTAACCGGTAAACCGTCGACCCGGTGGACCGGCCAAAACAGCGGGTTGATAGCCCGCAGAGGAAAACGGGAGGAAGAAAGGAAAAAGAAAGAGAGAAGAGGGAGAGAAGAAAAAAATGGGAGAAGTAAGAAGACGAAAGAAAAGAAAGAGAAGAAGAGGGAGAGGAAAAAAATGGAAGAAGAAAGAGAAGAAGAGGGAGAGAAGGAAAAAAATGGAAGAAAAGGACGAAGAAAGAGAAATAGAAAGAAAAGAAGGGGAGAGAAGAAAAAAACGGAATGAAGAAAAGGAAGAAGAAAAAGCAGAAGGGGGAGAGAAGAATAGAAGAAGAAGGAGAGAGAAAAAGGAAAGAAGAGTAAAAAAGAGGAAGACGGATTCCTACCTTTCTTAGTTGTTGTCGCGGCTGGATCCCTGGAAGGAATGACAGGGTAAACGAAAGATAAAAACCTAAAGGATTTATTAAGTGCTGACATCAACACGGTTCAACCGGACTAACTCGCCGGTTGAACCGTTTTGACCTGACCCGAGCAATTTTACAGGTCACTGTCCGGGTCGGGTCTGATAACATTGGTTATTTGTGTTTGTTGGCCAGATAAAGCAAAATAAATATTTCAAAGTCATTTAACAATAATTCAAGTATTAAAACACATCACACAATAACCCGAGAATGCAAGCCATCACAAAATAGTTATAGACAAGTCCATCACACGCAAATTAAAGTATGCAAGCCCATCACACAATAAGTCAGTGTTCAACACTCTTGATAAATAAGGCATACCTCCTTTGTTTTATCTCCTGCAACAATTTTACCTTTTGAATCATATGCTTCGAACTTCTGCACGCAAATGGTTCACCTTTTGTTAGAGGTGTGCTCAACAAAGACAAGTGTTAAAGACAATGAGAATGCTTGTTGCTCAAAAGAAAAGAAAGATCCCATTGTTAAAAAGAACAAAGGGCCATAAAAGGCTACAATTATTCACCACAGAAAGGGACAGTTTTATTTATTTATTATTTATTTATTTATTTGAAAAGGTGAAAGTTTATTAAGCATTACTTAGCATACATTGCTGGTGAGAATACAGAATAGTTTACATAGTGTTACAAAGAAAGACAGTTTCTTTCTATGACTGTGCGGAAACAGACTGCAAACTTAATAATTATGTTGTTAAACCATCTTTAGCTGTCCTTCTTTAGCACGTTTGTCTGCAACAGAGTTAGCAGATCTCGGTATCTTCACCCACTCAATGTGCCATCCTCTGATAATATCTGCTAACTCTTCAAAAGTATCCTTAAGCCTCCATGGAGGAGAAACAGCTAACTTCCCCAGCTGATAGTTGCAGAATCCTTTGTACTTGAAACAGCTTGATTCCCACAAGAAGTGCCCTTGCCTCATTGGAGGTACATCTCCTACTTGGTCCTGAGTATGTCAACAATAATTCTCCTCCACGGTCTTGTATTATAGCTCCAATCCCTGCTTGTCTAAGATTCCTTAGAGGAAATCCATTGAATTTGAGAGATAGCCAACCATTTGGAGTGGGTACCAAAACTTTCATGACATGGTCTAGAATGTATTATTGTTTTCCAATGCTTTCGTATAACTTAGTTGGATAAAGGGGGCAACTGTTTGTAGTACTAGCCCAACACAGTGTACTTTGAATGCATTTTTCAGTTGTGGCTCCTAAAGAGCTGCTTCTATTCTCAAATGTCCAAGAATTTCTTTCGAGACATATTTTAGATGGAATAACAGCAATTGCTGCCTTCCATAAGATGTTGCCACACGTTGGCAGAGGGCAAACATACCACTGTTGCATGAACATCTTAAAGTGTCTGAGAAGCATCAGCTGAGATTAAATTTCTGACATATAGACCTCCATACAACCCAGCTGTACTCACAGTGAAGAATTACATGGATGCATGTTTGTTCATCATCACCACAGAGGTTGCATAGGCTGTTGACAGTATTCTTCCCCCCCTACTTAGCTGATCACAGGTCAGGATCTTTGCATGAATCACAATCCCAGGAAGTGCTGTATTGCCTCCAACAAGTCCCACTTTACTCTGTCGAAGGCCTTTTCTAAGTCCAGGTGTGATAGTCCAGCTTCAGTATCACACCTGGACTTCCCCTTATTCTATGGTTATGTATGAGCTCATGCAGAGTCAGAGCTGAATCTAAGATTTGCTTTGAGGAAGGCTGATTGATTACTACTTATTAATTCAGATAAAAAATCGAATGATGAACTTTTGGGAAAAAAAGCATATTATGAATCTTGTCTCAAAATTTTCTTCTTTTAACATAAGGCAAGCAAGCCATTGTACAACTTATTTATCATTACATCAGACAGTCACGGACACACCACTATACAGACCAAAAAAAGCAAGGAAGCACGAGAATGAGAAGCAAAAGGATTGATCATGATATGAGACAACCTGCTTAGTCACAAACTCGAGCGTAAGCTGCACAAATGCTTTATTGAGGTCATTTTTATCAATTCCAATCTGGAAAAGAGAACAGGAAAAAAAAAAGTTAGGTTCTTAGAGAATAACAGGGAAGTAGGTCATCACAAAGTCATGAGTTACCATTCGAGCACGTAATGTCCGTATTTTAACAACTGGTTCAATCAGTTCCCAGTAAACAGAGCTCCACTTTGATTCTCTTTGTCTAATCTCATTCTTGAGTGCCTAGCATGTTAAGCCAAAAGTAATTATAAGTTAGGTAAATGGAAACCAAAGGTGCAATTAAGTCTTCCCATATGTGACAGAATCTGAAACCTAGATGAAAAATATAAAAGTCCATATTCTATCGAACGAAACTAAAGAATCAGTAGCAAAAATAGCTTACAGAATACATGTTCTCTGTAACAGCTTTCCTAAGTGACGACTTATCTCCGTTAGCGATAAGAAGGTTTATCTGAAAACAACCATAACACCGAGTAAGAAACATAACCTTCAAAACAAGAAAATTGTAAAATTACCAAAAACATAAATAGAACGAGAAGAGAATAGATTCAGTATTCCTCGGACAACCAAAAAATCCAAATCAATACATCAAGCAGTTGCTTTTAGTTCAGTGAAATTACCAACCAATTATCTTCAAAAAAATTTCCAACCAATTGAAGATTAGACCAGATTCAAAGAATGCTCACTTTGGGTGCACATCCTCAAGGAGCCCTCCTTTAGTAAGGTTAGGATGATCACATGATGTCTGGGAAACAATTTAGTTTATGATCAAAGAGAACGTGATCAGGGGTCTTGGGTAGTACAGTCAATTACACTTCTTTCTTTATTCAATTCTCTTTCACACAGCTAGTTTCATATTCCAGTTCTCACACTTATTTTGACACGTTACATGAGACTACAACCTTGTAGCCATTAAATCAAACAAGATGCTGACTAACATTATCTCAAGTCCCTTCAGATATACTGAACGTTGGCAAATAATTTGTCTTGTGAATGGAAAATGATGTAACAACTGCAAAAGAAAGAGGTGCACCTCTTTATATAATTGTATAGACTCTTCATAGAATTTCTGTTTTGAATACCCTGTTGCTTTCCTGAGCTTGGCAACGGCATAAGCATTCTTAAGCTGTAATAGAGTAAGAAAATTAAATTGTTACCATTATATGCATAGAGTGAGATTTGTCAAAGAACAGAAATGGGAAAGCAATACCTCCATAATGAAGTCCTCCTTAGTTCTTCTCCATCCTCTTCTTGTAAACCATCTAAATTACAGACCAATAGAAATTAATCTAAATTACAGAATAAACACATTCAAATAATAACGTAGTCTGCCTTTGTCCCCTTTGGTGGTACTTGATGGTTCCTTAGTCTCCTTCAGTCTCATCCCCATGAATATTTACAGGTTTTTTCATATGGAAAGGGTCAATTTTGCCCCTACGATGTAGACTCGTAACTTAGGGGACTCACGTTGGTTGGACTCATCCAGAGTCCTAACAGGCTTATACTGAATAAATAAATAAATAAATAAATAAAATAGGAGCATTAGACAAATGCCAATTTTTTCCTTGAAAAAGTGTAAATATTATCTAGGAGCATGATGAACACGATGACCACAAACCTTTCTTAAGGCTTAATTGGCAAAGAAAAATTTGGTTGGAAAAGGATTGTGCTCAACTAGAAAGACTACAAGGCTGGGTCTTAAAGAAGATGGCACACTCTTCTCTTCCAATGACATGCCTCCAGGAATTGGAAAAGTGTAGCTCTAATAGAAGAAGATCATAAAAGGAAACTCTAAAACTCACTATTTCAAAGTAATGCTGAGTTTGAACACGTTAGTGGACAAGGGTATGATACTATATCTCTGGATGCGTCTTCAGATCCCTGACAAGATATAAACGAAGTGTGACTACTAGATTACCATGGAAGTAAGAACGATCCTATTGTCAGATAAGTAATAGAATCTAAGGGATAATCTCCACGAGAATTGGTTGGCATGAAGGGTTCTTTTGATCAAGATGAATTAAGCACCACATAAACTTGCTTATGTCAGATGCAATGCAACCAAAACTTCCAACCAACCATGCTGACAAAAGTAAGTTTCTGGACATAACCAACCTTCGCCAGAATGAAATGGGTTCACGAGGTGCATAAGGCTCATAGATGATCCCAGGACTCACCATGGATACTCTGATAGCTCCCTGAGAAAGTTATTGGATTATCAGAGTTGGGGACTAGTTAATCTGGAATACATATATATATGCAAAAGGGCAGCTGCAGTTTCATATACCAATAAAATAGCAGCATATACTCCATAATGATGGCAAACATTTGATTAAGAGATCAGAGAAACTAAAAACATACAAGAAGAAAAGAATTCCAATAATAAAACGAAACACCACCACAGACGAACTCTGTCTTTATATCTTAAGTAATAAAATCTCTTTGTGGTGGCAGCGTGTGTTTGGTCTAGGTAAAGGAGGAGAATCGTGGACCCTCAATCTATACTGCAAAAACCAAGAACAGAAAGAAGATATACATACTGCTTGCTGCATCTGGGGTGGTGCTTTAACAAGCGTTGACATTGACCTCATGCCTTGTAAGAAAACTGATACTTCCATAGCCTACAAGAGTAATGATAAAAATGTTAATTACAGCTATTCCAGGACTGAATGAGTATCCAGACATGACACCAAATCGAGATATAATTATGGAGGGCAGAAAAGGGAAAAACATGGGTTACGTTGCTTGAAACAATGACTTAAGAAGCCCATTACGCTCCATTTTAAAAAGAAAAGAGTCCAACATTGTACAAAATTTCAGCATTTTGTCAAAAAAAAAAGATTGCATAGCAGAAAGCAGGTACCTGTGAAGATTTAAATGGCTCTCCAAATCGCGAATTATGAGATAAAGACATCGACCATTTACTATTACAGGCACCTTGAGAACAAAGTCCTGAATCACCAAACACATACAGAGACTCTGTAATGAACTATGTAAACTCAAAAACGTACAGTTACAGTAAACTTAAGCGTCAAATTAAAGAAAATAAATAAAAAGAAGGTACAAATCGGAATGCCTGAGAGCACGCATCCATGGTTCGCACGTGAAACTGAGTAGCTCCGTGAGATTCCAATCCTAAAAAGTCAGGAAAACGGCCATCAATAACACGTTAAATGCCGAAAACAACGACCAAAATGACAATAGATGAGATGAGCAAATTCTATTACTAACTAGAATCACACTAGTCCACTAAAGAACATAGCCTCTCAACCATGAAAAAGAAGCACAGTCGAATAACCATTTCACTCACATAGAGGTAACATCCCGAAGACCGATAGACGGATACAACAGCCGAATAGTTGATGATCTCGCCCTCGCCCACGCCATTGATGAACCTCACTCCCTCCAGAAATCCAAGGAAACGGAGATCAAAAGCCAATACAGGATAATAACCTCATTCACCGGATACCTCGTTCCGAACGATTTCGCAGTAGACGGATTCGCAAAACAGGAGGAACCACTCCCCTCGCTTCCCTCTCTCCTTCCTCCCCGAGCAGGGACGCGAGAGTAAACCGAAGCGCCAAACAACTGCGGCGAGCAGTCGAAAGAGTTTAAATGACGAAAATATCCCTGGCCTGCCATCTTTTTGCAGCCTTTGATCCTATCAACGGTGAGAATGATGCCACGTCAAAACTTCGTCCTTTCGGGACTCTCGTCGGCGCTGGTTCGAGTTATAAAGGAGTCGGGGAAGAGAGAACCGGCGACGATCGTCTTAATTGTTTGATTGTTCGGGAGAGTGGAGCATTATCTCGAGGAGCTTCTGAAAATCCTTCTTTGAGGGGGGGGGGGACAAGGGAGTTCCCTCAGAAACGCGATTCCCCTTTCTTCAATTTATCAGGTAGAGATTTATTGTCCCTGTCATGAATTTCTTCAAATCCGTGTTCGCTGATCCGGATCCATCCGATCCGCAAGACTCCCCATCCCATTCCCCAAAAAAGCAATCGCAATCAGTGGAACAAGGAGAGGATCTGGAACGGGACGAGGGTAAGTCGCCGATCGACGAAAGCCCTAGCCCCAAATCTGACCCGACTGACGGGAGCGTTTGGTCATTCGGCGGACTCATCAAAACTATCACGGCCAAGTCCGAGACGGTGATTCAGACTTATCGCCGGGATCTGGAGGAGTTCAGCTCGGAACTCAAGAAGGAAACCGCGATTCTTCGGGAAGCCATCAAGGACCTCCCTGGATCTCTAGAAGTCGGTGCCTCTGTTGCTCAAGAATCTCTTGAGACTGTTGGCCAGGCTATTGATGAATTCGGAAGTTCGGTTTGGAGAGGAACGGCGGATATCATCACGCATGGCAAGGACGCGTTGCTTGTGGATCAGGACAGTGATTCTTCCGATGTGCAAACTTATGGTAGTTCGAGTAGGACTCCCGTGCGCTACAGTAGATTTGAGGCACAGGTTCGGGCACTCCAGTCTGAATCGAATACCTATAGCGAAGCACCCGAGGATTTGGGTGATTTCGAAAAATGGAAGTCGGGATTTTCCTTGGATGAAAAGGTTGATGAGATCGACAATCTGTTTTCAGAGAATGGGGCTTTAAGGGGCATTTATGACAAGCTTGTTCCTGGTGTCATTAACCATGACACATTCTGGCTCAGGTACTTCTACAAGGTTTGTAAACTTAAACAAGTTGAAGACGCAAGAGCTGATCTTGTTAAAAGGGCGATCTCGGGAGACGATGAGGAAGAGTTAAGTTGGGAAGTTGATGAAGAAGAAGAAGAGGAAGTGATCAACGGCTCAACGAATCAACTTTCTGTGATTGCAGAGCGGAGGGAGAAAGTTAAAGATGAGGACCATGAAATATCTGCCGAGAAGAAGCCTGTTGAAGTTCCTGAAAAAAATTCTGGTGACGAAGTTGCTGATAAGGTCAATATTGCTGAGCCCGTCATTGTGGAAGTAACTGAGGAGAAATTGCCTTTAGAATCAAAGACTGATTCTTCTGGACCCAATAGTGATGACTCCACTGCAAAAGCTGATGAGAAATCTTTGGAAGGAAAGGCGGAACCTGGTGACTCAAGCAAAGACAGTGATTTTTCGGTCGTTTCAAGCCAACGGTCCTCCCATGAGGAGGAGGATCTCGGATGGGATGAAATTGAAGATCCTGGAAGTAACGATGAAAAGAAGATGACTTCTGTTGGGAGCCCCAATAAAATTGATATACGCAAGAGACTGAGTTCAGCAGAGGAAGATGAAGATCTGAGTTGGGATATTGAAGATGATGAGCCTGTGAAACAATAACTTCTAAGGTTTAAATATTTTATCTACTCAATGTCTCTTTACATTGACGCTCTCTCCATTTCTCTTTCTCTTTTCCAGTTCTCTATTAAGTGTTCAAACATTAAGGCAATTGTTCAACCACTTTGATCATTTTAATATGTAAATAGTGATCTGTACATCTCATCTTCTTGTGAAGCAATCATGTTCGTTATTTTATTGTAGTTTTGTTGTGAAGTTGCCTTTCAGTTTCTCCTATGCTACTGGAATGCCTATTTTTGCTGCTTTATGTTTCAGATTACATAATCTCCCTGTGGTTTTGGGATTTGTGACTGTATGTCATTGTGGACCCTGATGTTGTGTGGTTTGCAGAATGCATTTACAAGAGTCATATATTGGATTCAATGATTGATTACTGTTTGGATTAAGTCTTTGCCCTTATCACCACAATGAGGAGCTTCTTAATATGCACATTTTTAAGAAACAAGTATGCATTGAGTTGAAGGTCTAAATGTATTTATTATTTTTTCCCAGAGTTAGATAATTTTATTTTATTAATGGAAGTGAACTTCTTTCTGCCTATGGTAGTCAAGAGCTTTTCATGTCCGTCTTGTATTTTGGTCTTGTGTGAATCTAAGTGATTGCATTTTGAAGTGTAACTGGGAATTGATAGGGATAAAGTTACATATGATGTATCAGTGAAATTATTGTACTTAGGTGGCTCCATTTATTTTTTTAACCGGTGGTCATTAACTTTAATGTCATTTGTCTGATCAAGCTAGATATTGTCAATGATGGAGATCTTTAGAGATATTGGTTGGGGCTTTGAGCATATTGAGTCATCTTTTAAGTTGCTGAAACCACCATGAAATGCTGTTGACAATACTGAAAAAACTTGTCATGTTTGTCTCTCCAGTTGGATTGTGGAAACTAGTGTTTAAGGGCTTGGATTATCACATAATCTTAGGACTTATTGTGCTATTCTGTGGATTCTGTTATATTTCTATAATTTGGTATTTTTAATTAATATTGCGACTCTGGTACTATTATGCTTCAAGAAATTGTAGTGTGAACTTCTTCTGTACGCTAGTGCCATTTGTTCATAATGGTTACATCAAGGCTGCTCTGAGTTTTTATTGGAAGATGGATTTATATGCATATATAAACTTATTTGAAATTAGAAACATTCGGTTTGACAGAGAAGACAAATTACAGATGGTAACTGAGAACCCTGGTGCATGAACAGATTAACGGTTTTTTATCACTCCTTTATGGGAAAAAGCATTGGAGTTAGGCAATATAGCCGAGAAGTCAACCGTTAAGATCGCTGCAAATGTTCAAATATCCTCCTGGTTGGTTTTTGCAGCTTGAGGTTTTATCATCAGTTCAGTAAGAATCTCACGCGCAATAATGTGGTCACTCAATTAATTGGATTAATTTTGCCTTCTTACCATCCTGGCTTCACATTGTCATTCTCATAAGAGTCGCTAGCAAGTGATTGTGGATCTAATATTGGAGACCCTGAGGGTTCATGAGCAGCCAGTAGAAACAGAACAGTATGGGGTGCTTTCTTGGATGCGTTGTTTACTATCAATGAGACCTCCCTCCTGTTCTGACCGTCTAGTGTGTTCTGTAACATTTTAAGGTTTTATAGATGTCATTGCACCAGAAAAAGAAAATGGAAAATCTTCCGGGTAAGTTTTACTGCTGATGAGTGCACAACAATGATGTAAAATCTTGAGTTATACTGCTCATGTTGGATTTTTGGTAACTATGTCGTTGATGTGATGATGTACTTCTGCTTTCTGCATCTGATATTTCCAGGTGTGTTTATTAGCTGCAGTCTGTGCTTGTGCTTTTAAGTTTAGCAAGTCTAAATGGAACCTTTAAGAATATGGCAGTACCATACAGTATGTTTTTCCGGATTCAGTTGGTAGAGAACTGTAAATCTGTGTTAAATTCACGAAAGGGCGAGAGAAAAGGAGGAGTCGACTGAACCAATTCATTTGGCCTGTTGAATCACAAAGATACACTGGTATAAGTGAGATGATATTGGGAACTCCCATAATCCTACACGAAGGAGAGAAACCTCACGATCCTCTGCCATTGCTTGACAATAAGGGACACAGGTGCGCCCACATGACATGAAAAGGGGTGGATGTGGCAATACCCCCATCAAGGTTGGCGTCTGGCGAAGGAAGACAGATTGTTGCTTTCAGGTTTCGTCTTTGTTTTAGAGATGGAACCTTGTGCCCCGATCAACAAGAAAAACAAGGGGGCAACACTCCCCCGATGATATCCTTACGCTGAAGTTACGGACGAGGCCGTCTTCAAATTGTAAAGGAGTCCTTTGAAAAGAGAATGGACCTTTGAAAGCGGGAAAAGCTGAAAAGTATTGGACCGATCCCTCCGTATAGAATCTGGCAATCAGCAAACGGATTTGAAGCAAGGAACTGAGTGCAAATCCAATGGAGGAAGTAACTAAAGCATATGAACTGATAAGTCACTCGAAACTCATCTTAAATAATACAAAATTCCACCCTATTTGCGGTGATCTTAAAGAGAACAGCTCGATCCTATCCTTCTAAAGATAACACCTCTTCTTGCCTTGACATAAATTAAGAACACTTTTCCTACTACCTACTGTCACCTAGCTGCTTAGCGAAGCGCGGAATCCACCATCTAATCACCCGGCAACACTGATGATGTCAGGAGAAAGCTTAGCCGTCTGTATTTCGGTCGAATGAGGCAAGGAGTGTAGCCTTCCTCGTTGAATACGAGGTGGGAGGTGTCTGGTAGATTTTTTGGAGCCGGTCGTCCATGGTAAGAACACGCCTGTTCCACCGCGAGTTATCCTCCTGGACGGGCTGACGACCATGGGAGGGGCTGCGCCTATCATCATCAGCGGCGCGGCGCGGATGAGTCCCCACTTTGGGACCACGCCCGTTGATCCGTACCCGATCGCCCCGCTTTGGAGCTTGCTACCCTGTGGTTGTCCCGGTTGCCAGAGCGTCATGGCCCTCGTCAAAGGGGGGATGACAGACGGATTAGCTCGCGACATATCTGGTTCTCGGACCTTGAAAAATGTAATGCTGATTCTCTTGTTTGGAGATGGACACATGACGTGCCGTGCCATGTCTGCACTATTGCCGCGCATTACAAGCAATGACCTGAGAAACAGGTAATTCTTCATCAGAATGTAATCACTTTTGCGAGTTCTGGATTTTAATTACACTCAGTTGGAGAAACTAGGTAGTGAAAATTGATGCTTACCCCTCCTTCAGTGAGAGCATGAGAGAACCTTTGCAATCACCCAGGTTGTCACTGACGAGAACCCTGCCAAAAGCCATAGTGGATTCCGACAGCACAAGGGTCGAAACAGGTTGGTCCAAATGAGGCGGCTTCATGTAAGGTTGTGAATACTCTCCCTACAGAACGAAGAGTATGCACATTCATCGTAGTCGGAATAATAGATTCTAGGTAAGAAGAGGAAGTTATATTGATACGAACTGGAGGAAAACACATTAAATAACTTACCTCATCGAAGAAGTTGATTATACAACCATTAGGTCTTCTCTTCTCAGGAAGTAAGCGGCACTCAATCAGGTGATCAATAACAGAATGCAGCGTAGAGGGGATTGGTTCAATATTATCTGCAAGAATGGAGGAATTTTTAGTTGCTAGCTCATGGATGAAACCAAGGACAAGGAAATTTTCGCTTCTCCCAATTTTTAAGAGCATCAAATTTGACTCAGATACCAAAAGGATGCGCTACGGAGATAACTGTAGCAAGTCTTCGAGGAATTACATGTTGCGTCATCTTTCAATGAACCGAAAATTGGAGTCCCCAGTTGAATAATCTCTCTCTTATTCCCCTTTAGTTGCTGGTTGAATAGAATGAACGTATCTCCTGTCAATTTAATGCAGGTGAAAACAGTTAGTTTAAAGTACATTAAAGAATGAAACATCGGTCACAAACTGACGTTTGATCCTTTCTTTCGATCGTAATAGTCATTTGTTTTGGCCGAAAAATAGAACCTGATAGTTCTCCTTTCTGCCCAGCAAGATGGAGCTCGTTGATGAAATTGGTAAGCTTGGAAATTTCTAGCTCCGTGAAAATATCCTCATAAAGCTTTAGTCCTTTCACGACATTCACCTGCCAAATGACAAAGCCGCGGATCAAAACATATCCCAAAAGTATCAATTAATTGTCAAACTTTCACGAAGAACTGGGGAAAAGGCCAGTCATGCCGTATCCCCTGTCAACAGAAATAACTGGAAAATCATGAAAGACAGAACTCGCCATGTGCCCTTTCACTGGCTCCTTGGCTACGAACCCTTTAGTGATCTTGTTCCTGGTAGGTCGTTCCTTGTTGTCTTCATTGTCAGAAAAAATTTGAATGCTCTCAGAAGATGAGTTCTCCAGGTGAGATCCTAAAACCCCACACACAAAACAGAGAGGCATTACACTTTGATGCACACGAGCAACAAGTACTGAAAGATGAACTAACTATTTCTCTCCATTGTACAGATCAAACAGTTTATACTGTATCTTCATCAAGTACGACAGCTAAATCGTCATTCGTCACCTACAACCGCACTAAGCACCAAAAAGGACACAGAATACTTATTGCTGTTTGGCTTTAGAAGTGGTGGGACGCTTTCCTTAAGTTACCAGACACTTTGGACCATTCGTTCAGCTAGAAAAATAAATTGACAAACAAGTATAGTAAACCCCTGTTCAAATTAAAGCTGCAAAAAACAATACGATCCCAAATTGTTAACCGTTGACACCGTTTGAGAACAGAATATCAGTAAGAACAAATTCAGTAAGACCAAAAGGAAGACTCATTTATTAAAGACTTAAAACAGTGAAGAGTGAAAAACTGACTAAAGCTGGGGTCAAAACGAGCGGCACCACCACCCGCCACACCAAAGGCAGGCCCCAGCCAAAGTTTGTTAACAAGGTTGAGAATACTGTGGAAATAAGACAAAACACTATAAGGTGATAAGAAAACAGATTTTAGTGGTCCAGACTCCAGATTCCAGATTCAGCGAACGTTGTGGAAGCTACGTTGTCATCCGGAGAAATATCGCCAAGAAAAATAAACTATTGCCTAAATAGGGGATGAACCGAAGCAAGTCGTTTAATAACCGTCAACAAAAAAACAAACGGCAGCGATCTTACAAGCCGGCAAGTCGGCAACAATAAATGATCGTTCACACATATCAATATCTGCAAGGTCTAGAAGACTAGAAGTCCCTCTCCCCAATAATAACCGTAAAAGCCAACCTCGAAGGAGTAGAAAGAGCTAGAATCTCGAACCAACCATGGAATTTCAAACAACCTCTGTGGTCTGTGCAGTTAAAAGGTTCCAGCTTATAAAGTTGGAACTTATGAATGAGCCATAATTAAAAGAGTAGTATTTATCGTCATCTGTGACAATATGGACCTAACGACCCTCCGAACGCTACGCTGTTTTGTGGTCAACCCCGGGACTTCAACAGCTCAAGCAGCGGCGGATCATATCGTATAAGAAATTAAAAAAGAGAAGTCCTTATTCATTTCACGGAGAGCTTATGAAAGTTTCCAAGATCTCTAGAAAGTAGAAACAAGAACGCACCGCAGAAGTTCAGAATAAACAACGGGGAGCGGAAAATCAAAAGAGTCACGTGTCCCTAAAAAAGTTGAAGAAAGTGGCAAAAAGCAAGAGATGGCTGACCACGGAAACCTCCGGGTAAATTTCACGAAAAGATAAAAATGAGAAAAACTTGTACACCAGAAAAGTGGAGTCGATTTTCCTGTTATGGACCTTATTCCTTTATGGTCTTTCGCTTTGAGTATCCCGAAACCGGAGTTTCTGATCTCGAAATTTCCAAAACGAACGGTCATTTCGGTACGTCTTCGGAGTTTGGTCTGCGTACGGGAGGAAACAAGCTCCCATGACGCCGCGCCTTAATCGAGAAACAATATCATTGGGATCAGAACTCATAAGCGTCAGAGGGCTTTACTAAAAAATTCATAAACAAAACAGAAGAAAGATTTGGGTAAAGAAAAGAAAAACAAAAGCCGGAGGAAAGGAACCCCTTCCGAAGTTTCCGTTCCGCCACACTTTCTACTTTTTAGATTCTTCTTTCTTACTTTTTTTTCTAAAACCTCTCGAAAACCCTAATTTGTTTAATAAAAAAAGTAAAAAGTAAAAACCGATCACCACGGATCCAATATCAGCGGCAAAATGCAAAAGAAAACTCACCTTCTCCGCTCTCCGTCTTCTGATCGGAAGTCTCCACGCCGTCCAGATCATGATCCGAACCGCCGCCTCGTTTCACATCCTCCGCGGTCGTCCCGTTCTCGACCTTCGCAACCTTAACCTTCGCGTTACACACCGCCCTGCTCGCCGCCCTCCCGCTCTCCTTCTGCTTCTTCTTAGCCGCCAGGGCCCGCAGCTCAATCGCGATCTCCGCGATCGAGTAGTACTTTTGCATTTGCAGCACCGGAATCCAGTTGAGCCGCCTCCGGTGAATGGCCGCGAAGACGGACTCGTAGTCCGCGACCTGATCCGGATCGCTGATCTGCGTCAGGTGGTTGCAGAGCGCGTCGATGATCGCGTTCGCGGCCGCGAATTCGCCGCGGAACCAAGCCACCACTGCGTCCCTCGCGATCGCCTCCTGCAGCAGGGGAGACGACAAAGCAGGCGCCACGGCCACGGCCTGTGGAGACATCGGAAACCGTCACCACCAATACGTAGCGTTTGATTCGTTCTCCCGAGTCGAGGAAAACAAGACGGAGGCTCGTCTCTACTCTCTTTCTCTCTCTCTCTCTTTCTACAGACGGAATAGAGAAAAAAGGAAAGGGAAGAGGTTGCTGAGAATGCTGGTTGCCAGGAGCGTCAGGCGAGTGCAAACAAAGGTTGGCGCTGTAAATATTATAGCCGGGCCTCCCAGGTCGCCGACGTGTCACAACTCGTGGGCCCCTTTTGTTGACGTGTCATGTTTCTGGAAGAAATCACGTAGTAAAAAGGGTTAAAAAGTTAAAACCCCGCCACCAAGAATTAGGAAAGATTTTCTTTTCATTTTCCATCCTTTCCTTTTCACGTGATTTCATAATGAAAAAATCTCATTAAAAAAACTTCACTTTTCGGTCAAATGTTTCGTCCAACGAAACATAAAATAAAAGTGGATCGTCTCGGGTCGGTTCAGTTCGGTTCGGGTCTATTATAAGTTAAAAGATTCGTGAATTGAAAAATCAGAAATATATCTCTACTTTCAGAACTAAGAAGGAAGATATAAAATCATAAATTTAATAAATAAATAAATAAATAAAAAGGAGTATGATGTACTTGTGCCTTTCATTATTTATCGTCCTTTAAAAGGAGTCAGATAATAATATTCCTTTTTAAGGAGGAAAAAAAATATGTGTCTCTTAAATACATTTGCTTCCCCCGGGCAGAATGCAGGGTGAAGCGGAAAACTCGAACCGACCCAAGAAAACTTGGTTGGGCCGTTGGGGTCGTTACGAGTCTTACGACCAAACAATAAACTATTTTCACTTTAGTCTTCCCTCGCGAATAAAAGGGGGGGGCCCACCAGAGGGGCGGCTTAGACGATAAGTGGTGGTGGGGCCGACAATGTGGAGTCTGTTGGTAGGTTGGAACATAGGGAGCTGTGCACGGGAGAATGGGAGAAGGAAGGACGAGGAGCCCACGCCAGGACGCCCGCGCGCGCGTATCGTATTGATAATTTCATATGGCCTCGTCAGGGAGCACCCGAAATCGGGAGCCCGCACATGAGGGCGGCGGCTTGGCCGAGCCCCGCTCGTTGGGGGAAGCGGCTTCGGCGGTGGCCCTTTTGGAACTCTGCGGGGGTGCTTGCTTTAGTTTAGGCACCTAACGAGTGACGACAGCCATTGCTTTCGAGAAGGAAAGGACAACCTTTCCTTTATGCCAAAAGCGCCACGACGATGGGTTCTGTGCATGTGAGGGGAATAAATTATGGGAATATATCAATTGCTGTGATTTTCCTGATGGTGTTACTAGCTAGGCCTTTTCATTCCATAATGCCAAGATGGGAAGAGACTTACCCGGGTTTTAAATATTTGATGCTATTGAAAATGCTAGCAAGAACCCTCTTGTCATGCATGGACAATAACTGAAAAAAAAAAAAAAAAAATCATATGTTTTTTTTTATATAAATATAAATAATTTATTAATGTTTATTTTTCTCTATTTGAATTTTTTTTATACAATAAATTTTATGTTTTTTTTTTTTTGAGAATGTATTTTCAGGGTTTTAATTTTTTGTATCAATGATCTTACTGCTTGATTCTAATTTTTTTTTCTTAGTGTTCTTATTTCCTTTGTCTTGTTATTTACCTTTAAAGAAATTTAACTCGAAATTAAAAGTGGGGATTTTTTACTCCTACCCTATTCACTCACCTAATTATCTCTAATAAATTATTTTCTCTCCTGTTCTGTCTGTGTTAGCTGTTCTGTCTGTGTTAGCTGTTCTATCTGTGTTAACTGTTTTGTCTGTGTTGGTGAGAAGCATATTAGATTATCTAATTCAAATATATAACCAATAAGCAACAAGGTTTTTTTATTCAAACTCTCAATCTTCACTAATTTTAAATAAACATGTTTAATTTTTATATTAATTTTTAAAACTTTAATCATTTTTCTCCTAATTTTCTCTCCCTTTCTGTCATCCTACTCCTCTTTATCTCTCCTCTCTCTCCCTTATTTCTGTTCTCCTTGTTTAAAAACAAATCTAAAAATGTTTTTATTTTGGATTTACTGGGTCAGATCAATGAATTCATTTAATTCTTTATGAAAACTGCTAAGATAATATTTAAAGAAATTCATAGTAAGTTGTTAAATACTTTTCTTTTTTTTTTTCTCACCTAATAAAGAAAAATGGCAGCCCTATAAAGTCTCACTTTTAACTTACTTTGATAAAGTTATTCTTTCATCTCATCTCTCAATTCTTATCTCCAAGATGGAGAACATAACTAACCCATTTAAAGAAATTATGCTACAAACATTCAAAAAAAAAAAGAAAAAAAATAGTAGAAGTGACCCACTCTAAAGCTATTCTTGCATGTTAGAGCTTAACTTTTTTTTTAAAAAAAACCCTAATATAACATTAATATTTTGAGTCAATAATCCCAAAAAATTAAAATTTACCTAACTAAACAATATTTTTTTAAAAAAAAAGTATATTAAATAAAAAAATAAAGAACCATACAATGCTATAGTTTTTTTAATTTTATTTCCCATAAAAAAAAAATGTCAACCCTATAAAAGTCCACTCTAAGATCATCTCATATTGAAAATCCAATAGACTCTTCACATTATGTTGCGCATGTCCATTACATGTGCATATTATAGTCTACTAACCTATGCGTGCTCCATGACATAATATACCAAACATTTCAATATTTTCCAAGAGCCACCAGCCATAGATTTTCTTTATTAAAAAAAATAATAATAATAACTACATTGCAAATATCTATCCTCGTCACATTGAATATTCCCCACAACTGTCACAAATCAACAGGTACCTTATGTTTTTTATTCTTTTCGATGAGGTGAACATATGTTTTGGTCCATGGTGCCTCGTGGAGTACGACCACGCTAGAGGAAGTTGTTCCCATGTGCCCCGTGGGGCCCGACGGAGTGTTGCCGTCTTCGCCTCCTAGTTCCTCGGATTTTCGCTCGCCGAGCCGGCTAGTCGAGCCGAGCGGGTCCGTCTCGGGCGGAGACGTGATGCCGTTTCGCTTTTCCTTTTCTGGCAAAAAGTCAAGAAGCGCACAACAGAAGACGACGACGGCGGCGACGGCGACTTGGATGGCTTGTAGCGCGACACGTGGACACTTCCGACGTGATCGTTATTATTATCGCGCGAGAATTTTGGAATTTTGTAGCGATCCAGCGTGATAGGTCAACCGTGGACCCACCCTTCATACTGCATCGCGTCGTCCGATCGTTCCGTTCCGTGGGTCCCGGACGATTTGCCTTTTTTTTCTAAAGAAGTGTGCGGAAGTTTCTTAGAAGGTATTTTTTAAAAAAAATAATGGAGAGGGGCGAGAGGGTATGTGAAGCTCGCCGCCGTGATGCGCTTTTGGGCGGCTGAGATTCGTTGACGAGGTTCCACGTGGCTACATTATAACCGGCCAAGTCGTACCGGCGGTGGGGTACTTTAGCCGGAACTTCGGTTTAAGTAATAAATAAAGACAACCGAACCGTTTGCCGGACCAAAAGCAGGAAAAAAAAAACACGCGTGGTCTCGGCTCTATGGCGTACGTGGTCTCTGTCTACGCGCGCGCAGTGTACTTACGGAGAGTGGCGGAGGCCGCGTCAGTCGCCACGAAGAAGAATGGTCCCGTACCCTTCTCTCTCTCTTCGTAATTGAATGATATTGTCATTGAATTGCGTGATGCGTCGCTTGACTCCTCGGTTGGTTCATGATCGATGTAACGGGTGGTGGACATGTGCATTAATAGGAAAGCGTAGTGGCGAGGCTCGAGTCCGGACTGGTGGAGGAAGAGAAGAATTTGGATTTTGGAGTTGGAAGAGGCGAGAAGAGAATCAATCAACGGAAGGAAGTGAAGTACAGAGACGGCTGGGAAGGGGGAAAGGGGAAAAGGATGTTTCTCGGACTCTTCAATGTGTGTTTTTTTTATTCTGTCTAAGCTGCGGAAGTAATTGAAGAACGGAGACAGCTGAGTGAGTCTCCGAGAGAGAGAGAGAGAGAGAGAGAGAGAGAGAAAAGAGGGGTCCATCGTTTCGTTTGGCGCAGGCTTTGTTTTGCGCGAGCACGGAAGTAGGGGTAATGCCGCCTTTGTTTCGGGTGCAGGGGATTCTTGGAAGGCGGAGGCACGCAGACGAAGACAAGAATGGTGGGTTCTCTGAGGACTTCAGTGCGCAACCCAACCGAATGATCGCTGAAAAAACTGAGGAGATAACGAAAGAGTCAAAAAAGGGTCTGGGTTCCCATTCATTTCTCCGACATGTGTGTTAGTGGAATACAAAGATAAGGATTCCAATTCGTCGTCCGGACAAAGGTAACCAAACTGCATTAAAAGTAATGCTTTTGACGAACAGCAGAAAGAAAAGTATAAAGCTTCTATAAGACGCACTTAAATGCTATAACTTCAATTGATTTGATTACCAAAGAAAGCATCCAGCAGACCGACTATGCGAGGGCTGAGATTCTTACGAAAATATTAGTATATGCCACATGAAACCTTGATATGTGGACTCAATGAAACTGATCAAGGGACTTGCTTTTTAATGTATAGCAAAAGAGAGCAAAACATAGAAAAACAATCTCAACGTTGGTGGAGAAAAACTATATCATCTGATTGGGAGGTAAACATGCAGAGGGCTATTTGGCGAGCCTACTCATAGTGATGATTAAGGCTCACATATAAAGTTGAGAAATATTAACACAACCAGGCCATTTTGTTGGTTCAACAATATCAGGCCATACGAACAAGCACGTAGCAGAAAAGTTGAGGATGTGATCTAATTACAAGATAAATGGATTCCCGAATCTACTTCTAACCGTCAGATGCCCTCAGCAGCTGCAGGAGTGAGAGGAAGAGATTGAGGATGTCCAAATATAGAACAACTGATGCCCAGATGTACTCATCATATGTGAAGCGCTTGATCAAGTTGTCTGTGTCGTACACGAGGTAGGCCGAAAAGATGATAGCTCCAAGACCACCGTAGATGGCAACATACACAGGTCCCAATGGAAAGAATATCTACATGACCAAAAAGTCAGTTTCTTTATATCAATTTCAGGTTCAAAAGTGATCAGTCTGCATGCTTTGACATGAACCTCAGCAAGAATGTTTGAAATTATTACAGTTTAATATTTTTTGTACTTGTTAGACATAGTGTAACCCCTTCATTTGGTTATCGAAGACATGCGAGAATGCAATATGGAAAAAATGGCAACACAAACAAGATAATTGAGTACTGACCTGGATAATACTAGTTAAAAGCAGGACCATTAGACCGGCAAATAAGATTGGTCCAAGGAAGCTGAAGTCCTTGCCCTTCTTTGAAGCCCAGAAAGTATAAGCAGTCAAACTAGACACCACCACCGAAGTTAAAATTAGTGCTTCAAGAACAATCCTTCCTGCAACCAAATAAACAGATTGCTGAGAACATGATGAGCTCAAATCCTAATTAATGATAATGAACAAACAGGCAACTGGGATGGGCACCTTCTGCACTAACCTTTAGTATTAGCACAAGCAACACCAACACTTAGGCTCAAGCACACTGTGAACAGCCCAAGGAATACAAAATTCAAAGGATGTTTCTGCTGGTAGTAATACAGAGGACATAAGACTGCAAGACAAACAAGTATGATGTATGTCAGTGAGAGAAAACAGTGACTGCTCTTAATAAGGAAGAGAGTAAACTATTGAAGTGTTAGCAAGAAAGGAAAAACTAATTCTTCCAACACATCAATGGTCAAGCTATTCTTAGATTGTCTACTCCAAGCAAAATTTCCACGAGAAGATCTTAACACATACAACCTACGTTCAGAATCCCTGTTCCAACTAATCTTTACTTCCACAACAGAAAAATAGTAAAAATAAATTAAATTAAATTTGTAAAGTCATTCCTGCTCAAGCAAAACTGAAGTTGCACTGCACTTCTTTGAAAGGATCATACAAAATATTTCAACTTACCATGAAAGCATTTGCCTACATCAAGAAAACTTGTAGTCAAAAGCAAAGATCCATGGCAACAAGAAAACCTTTAAGTATGTCTTGACGTTAGTTCATGAAAGAAAGCAGAGATGAGTGCTTACATAAATGTAAGATGTATTGCATGAGGGCACACTTAATGTTACTGACATCTATTAACTTGCACATACTATTCAATACAGGCAGACAACTAAATGTTACTCACACTGGTGCCTAATGTCAGAGTTTTACATCTCAGTCAAGATGTCACAAACATTGAAGGCCCAGATATGTCTTGGAATGTTGAAAAGTTCAAGGAAAGAAAGCAGCAAATGCAAATCTCACACAACCCTATACCAGAGTCACCTTTGAACTACACCTGCCCTAAAGGCGCCCTTATCCCAAATTCCATTCAATACTTTTTATTTTCCCTTGCCAACTGAAGTAAACGATTTTCACATTAGCAACAGTTCAACAAACAGTCAGCAGTGTTCTGGTCTGTGGTTGGGGGAGCTACAGAAACAGCATTAGTGACATGTGCTTGTCCACTGGGGCCCAATTGGCTCTTACTCCAATGAGGCCAAGGCCAAAGCCATAAGGAGTGGCATAAAACTCCTCAGACGGCACCCCATCCGCCCAGATCAAGTGGAAGGGGACTCCGCCCTTGTCACAAGCAAGGCAAAGCAATTCACCAATCCTCCATGGATACTATGGGCCATCTTTGATGTGCTCCACGAAATTATATCAGAATGGAACATAAGCTAGTCAAATGTACCTAGGTCCGCAAACTTCTTGGCAGATATCTTGCTAAAGGAGTGCAAACACCTGAAATTGTATCAGAGCATTCCTTACCCTTGTAACTCATGATGTGTATTCTTTAAAACAGCAATAAAAACATGCCATTTCCAAAAAAAAAATAATAATCTTCTAATATCCTTTATTCTAAGTTTCTCTCTCAAGTGAACAACACTAGACCCAAAATCAGATATCACATTTCCAACTCTGGACAAGAATATACTCTAGATGACAATTAAGAGATCAAAAAGAAGATGACATAACATTTTAAAATGGGTTACTCAAAATTCTTGGGTAAGCCTGGTTTGTCCTCATACTTGGTTTGTCCCCTCAAAATATCACGAATAGAAGTGAAGACATTGAGTATTTAACACCTTGTGGAAATACTAATTGAACGTGAGAAACTAGTTTTAACCTATCCCATACCATGCCACCCTTGCCTAACACTTATACTCCAGACCAAACCCCCATTCTTTCCCAACAACCACGACCTCCCACTCCAAATCAGGTAGTCCTGAAAGATTGCTCCCTCCATGATTCAAATACATAAAGGAAATTAATACAAGTTAAGAGGTTTGGTGTTGATAAGAAAGGGAGAGGGATCAACATGCACAACTCTTGCAAAGGCACAACACATAAGAGAAAACAAAAATTGTGTTTAATGTGTGCAATCTTGCTATGCCCTTCACCATAATTAAGCACTTACAATAAATGGAATATTCCAAGTTTTGTTTTTTTGAAAGTTGGAATATTCCAAGTATTAATAGCAAACCTACTCAAATTTGCTTTACCCCATCTGTAAACTTTTAAATTGCCAGATACACCATGCAACTTTAAAATGGCCTTCTCTAGCTTGCAAACTCCTTGGCCTCTCTAAATATCTATTGCATCTGTGTTCTAGGTAGAGCTAGTTGCAAAACATCACCTGAATCTTCAAGCTCCTCCCTTAGAACTTGAAATCAGGAATTTTCTAAAGCTGAGAAGATTAGTGGTTGGGTACTTAGCTCCAACCATATCAGGCAGTTCTATCTCGCTAATCTTGCTACATAGGTCATTAAGGAAATTCTCTATAACATCATCAGTTGGATGGGGAAAAAGGCCTCTCCCATTCCTGTGGAGAATGATATCATGCATTCCTGCTTCAGTCTTTCCTAACATACTAGACTCCCCATTCAATTGAACAGTTATTAAGGTTTGATGGAAGTTCCTGTGGAATCCTAGGCCACCGCCCGGGAGGGGTGTGCCATTAGAGAGCACAATGGTTCCATTCTTCTTGTCTCCTCAGAGTAGTCTTCTCAGCTTGTGTAAAGGCTTGAAACTCAGTATAAGATGAAACCATGCCCTTCTTCCGCTCTCCTATTCTGGTGAAAGGAGATTAAACCTTGTCAAACACTTGATACATCCCACTCTCTGCCTACCAAGAGTAGCTGATGGAATTTTATGAAACTTTTTAGCTCTTACCACGTAGACATATCAAATCCGTTCCTACATCAGCCAGAAATTCATCAATTTCTCTAGCTAAGGATAGTGTTTCCCACCAATTACTTGTGGTCAAGGACAGCTTTGCTTAGGAGGCGTTCACCAGCCTCCTTTGGGTATCCATAACATCCTCCTATTTGCAGGTATTGCACAAAAGCTACCACCTTCACCAAGCTGTCTTAAGAAAGCACTGGAGCAAAGTTATATATTTCACAGCAAATACAAGAAGCCAAGGATATGGTAGAATGGAAGCCACCACCAGAGTGTGTCTTAAACTGAATTTTTTATGGTTCTTCAAAAGGGAATCTGGGCCCTGTGGGATTTGGAGGTACCAGTTGGAACAGTGAAGGTGATTGTATTCTTTTCTATTCAGATCCAGCTGGCTGGTGTTCCTTCAATGAGGCTGAGGCCCATGCGTTATTGACTGGGGCCAAGCCCCTTAGGCAGCAGCAGCCCGAAACAGTGGATATAGAATGTGATTGTCTCCAGTAATAAGCTGGCCCACGCTTAATTCCAAGCCACCATGGCAGCTAAGGACCACATTTGATGAGCTCACAGAGGTCCTGCTGGGGTGGAATGTAGTGTGGATCAAGATACCCAGATCAGCTAATTCAATTGCTTATCTCCTACCTAAGGAGGGAGTATATAAATCTGAAATTGAAATAGGGCAAACACTGCCTATGTAACCTATGAATTCCATGATATCTCTGTAACTTGCATTATTCATTAAGCAATAAAATCACCATTTAAGGAAAAAGACAGAAAAGAAAAATGAACTTGGCTTTACTCTCAATCCAGGTTGACTCATGCAAGTTAATCACAATCAGACCAAGATTTGGTCCCATCACTGACACTGCTCCTTTTAAATATTAGAAATTTCATGACTGAAAAGAAACAGAAAGATACTCAGGCAAGAAAATACAAATAGTCTTAATCTAAATGGAAATCCAAAAAGTGAAAAAGATCTAAGGAGAATCCAGCCCTTGGCGTCAATCCGAAGTGCTGGACTGGATATTCCTACATTATGGAGAACTCTGCTGGCCTGGGTTTATGCATCACATGATTGAAAAGCATAAGATGGGAAGTGTCCTTCTTCCCATAAAAAGGCCATCAGGACTCACAACACTGTTCAAGATATACATTTTTTTTTTTTCAGGATGGAGAATACTTTCATGAAACTAGCAAAGAAAGAAACAAATATGGGCATTTGTCTTGATTTCTCGCATACTTTTTACGGCCACCAAAAATAATTCCCAGTTTCCATTAGCAGGTTGCTGTCGTCCTCCAACCAACTCCATTCACCAGGATGCACAAAAGACTCCACAAATACATTCCACCACCATCACTTCACAATGAAACACAAATGTACAAAGCTAAAAGTACTTCACTTCTGCAAGACAGCTGCTGAAAAGCTTCACCCTGCATACTTACAAATGATACTCAACTAATTTTTTTTTAAAAATGATGAACTAATTATATTTTTATTTTATTTATTTATTTTGCATAAGAAAAAACAAAGCTAACACAATGATCCCTTCACTCCCCTTAATGCATGATTTTCATTCTCCAACACGGCAACGCCTTATGATACAGCAATGCTACAACAGATATAAAGTCCGTTAAGAAACTTCTCAGTACGTAAATCATAGTGCCCGTCACAAGTATGTTGAGGTCTGCCCCATTCACTCACATAGAATGGTATCTCGTTCCAACTATCGCAAATGCTTCACTATCTGATGTCCTTTGATCCTCTTACCCAGAAACAACATCAAGGATCGTAAAATTCCCTTCTCGCGACGTTTCCTCCAAAACGAAAATATTGTTCCTTATTTTTCACTTTAGAATTTCTAGACATTAAGTAACCATGATCGAGCTACGTAAATTTTTTTAAAATAACAAGAAAAGAAACGTCGATTGCACGACAGTCCACCATAAATTTAATCAAAAATTAAGCAAAACAAAATAAACATCCAATTGATCTAATAAACAGTCGCTCAATAAAATGGGTATCAAAAGATTTTTTTTTTCTTTTTTTGTTTAAAAATAATAACAGAATGGATCGGAGGCTTACGAAACAAAGGCAGAATGCCGAGTCCTAACGCAAGCCCTGGGCTCGCTCGGAGAGTTTCGTTGATGGGCGCGTACAGCACCGTGAACCCCGCAACGAGGGTTGTGAGGAGGAGCTGCGTCGCTAGGATGCCATAGACCTTCCGGATAAATCCCCACCGGAGTTCGTTCTCGCCGAGTCCAATTCCCGGGTAGAGGGTCCCCGCCTCCAAATCGCCCTTGGAGGAAACGCTCGTGAAGCCGTACATTTCTCAGCGCTACACAGGGGACGACCGGGGAGGACGGGAAAAAATAGAGATCCAAGCACGGCGGCGACTTCCGTTTTAACAAATGCAATTATACGGAAAAACCAAAGACGCGGGACCAAACTGAGAAATGACATATACACCCCCTTACCTAAAAAACAACAGAGACAGTCGGTCGACTTTCTGACGACCTTTCTGACGACCTTTCTGACGGCTGCTGAGAGTTGGCTTGGCCGCCCGGCGAATGCTATACCGATTGCCCAATACACGTTATGTATCGGCCGATACAAATGTTATATTGCCCAAAACTTAAAAAAAAAAAAAAAAAAAAACTTATGACTTTAAAACAGCGTTTTAAAAACCGAACCAATCCGGCCAGTCAAACCCGCTTGAACCAGAATTGACTCAGTCCGGTTCACTTTAACCAATATTATTTTTGCTACTTTTCCGATAGAAATATAGAATATATGTTACGTATGGTGTATTATATTCAATGGTCCAACCCGGTCTAATGGGGTTCAACCATAACCTAACATAGCTCGGGTTGGATGACCGATTCGGTTTTTAAAACATTGTTTTAAAATTTTAAACCCAAAATTAATTTTGCGATGAAATTTAAAAGTGCTAAAACCAGTGTTTTAAAAAACAAACCGAGCAGCCGGTCCGACCCGATTGAAATAGAATCGGAGGTTATTCTGATTTTTATGGACTCGGTCCAGTTCATTGTGATCAACATTATTTTTACCTTTTTTCTTATATAAATATTAAATATATGTAACATATTGTGTTGTAGACACCAAAATCTACGGTAAATCTATTATCCGCAAGTCTATTATTCGTACGTTGCAGGCTCGCTACCAGTAGCCCATCACCAGGTCCATCACCTTGACACATCACTAACACTGTCATGGTCATCGTCATAACCTCTTCATCGCCGCATCGACATCATCGTTGTCGTGTCACTGCCATATCAAATTATCAAGATTAACCAAGTCCGAGTCGTCGCCTAATAGAGGAGCCACAAAGTTAGTAAGTCCCTATCGATCTCCCTTATGAGGATCAAGTGAGGAAAATAAGGACACCAAGTTGTCACTCCCCCTCTAGGGAGCAAGAAAGGGTTAGGATCGACAAAACGCTGACTATAAATAGCTAGAAAGCCTAACGGCCAAGGTGGAGATTAGGAGTTAAAAAAATTTCAGTCCAAAAAAGCTTTCACGCCAGTAACTCTGCCAACTGGTGGTTCGTCAAAACACGACCGCGAAAACGTCAACAAACTGAAATATACAAAACACAAATACTTCCGTCCAGCTGACTAAATTTGCCAAAAGTTCGTGTTTCCTTTCTCGGAGTTCGTAAGTTGTCGTCGAATCTCCAGGAGGCATGAATCTCACCCATACAGTTCGAAAATTTCTCAAGTCTAGAAATTTTTTCGAGTCAAAAGTACATTCGCTCAACCTACTAGTTTGCCGAAGTTTTGCCAGTTCGGTGAAGATGCTCTACACAACCCGGGTAACGCCAACACGTTGAAACACACAGAACACACATACTTTCGTCCAGCTGACTAAACCTGACGCTAGTTCGCATACACTTACTCGGGGACTCAAAGCTCGTAGTCGAATCATTAGGAAGCAATAACTTCAATAACACACAGAGAACGAATTAGAGGAAAGCTAGGAGATCGCACCCACACAATTTTCCATTTCACACCCAACTTGTAATGTTCTTTGTAAATTTGTCGATTTAATCAATCAATTGCACCGTTTCACAAACTGGAAAATTTTTGAGAAAATAGGTGTATAATATTCAACTTTCTAACCCTACTTAACTGGGTTTAACTAAAACGGGACATAACACTGGTTGAATGGTCAATTCAGTTTTTAACACCTATAAAGCACCTATCGTGCATATTTTGTCTCTAATTTTGCTCCATTTCATTAAATATGTATTCGTAACCGTTAATAACGGAAAATTACTATAGCAGGTTTAGCCTGTCCGCCAATTCTTGGAGCCATCGTTCAACAACCCATTTTCGGGTCCAGTTCGTTGTCACGTCGTTGTCGTCGTCACTGCTAACGCGTAGCCATGTCCGTCGTCGTCAGCACCAAATCATCATACCACCTGTCTGCCACCTGGATGGACAAAGTCCTGGTCTGGCTCAACCACAGGAGCCAGAAAAGGAAAGTCTCCTCCTCGATCCCCTTCTTGAGGATCAGTGGAGGAGAAATAGGAGAAAATCGCCAAGTCGCCACTCTAGCTCTAGCTACAAATAGCCAAAGCACCTTCGGGAAGAAAAAAATTGAAGGAGAAGAAATTTAAGTAGGAAAAATTTATCTTCCCCTCAAGGTACCTAAAGATCCTCCCGGCTACACTCAACCTGTTGAGGAGCTTTGCACGACTTCGGTAACATCAACAAGCCGAAATACATGGAACACAAATACTTTCGTCAGGCCAACTAAATCCGCTGCAACTCGTGTACACTCTTTTGAAGGTTTGTGATTCTCCGAGGATCGCCAGAAAGCATTATCTTCTACCCAAAAAAGAAAATGGGTTCGAAAATTGTCGGTCGAAAAAATCTTCTTAGAAGAAGAAACCTTATCGCACCAGAAGTTCCAGCGACCTTCAGCTCGTCGAAGTTCACACAGTTTGTTCGAAGAAGCTGTACATGTTCATCGGTGACGTCAACATGCCAAAAAACACAGAACACAAACACTTCCGTCTGACCGACTACATCCATCGTCGTTCGCGCACACTTGATCGAAGTCTCGAAGTTCGTCGTCAACTAGAAGAAAGTAGCAACTTTGTCAATGAATCCACGAAGATCGAATTAGAGGAAAGATAGGAGAACGCACCCGCAAAATTTCCTAATTCACACCCAAATTGTAAATTTATCAGTAACTTTGTCGAATTAATCAATCGATCGCGCCACTTCGCGGACTCGAAGATTTTTGTCGCTATAATATATATAATATAGTATAATATTCAATGGCTGAATTTTAAAACATTCGTAGAAAGTTAATTGTGACAAGGCCAAATAATATTTAAGAATACTTATGCTGTAATAATAGTGAAGAAAATAAGTATGAATAAAATATAATAACAGACTCTGGAGCAAGAAATTCAGAGAAAACTATATGCCTCAACCTCTTTTAAGGCATCTGGAAATAGAGGGGACAAGATAATTGGATAAGTTTCATGAGAGAGATACAACTATAGTTTTAAATTTGATTTTCAGTTTGTTACATGGCAAAGATAAGAGGTTTCAAAATTTTAATATTAAATATAGTTAAATATTATTCACACAAAAATTAAAAATAGACATTCTACAATAATAATCTATAAAATGTAAAACACTCGTTGAAATAGATTAGAAGAAGAAAAATTTGCTATCCTAATACTAATGATAGAATTACATCCTTAATTTCTTAATCTAGAAAGTGACAAAGATTAATGCAATTTTGGTGATGAACAATATATATTGACCGCACCGGAAGCGTGTGAAGGTTAAGCCTTCTACGCGCCATGCGTATCGTAAATCACTCATGTAGCAGTGGCTTAGAAGAAGCAGATGAGATGTGGCGATGATATCAGCTTCCTTGCGCTTCAAGTTTGCCCCTCCTCAACGTCTGGCATCCGAGTCTCCGCTCTCCTGTCTCCATTGGGTGCCTTGCCTGGGTCTTTTTTCTTCTTTCGGTCTTCGTAGCCGTTAAATTTTAAAAAAGGATAAAATTTATGAGAGACGAGTTGCGGGATCACGAACCCTAGCCCAATAGCTGGTTCTTTGGTTTCTCTCGTAGTCGTTTGTCATCTGATGCTTTCGAAGTTTGCGGCCCTGTTCCTGGTTTCGTCCTTAGCACCTTCAGATGTTTCTGGCATTTGTTGAAAAATGTTCCACTTCCGAGCTTTCAATTTGCCTTCAAGACGGGAAATTCGTTGCTTGCAGCGCATTAACCCGTCCAGTGTGGTACGCCTTGTTTGTGCTTAGAACTGTGTTATTGGACGACGCTTAGGTTCCCGAAGATTGAGTGTTGAGGTTTTTTAAGTTGATAAAGATGCTTCCGTGGGGTGGAATTACCTGCTGCTTAAGTGCAGCGGCTTTTTATCTGATAGGGAGGAGCAGTGGAAAGTATGTGCCTTTTGACCTTGTCGAGTTAATTTTGTTATTTAGGATTAAAATTAGGTTAATCTGGTATTATGTTTTTGGCGCCCCATTATTTCGTGCTAAATGGAGGTGCTTTCTTTGCAGGGACGCTGAAATTCTGAAATCAGTTACCCGGGTTAACCATTTGAAAGATTTGGGTAAGAACTAAGGAGGTTGTGTTAGCCTTGACTTTTCCAATTTTTGGCATTGATGGAAACTTGGCCAATTGTGTTGTGGAGGGTTATTTTTTTCCTTTTTATTTCTTTATTTGAGTGCCTAGATTCAACCGGCTATTATTGAGGTTTATCTATAGTTTATAACTTACTAATAGAGATGGTTTTTCTATGTGCATTTCATGCTTTCTGATATCTGTATAGTAGAACATTTTCATTCATATAACTGTGCTGAAGTATTAGTTATCTTATAGATCTATAGGGAATAGCATTGTCTTATAGAGCTCCAAGTGTATTCTTGCCAACATTTTAGTGTTCGAAGCTCCTAAGCTTCATTTCTACCAAGTAATTTTTGTGAATCTCTTCCATTCATTTTCATCGTTTCTCAATCTTAAATTTTGGAGCTACTTCAAGTTTGTATAGTCCAAAGGGTCCAATAAACATTATTACTACCAACACACAGAATCCTTTAGTTGACCTCAGACTACACTCTGGAAACCCCCATTTGGCCATTGAAGCAAAATCTCACGTCAAGCAATACACACTTTTGCAATTAAATAAATGATATGCTTAATTATTGGATCCTAATGTTTATCTCTTTTTTTTGCCTGCAGCGCAAATTCTGGATACAGCTTGCAAAGTGTTACCTTTGGTTGTCTCTGTCTCTGGACGTGTTGGCTCAGATACACCAATTGATTGTAGTAACAGTGGTTTAAGAGGTGTAATTGTGGAAGAAACAGTAAGATATTTCGAAGTCTTAGTTTATTTGGATTTATTGTTTGTATGGAGATGTAAAGACTGCATGTTAAATTTGTGTACTCTTAAACCCATTCAGCTGCCAAGTATTGCATGAGCTTTATACAGTTGCTCCAGTTCTTTCATATGTATGATTTACTCTAGACTAATCTAGAAACTGCTGCAGCTGTGAACTGATGGGCCTAATAATCCAGATTTTGGTGAATTCAAGAAATGCTAATAACCTTATATTAGAGATTACTTTTGGATTTTAGCTTTACGGTCATTTGTTCACTGTCATATCTCATAGCAGAGGTTGATTGCTCAGTACTTTATGCCCAGATCCTTACATTAAATATGATGTCAGTGTTTTTGTGATTACCTTCGATCTTCTTTTAGGCTGAACAACACTTTCTAAAGCATAACGATTCCGGGTCCTGGATACAAGACTCTGCTTTGATGCTCTCGATCAGTAAAGAGGTCCCTTGGTATCTGGTCAGTACTTACAATCTCCCTCCCTCTCTCTCTTTCTCTCTCTCTCTCTCAGTAATCATCTAATGTTTTTAGATGATGTAAAATGGCCATTATGTCTTGCTATATTTTTTAACCCTTTTTTAGAATTCTTAATTTTGCAATGGCAGTGTTTACATTGCTTGATTAATTAGTCTGACTTTCTGTTTGCCTGATTTTTTTGGACTTTTAACAGTCTCTTATATTTGTTATTCCCAGTGTATAGGTGTTGTCAAAGTGTATGTTTTCCGATTCATTCTCGCTAAGTTTTTTATTTTTATTTTTATTTTTTTATATATTTTAAACGGCGAATACAATCTCCCAATTACAAACTTCTATAGACTCAATACTCCAATGCTGCTGTGGAGTCCCAAACCCAAGACCTCCTGCAGCAATAACTCCCATGGGACCACTGTGCAACTGCCCAAGTTTCCATTGTCCTTAATCTAGATTATGCCCCTTGCTTTCTAGTATTTGTGTCGTTTTCTTTGTCTTCACTATATTCTAAAGGTGAATATGTTTATGTTTCTGTATCTCACTTGTGACCATGCATTTTTGCTGTGAAGTTTTTGTGCTAAACCATTCTTGACTAATTCTATGTTGTACTTATGTAGGATGATGGGACTGGACGTGTATTTGTCGTGGGAGCCAAAGGTGCTACTGGTTTTGTGCTAACTGTAGCAAGTGAAATCTTTGAGGAGTCAGGGCGGTCTCTTGTACGTGGAACACTAGATTATCTCCAAGGTCTCAAGGTGCCAATACTTGGCATATAGTCATAATTAAGTAAAATGATATCCATGTAGTTTGACTTTTGGCAACGATTGTATCTGCAGATGCTTGGAGTCAAGAGAATTGAGAGAGTGCTTCCAACAGGAACCTCTTTGACTGTCGTTGGAGAGGTAACTAGTTAAATGAGTGGAAAAATGTCATTATTTTTCAAGTAAATTGGCATCTACTTGCTCATGTATATAGGTTGTACAAAGAATACTCGTTTTGAGTTCTGTAATAATCCGATTGATTTAACTATGTCATTTTTTGCTTGTTTCATGCTGTGCTCTGTTAGGCTGTTAAGGATGACGTGGGAACAATTAGGATTCAGCGGCCTCATAAAGGACCATTTTATGTTTCACCCAAAAGTATTGATCAACTGATTGCCTATCTTGGCAATTGTGCAAGGTTGTTCTTTAGATTTCCATTTATTGATGTTTTTTATTTAAAATGTAATAGTTTTGTCCGCCATGTAAATTGAATTACAATCAACAGGTGGTGCCAATATGCTTCTGTTGGTTTCACAGTATTTGGTGCTTATTTGATTACCAAGCATGCTATCCGGGTCTTCATGGAAAGAAGAAGACGCTGGGATTTGCAGAAAAGGTAGTAATATTACACTGAAGAAAAGATTTAATTTTACTTGTCATACAACTTCTGACCCATTCATATCTTAATGGTATACTTTTGAATTTTGAATGACCTTTC
Source organism: Aristolochia fimbriata (assembly GCA_019845555.1). Lineage (NCBI taxonomy): Eukaryota > Viridiplantae > Streptophyta > Magnoliopsida > Piperales > Aristolochiaceae > Aristolochia > Aristolochia fimbriata. The sequence goes on along the minus strand of CM034078.1, from coordinate 12,502,311 downwards.
CGAGAGTGTCATGTTGATTTGTTTTCTCTTTATCATGAAATCTTGAGCAAAGCTCGTTTGGCATTTAGCAAGCAAATTGCTGCTTATAATCAGCGCTGATTTCGAGGTATCTGTGGAAGCATTTATTGTGCCTTTGCCTGGTTTGTGGAGGTGCATTTTGCTTTTCCACCATAGTTACAGAATTTTGTTCCCTGAGAGGGAATGGAGGCGTTGAATCTACATTACTTCTCTAAATTGAATTCTTAAATCATTTTCACATTTTAAAAAATTTTTTGTTCACTGTTGGAGCATATTTCAGCTTCCATATGATTATTTTCTTTGCTTACAGATTCATCTTACCATTTAGAAAACACAATAAAGTGAAATATATGTCTGCTGTGTTTCTGATTTTGTTTCTAATCCTGTTTAATATTTTAGGGTTCTAGCTGCAGCTGCACAGCGTCTAGGACAAGAAACTGAAGGTATCTGCAAATTTGAAGTTTTCCTCAAAAAAGAGTTTTACTTAGTTCTTTATAATTTCTCTTACTTATTGAAGTTGGCTGTTATTCAGATGGGAAGTCTGATATCAGTGGAGAAAACTCGAAAAGGGACCGATTGCCTGATCTGTGTGTGATATGCCTTGAACAGGACTATAATGCTGTTTTTGTTCCGTAAGTTCCTAATTGATTGATCCCCCCCCCCTCTCTCTCTCTCTCTCTCTCTCTCCCTCTTTCTGTCGCTCTCTCTCTCTCAATTATTTCAAGTCCCCACTGTCTGAGAGTTTGAGTTTAACCATATTCAATGCCAAGTTAGATTATTTCAATTATGTCACATAACATGGAGGAGACACATTTATATGACCAGTTTGGAATGATCTGCAATGGTGCATCTCCAAATGAATTTTGGGTAATTATAGTCTCATGCAGCAGAAGATTAGTTTCCATTAAGTTTAATTGAATTAACACAGTTTAAGCCAATCCAGAGTATTTGCTAGCAAAATGCAAGTTAGTGGCTTGGATTTACTGCTTTTAAGTTAAAAAATCATTATTCTGCCATCATCATTGTAAAAGGTTGTCTGAGTTCTATGCTCTGAAACTTGGTTATGTTTGGAGGGGCACCAGTGCAGTTGACTTAATTACTCATGGGGAATCTGCTCCAAGCCTGCTTATCACAGGGATAGGAACCCACCCTACCCATGAGGGTGGCAATAGAGAGCTGCTGGAAAACCACACTGGGGCTTGGGGCTGGGACAGGTTGGTCTACCCATGAGGGTGGCAATAGAGATAGGCATTATTCTCCCTCCCTCCCAATCACTCCTATCAAGTTCTGTGATTGTAGTATTTCCATTTCCCATGCTTTGGTGCTAATTCTTGGTTCCGAAACTGTTACATTGCTTATTGTTGTCTACCACTGAGATGCAGGATAAGGATTCATGGGTACAAATACCATGGATTGAGTAGGAACTCAGGAAACACTATTCATCAGACGATAACATTTCTATCTCTTAATATTTAACTGTCTCAACTGTAATTCTCTTAACATCCTTAAAATATTTAAATATCTTGATAGTTGAATACACTAATGGGGGATTTAATGATATTTTCTTGAGTGTCAATTTAATGCTTTAATCATGAGAAGTTTAGGCTAAAAAGTTACTTGCTGTTTAGGATCTTAAACTAATTCTATATGAGGTGAATTTTAAGCTTGTGATCTTAAGATGACTTCATACAGTTATGGATGGTTTTAAAATTAGTTTGTCTGAAGACTTGCTTGTTCTTATAGTTGTTTGACACTTGATCATGACTGCGACATATGCTTTTATAAAAAGTTCTAAACCCAACAACCCTTCTGTAAGACACTGCAATTTTGGATGTTTATGAATTGCATGATAGGTTATGACTTGGGACTCCCAGTAAAATGTGACTTCAGTAACTCTGTGCAAGTGACTAAGGCATCAGGCAGGGTATTATCACTAATGACTGCAATCACTAAAGAGTTGCTTTGCATGAAAGTAATTTGGAGGTGATTTTGTTACTTATTCCCCCAAATTAGAGTTACTGATAGTTTGTAAAAATGAGTCAAGTGACAAATATGCAAATGGTATTGAAACATGGTTGTGCTAGAGTTGGAAAAATTAAAAAAAATTCAAATATTGATGGAACTAATGCAAATAGGGCTTGCTTGCATTTTGCTTATTTCAGGTCAATTCATGAGGTTAGCCAGCCATGGAAGATTATAGGGGTCCACATTTTTGTGCAGCAAAGAAAGCAATTCATTAACATATAATATGATTTCTCTTTATTTGTGCATACTTGGGTTTGCTTATTTTTTTCTTTGTTTTTTCAATTACTTCTTGAACTTGGCAGATTTCCTTAATATGGTTATGAAGTCAAATGTCAAATCCACATAGTTGATTTTATTCTGCTTATGTTAAAAAGTGTTTGATGATATATGCAAAATTCAGGTGCGGTCATATGTGCTGTTGTATGTCATGCTGTTCTCATTTGACAAGCTGCCCTCTCTGCCGACGACGAATTGAGCAGGTCGTGAGAACTTTCCGCCACTGAGAGCTGATGGAGAAAGAGCTGCCTGGCTTGTCAAGGATACAACACACTGTATAACTTCATAAAACAACTGGAACCCAGCCGTTGATGTGTGAATACTTGGGTAGGCTGCTGATGCTATGGATAGTGTTATCTATTGCATTTCTGAGCAAAGATAGTTCTTTCTCCCTCGTACACATCGCAGAGATGCTTTGTTGACCCGATTGGATCAACGCTCATTCCTAAAGAAGTTGGTGGAATTGTGTTAAGAAAACCCCTCATTACCGCTGATTGTAAATAGTGAGTGAGATGGTCTTCCATAGTTGTATTATTATTCTCTATATAATATTTGTTCATCTTTCTTGCTGGTCTTGGTTCCCCTGCTGTCAATCATCTTAACTGGAGATATATTTTAACACAAGTTGCCATCTACCGCGGTTTCTGTCATTCCCATTTTGGCTTGGTTTGGTGGCAGATCACTGGAATGAGCTTTCACAGAATGAAGACGGAAGGGCCAGCTGCAAGGAATAAGTTCCCTAATCATCTCTCGGATCTTTAGACTTTTATGTACGTTTTCCCGCTTTACTCTGGTCCTTCTTGGCCTCTGAAGTCACCTCCTGAATAGGGAATCCATGCTTGGCAGTCTTCCTTTGTGTTCTCCGGAGTCTAGAATGCTGCAGCATGGAAAACCAAAAAAAAACTTCTATCTTATTGTAGAGCTACTCTAATTTCCGTGTGACCCTGAAAGGGAGTTGTGTGTGATCAAAATCACATTGGAACATATCACATGTCTCCTCTAATCCAATTCTCTCACTCCAGCTTCCCATGGTTGGAGCCGATCATCATTTCTTAAGGCTACTTGGGACACCACCTACTCCATTTTTAATTACACGGTAAAGCATATAAAAACACGTATTAATTTGATCCTCTTATTTTATGACTTAAAAACTTCAAAGTGTTCATTTTCAGTTCCTTTTCTTAATTTAAAAACTACTTAGCAAGTAATTAACAAAACCAAGGATCGGATGCCGGTACCGGCGCCTAATTAAGAATCCATCTTTCATTTGGCTGTCTTATCATTACGATGATCGAGTAGTGTTATGGCTGGATTCACGTATGTCTCACACAGATGCTTTAGGTCTAGAGTGTTAGGAATCTGAATATGATCCCTAACAAGTCCCCTATGGAGGAGAAGCCCAAAAGAAGTTAGAAAAAAAGCCTTCAAAAAGGCGTCTTCTCTGTCTCTTTTTCCCATGGCGTCCGAGAATCTACGTAGAAGTTTCTTCCCACGTCAGTTCCACGCGACCCCCATTAGTTTTCACACCCTTGATCAATCTCAATCCAACCCAATTGGGTTCAATTACTTCTGTTTACATTATCAAACTCTCTAATTTAGTTTCATCTTTCTATTTAAGTCGCAAGATCCTTGGCCTTGTTCCGTCCATGAAGGTTGTTTGATTTCCTGGTTTCAGTACGAATACTTCAATTCAGCTACTAGTAGCGAGTCCTAGCTCGAACGAGATTTTTTTTTTTTGAATTTCTTTTCCTTGTCATGGAAAGCAAGAAAAGCACTGATTCTTCAATGGGTTTCTGCCAAAAGCTGTTCAATGCCTTCACGTTGCCTCACCGGTCTCCTCCGGCTACTCCGCCGCCGCCGCCGACCTCCACAGATGCGAAGAAGAACAGCTCGCTTCCGCCGCCGCCGCCGCCGCCGCCGGTAACAAAGGGGGAAAAGGAAAAGAAACACGTCACGAAGCCGACGCCAGCGGTGCAGGCGCGGTGGATAGAGGTTGCCGGAGGAACTTCGTCTCCTCCGGCTCCGGTGACACGAAAAGAGACGGTTAAGGAAAACCAAGGAAAATTCGATGGTGGCAAGCCCAAAGAAATGAAAGATATCGACGAGCGGGTGGAGTCCTTTCTCAAACGAGCGAGGTTGAAGATCAGGGCGCTCTCGGGCGTAAACGTGGATGGGAAGCCATCAAGTACTTGAACTCATGATCCTCCATGACAGAAGCTTGATCATCAAGATCGAATAAATGAACTATATATATATATATATAATCCAAGCATGCACGTACGTTGAATGGCTTTGATTGAATTTTCATGCATTGGAAGAGCTTACCTACTGTTATAAGTGGTAAGACATTGAGATCATTTGGATTGAGATTAATGTTGTGTTTTAATTATTTAATTGACTTATTTTGAGATTTAAGAGAGGGAAAAAATATATTTATAATGCGTGTGATCCATATATATGAGAAGATTATTGCAATAAATATTTCTTTTTTCAGAAGATTTCTTTGACCCACTTTGTCATTCAATGTCTCTAACCGTGTGACTCAATTTCATAAACTGCCTAATAATAAGATGTTATTAACTCATGATTATGCTACTATAAATGGGCTACAATGAGTTTAATTTTTCTACTCTTTCCATCCAAATTTGGGTATTATTTATGTAAGCCTGATCATCATCAGTGGTTTAAAAAGGGGACTGAACCGGCCGGTCCGACCCAATTGCACAAAAACTGGATAAAATACTTTTTTTGTATTATTACTTGTTTCACCAAAAATCCGCCAGTCCGCGAAGACGCGCAACCGAGAGACTAATTCGATTTACGACAGAATATTTGTGTTACAATTGTGTTTGAATATCAAGGAATGCGAGTATAATCTCCTAGGCTTCTTCTGATTCAATCTCCGTATGAATTTTGGCTAGAACGTCGAAATTCGAGTTCTGGAACGAGTGTGCACGAACGGTGACGGCTTTGGTTGGTCGGACGGAAGTATTTGTGTTCCGCGTGTATCGACTTGTTGACGTTGCCGGCGAACGTGTAGAGCTGCTCCAGTCGAACTGGTGAATGACGACGGGCTGCAAGTTGCCGAACTTCTTTGGCTCGAAAGAGTCTCTGGGCGTGAGAGTGTTGCTCGATACAAGATTTCTCTTTACAAAGGAATTTCGAACTCTAGTTTTCGAACCAAGGTTTTCGAACTCTGGTTTTCGAACTCTGGTTTTCAAACCCTTGTGATAGAACATTTCTGGCCATTTGTAGCCAATTATGTCCAGTTGTTGAGGGTTGATCCCTAGAATGGGGATCACGATCCCCTTTCTGCTCCTTCTTTGAGAGAGGAGGAAGACCGGGAGGTTCTCTGTTGGATCCCCCTTGAATGAGGATCGTGAACCTCCATTCTTGGGCTCTGCCGTTGGTGGCCAAATATAGTCGTTTAACTGTTGGCTTGAGTGGCAGTGTGACATGGCTGCTGACTGTTGCTGACGCGGCTCCTCGCTGATTGGGGCGTCGACGGTATCGATGACGCGATGACACGAATGGACTTAGCGATGGGCTGCGATGAATGACTTTAAGAATTGACTGAGCCTACCCACGACGATCGATTGCTGGATCGGTGGATTTCTGGGCTTGTCGCATTTGGGCTAGCTGCATTTTGGTGCATACATTACTTAAAGCCAATGTTTTAAAAGCTGACCATCCAATCGGCACTATGATTAGTTTTGGTTGAACCCGATTGGACCGTTAAATAATATTGTTTCACCAAAAATTTGCCGGTCCGCGAAGAGGCGTGATCGAGACAATATATCGATTAATTCAGAATAATTTTGTTACAATTTGGGTGTGAGTGTCAGAAAATTGTGAGTACAATCTCCTATGTTTCATCTGATTCGATCTCCGTGTGAATTTGGTGAAATTTAAGCTTCAGGCGAGTCGTCGTCGAGACTCGAGTTGTAGGAACGAGCGTTCACGAACTTGTGTGGCTTTGGTCGGTCGGACGGATGTATTTGTGCTCCGCGTGTGTCAACTTGTGACGTTGACTGTGATCGTGTAGAGCTGCTCTTGGTCGAATTGTTGAATGACGAGCGGCGAGTAGCTTGACTTCTCTGGTTCGAAAGTATTTCTGTCGACGGGAGTTTCTTCTAAATGGAGGAGTTGTCAAACCTTCCTTTCGAGAGAGAACTTCTATGTGCGGAGTGATTTCTCGGCAAAGCTTTCTCACCAGAATTTTTCCAACCCTTGGGACAGGGAACTTCTGGCTATTTGTAGCCTCACAATCCTCTTTTTACTGCCTTAGTTGGGAGAGGAGAAAGACCAGGAAATTTTACTATTCTGGTTTTCACCGTTGGAGGCCAAGTTGTTGGTTGTTGAGTTATGTGACGGTGTGACATGGCTGCTGACTGGTGATGATGCGACAATTTCTGTTGACGAGGGCGCCGACTGTGCCGATGACGCGACGACGCATTTGGACTTCGCGATGGGCTGCAGCGACGGAATTCGAAGATCGACATAGCCTACCCACGATCATTGTTTGATGGATCAGTGGGTTACTGAACTTGTTGAAATTGGGCCGTCTACATTTTAGTGCATACAAATATACACCATACTATACATATATTTAATATTTCTATAAGAAAAAAGACAAATAAAGCTGATTATAGTGAATCGGGCTGAGTCAATAAGAACCGGAGGTCATCGGTTCTGGTTCAACTGGGTCGGACCCGGCCAATTAATTTCAGTTTTTAAAATACTGTTTATAGCAATATTAAATATATACAAATTAAAGTGCCCTGGATAGCTCAGGTCTCTGACATAGCTTTTAGTAGGCCAAAGGCTCAATTTTTTTGAGAAATATCTCAAAAAGTCCTTTAGCGTTGCCAAAAGCTGGCCCAACAGTGTTGTACTTGTTCATATTGTAGTTTCAGTCGTTGAAGCACCATGTTGCCATCTTAAACTTCCTCAAGATATCTGCTGCTTTAGAATCGGGTTTCTTGAAGAAACCCCGAATCAGAGACGATGCATCTGCCTCCATCAGCAGCTCGTACGTTGAGAGCAGAGAAGAGGAGGTATTAAGTTTCGCTTCAGTACTGTGGAATATTGACGACTTTCTTGATGGGGACGAAGCGTTGTCATGTTCCGTTCAAGAAATTAATGGAGTCATGTAAATACAGTTTGGTAATCACTGCAGAATCCGTTTCCAAGCTCGACAAGTTCTTCAATGTGGTTCATGTCTCTACTAGTTTTGGTCTTCTTATTGGGTGTCTCTCCACGTTCCTCTTGTTTGTAATCTCCTCGTATTCTCTGTTCTTAATCGAAGCTTAATCGAAGCTTAATCGAAGCTTAATCGAAGCCTTGTACCACCTCATTGTTTCTCCATTCCCTGTTCTGAACAGTTTCATCATGAATTACGATTTTCTCGGTAAAGCACGCATATCTTAATTCAGAACTGTTACATTATTTGCAGATTGGTTGAATTGCGTAGTAGTCTTAAGTTTTGATTTCACAAGAACGAAAGGAAGAATCATGTATAGAAAGAAAACCAGAAAAAAATAAAAATGAAAATATATTGTTGGATACATGAACTTTTATTGATTAGACATTCACAAATCATTTACAGGATGAGATCGAATGCCAAAACACAAACCACCTAAACACCCTTTTGAAGAGATCTTCAATTCTTTGAAGTCACTACAAACGGTAACACAGCAGCAGAGCGAAAAAAGCTCTCTACGAACCGATTTCATAAGGATTTGATAAGCCAATTCTGGAGCAAAGACCTGGCATTCCCTGCCTGCCCATGGCGGCAACGTTCTCTGTCCAGGAGTAACACAGAGGAGGAGAGAAAGTCAGAGCTAGTTAAGCAAGCAACGCGCACAAACTTCATCTTCGTTTGATCTTTCAATGACGAAAAGTTCTGAATTCCGAAACCTAAAGAAGACTCTGCAAGTGTGACGTTTAATTTCCTACTGCAAGACTGATTTGTAGTTTCCCATTCTCCCTCTTCTCACTCGTATGCACTTCCATCTTTCAACTCTATAATTAGTTTTTTCTGTAACAATTCTGGAAGTATTTGCTTCAGAGAGAAGATAAGAGTGATAGGTCTTAGGCAACCTGATTAATTGTATATGTCCCCGCATGATGCATACCTATTTACCCAGTTGTTCACAAACTCCAGTGGCATGTCTCTGTTTTGGATGACCTCGTGTCAGGAAACAGCCTGAAAACTACATTACAGCACTCTCACTCTCACAACAAAAAATGTAGGACAGATACAAGGAGACAGAAGACGGAAAAATCTTGCTGCCAGATTTATTTCCTTCTCTACCTAAAATGTTAAAGAGATGATACAAGGTAAAAAATCTGTATCACTACAGGACTGATAGAGATATCGCAGCGGATCGAAGTTTGACACCATCATTTTCCCACTTAGGTTGAGGGGCAGCTGCTCCAGCAATATATGCCTGCAAATTTGGAAACTGAGGTTTAAACATATAATATTAGGAATAGTACTTGTTTTGGGTTTTAAAGCCTGACAGACGAGAGAAGATAGAAGAAAGAATTGTGTTACCTTCCCCTTGTTAATTCCAGCTACTAAAGCAGCATGCTGATCAGCTACTCCAAACTCATAAAAGTAGTACGTCCTATGAATAAACCAAAAGGTTAGAAATAACCAGAAGACAGCTTCTTATAGATGACTGATGAGCAAAGCGAAGAAATTTTCTATACAACCCAATAAGAATGTCAAAATAAGCAGGGAATGCTAACTGCTTCTATCAAACATGAAGCAAGAGCATTTTCTCCACCATTGACCAGCCACTTAATTCATGGTTTGCCAACTCAATTGTCTAGCTGTGTCTTGGCAGGCTCTACTCGGTTTTTTGTTGGGCAAGTTCAGGTCAGGAGTTCAGAATCTCCCCTTCTATATTGAGTAGCCTCTGCCTAGGCCCAAGTTTGGATAAGTCCAAGGATCGACCCAATCCAACTTGGCTGATCTGACCTGGGCCCAGACACACCCGAGTTGGATCTTGGTCTCGAGTTGATAGACCCTGTCTAAGATATGCCATGTTGCCCCTAAAATGTGAGTTAAAAAGATCCAGTAGAATGCACAAGTGAATCTTGATCTAGGATTGGTCAATTTTACTCTCACAGTTATGTGCTGCATACAGTATGGGAACCAGGCTCTACTAGAATGTTTCCCAGTTATGTTATATTTAAGAGAGGAAAATCACATAACAAAAGCACTTTTAGATAAACATGAGGTTTTATTGGCTGGAAATGAACTTCTGCTCTCATTGTCTTCCAGCAGAAAAAGAAGTCATGAAGAAGGGTACTACAATATTTAAGAGTAATAGGTCATGAAAAGAAAAAAGTTCACAATTTAAAATGAATATTGTGCTCAATCAAGCCTCAGAAATGACAATAAAAGAATTCCTGTTCGCACTTCGCACCTGATATCTTCATCTTCTTTGATTTTTAGTGAACGAGCTGAGTATAGAGTTGCTCCACCTGCACCAAACATCCAACACATTAGATAAAAAAATAAAAACAACGATAGGAAAAGAGAGACTTTGGGCAATGTCCACTAGTACACTTCCTTGCAAACCAATTTCAATGTATTCCAAATATTTTCACAACGAGATAAAAAAGTATAAAAAATATACACACTTGCCAGGAACAAAAATCTTGGCTGCCTCTTTCAGTGAACCTAAATCGGTGATGTCTTTGGACTGCAGCAAACAGAATTATAAGAAATATGCTCTCTAATCAGATAAAATGTTAAATTCCACTAACATTGGTGTGAACTTTTTTTAACAAATGCGTATTTCTGAGTACAAGCCTTCAATGATGTACATGATTATACTCCAGCCTAGGACATCACACCATGAACAGAACCATTTTTTCACAAAACCAACATATTATTCAATCTCTTCAGTCCAAAGAACACCCTGGAGACTTCCACAAACTTATGCAAACAGATCTGCCTAAATAATGTTTGTTTGTACCAGATCTCTAACGAGAAAACAGAAACACATGCATGGATCCAGAATAAACCCATTAATAGTTTACAAGTTACACGGGGTGTCAATGACCAAAGAAGAAACAATGTGTTTGCTTGCACAACAAGGACAACCTCAAGTCAAAATGGCTTGCTACTCATGCGGCGATCCTTATGGAAATACTTCCAAAAAGTGGATACCAGCTGCCAAGCCAGGAGTATAAATCTTTAGCACATTGGAGCAGAAGATAGACAGGTCTAGAACTGCACTTTGCTAGGACTTCACCTCTCTACATATATATGGGTGTGACCTATCAAAAAGTAGAAAAAGTCCTTATTTTCCAAACCTCTAGGAAGGTTATTTTCAGCTGGTTGGATGGACGAATCACAACACTCAAAACTTCTGATCTGCAGAACCAAAGGAAAATAGAACAATGTAAGATTCGACATAGAAGGGAACTTCTTAGGTCGACGCTATTATCATATTAATCAGAAAAGCTGCAAGCACAAAAGCTTGTAATGCACACACACACACACACAAAAAAAAGCAGGAAGCAATTTAATACGAATATGAGTATTATCACCAGGGCTCTGACCCTCTTATGTTCTTTCAGCTTCCTTTGCTATGTTAAGCTCGGTTCATATATAAATTGTTCCGATGCTAACCTATGCTTATCATCAAGCAATTTGATCGGCCAACCAAGTCTGGAGCTTCTCCAATTTTGACCGTTAAAGTTCATTCTCAAGGTGGAGAAGGCATGCATTACGTAGAAATTTAAATGCCATTTATTATACAGTAAATGATCATATTCATACCCGTCAGGAGAAGCAAAGCGTGCAGCATAAGTCTTGGGTTTTGCCTTGTCTCCATAGAAAGAAAATCCAGCATTGTAGTCCTGCAAAAATTTTCGATGATCGCAAAGGCATTCAACCCACCAAAAATGAAGTCCATATAGCTTATCAAAGAGCACATCGATTTAATAAAAAATTCATCAGACAAAAATCAATTACCAGAAACTGCAGACCCATTAGGAAACAGTTTTCGGAAATTTCAACTGTGGAACTCACCAGAAGCTCCTCTTCTTTGGTCCAAAATCAAGAAACGGGAAGGATAGGAAGAAACCTCACCTCGGGTTCCATGACATCTTCGAACTGCGGAGGAACACGTATAGAGAACCCATCGCCGAAAAACTGAAACCAAGACTTTGTGCTAGCTATTCCAGAAATAAAGGGTTTCGACGGTGCATTGTCCGGCAGCGCAATTGCATCCGATGGTAGTCTCCAGTTTAACGGGAGGCTCAGGACAGAGACGGCGGCGGCGGTCTTAAGAGTCACGTCTCGTCGGGAGCAGCAGACGTGGGCGAACCTGGAATATGGGTTTTGAAGCTTGGGGTTCCTCGGGGGCTTTAGCGGAGAAGAGAAGAGAAGAAGGGCCATGGAAGAAGGATGATGCCCATGGTGTGGAAGAGGATACGATGCGACAGGAGACGTTGGTTTTATTATGAGGTATTACCGCCAGAAATCGTGGATATAAGAGGCACTTTGGCAATCAAAATAATGATTTTCATTTTGCATAATCAGGTTTCTGAATTTTCTGCGTTTTCGTCAAAGCGAAAATTACTTTTAAGAGAAGTGAAATGACTCAAGTACCATCATCCCTTCGAATGGTCCTCTGCGGGCCTCTCCTCCATTTCTCTCTGCATTTGAAGTCTTATCCTTATACCAACTCAGCCACCCAATCGAAATCTCAGAACCATCTGAAGCCACAAAGGAAAACAACAAAACATCCACACACACACAGAGAAAGAGAGTGTTTTTCTCTCTTATTTTGATGTATCCCCAGTCCCTCTGCACTACTCCTCGAACTCCCCCATGGAAACTATCTTCTCTCCTCCCTCATTCTCACTGATCAAGTCCCACAGATCGCCCTTCTCAAAGACCCCCCCGTCGCCCTCGGCACAACCCAAATGCCCCTCCCTCACTCTCTGCAAAACACCGATTACGAATCTCAAAAAGGCCGTCCCTGTGCCCGCTTCAATTTCCTGGAACAAAAGCTGGCTTTCTCATGTACACCATGGACTAGCGGCGCTGGCTCTTTCGCTTGCGATCAATTTTTGCCCTATTGATTCCGACTCCGCATGGGCTTCGGAGTTTGATGTTCTCAATGATGGACCTCCGGCCGATTCGTATGTCGTGGATGACGCCGGCGTCTTGAGCAGGTTGACCAAGTCCGACTTGAAGCGGTTATTGTCGGATTTAGAGTCGAGGAAGAATCTTCGTATAAACTTTGTGACAGTGCGGAAACTCACAGTAAGTTTCTGCTATCTCATTTGTGACAGTGCCGAGACTACTTTCTGAACTGAATTACGGCTTCAGAAAACGTTGCATTTGAGAATTTGCAGTGGAATTGCAGTTAGCCGAAATTTGTTTGTAACGGTATCCATTGTGGAAATAGGGATCTTAAGCCCGAGTTTGCATTACACGATCTGAACTCACCTACTGATGTTTACGCTCTAAACTTGCGAAATGTTGAAAAAAATTTCTTCTTCCGTGGTTGAGCTGCTGGAAAATGCAAAATTGATCTGCGGGAGCTTTAAACACAGATCTTGAAGTTGGTTCTCTCATTTCAGTTTCATGCCACTCTGAAATTGCTTAATACGTTCTGTTTTTGTTCTCTGCTTTTATATATTCTGGTGAAACTGTGTGGAGTTTTTGTTTTAGTTCTGATCAGAAAGTGTGGGAAACCCTTTGATGTAGAGCAAAGCTGATGCTTTCGAGTATGCCGACCAAGTCCTGGAGAAATGGTATCCCACCATTGAAGAAGGGACCAATAAGGGCATCGTTGTGCTTGTAACTAGTCAAAAAGAAGGGGCTATAACAGGAGGACCCGCTTTTGTCCAAGCTGTAGGAGATCAAATCCTTGATGCCACCGTCACTGAGAACCTCCCTGGTAAGGCCTTTTATCTTTCAAGTATAATACTTCCTAGGCTGTATATGAGTATATCTGAAAAATGAGTTGAAAGGAGAAAAAATAGCTGAAGAGTTTGACAAAAACTGTAGTTCCTTTTTAGTGTACTGATATGCAAAGTACATGATTCAAAGTATAGAAAGTACATGATCTCAAATTTCACCATCCCTGTCATTCTCCTTTCCCAAAAAGACTGGACAAAATGTCATAGTTATAACAAAATCAGCAGTGAGCGACGCCTTCAATGACATTCAGGTTTGAAACACTTGATTTTTACAATCACAGTATCAGACGTTCACAGTACCAGAAGCAATTTAGCAGCAGCTGAACTATTCCATTTGCCTTTTCTATTGTGATATATGTTAGATTTATTCAGCTTTATAATAACCCTGCCCACTTTTCTTCGAATAGTTTAGTTTGTCCCAGTATGATGCACCCATCGTCCATTACTCAAATCGCATATTAGAAACATTCATTCTTTCATTCTCCCTTCTACTTTTGATGGTTTTGCTTTTTAAATGTTCATTCGTCCTTCTACTTCTGATGATTTTGCTTTTTAAATGTTCATTCTTCATTCTTCATTCTTCAAACTGCCCACATGGTTTTGCTTTATATAGAATGACAAGTTTGAAAACTGAGAGGCTTTTGCAGTTTTGGCAACGGACGAAAAGTATAATGAAGCATTGATAAGCAGTGCAAAACGTCTAGTTGCGGCCATTGATGGACTTCCCGATCCTGGGGGACCCTCGTTCAAGGATAGCAAGCGGGAATCTAACTTCAAGACTAAGGAAGAAACAGAAGAGAAACGAGGGCAATTCACTCTGGTGGTTGGAGGTTTGTTAGTGATTGCATTCGTTGTTCCCATGGCGCAGTATTATGCTTATGTCTCCAAGAAATGAAATCGGGCTGAAACTCAGTGTGCGGCTCAAGTTGTAAAAATTTCTCATGTTAGATCAAATGATAGATGAGTGGACCTATTGAACTGCAATCGCGGGATTTGGTGTTTATAGCAAATGTATATTTAGTCGGGATGAAATGCATGAACATTGAGTATGATTTCGAGTGAAGCTTGAAAGATTGACAGTAACTGGTGAAGCCGGTGGCCTAACAAAATGAAAAGTATTCAGCACTAGGACAACAGCATTTCATGAATACTCAAAACTTATCAGCTGGGAGCAGAGAAGAGCGACAATTTTCCTCGCGTATGAGGAAGCAACATTTCTGTGCCAAGAGAACATTTTAATGTCTACAGCTGATTTAGGTGAATTGCAAGGTGCAAGTCAGAAAATCCACCAGATTGGCCTCTGCCTTTGACTCTTCCGCATCATTTTCAAGTTGAATAATGAAAAAAGCTCCACAAATATGGACTTTAGGAACAGTGACCTACTAAATAGAAGCCACGGGACCAACACCTACAAACAGAACAAACCATGAATCACATTCTTCCACCAATTTATTGTATGCACCGGCATAAAATTTAGTATAAGCGATTTCAGTGTAGTTGGCAATCATGGTCAAGTAAAACAGAACTTCTATATATACAGCAGCCAACTGAAAAATACACGATGATATCTAAGATTCTCAATATTTATTCTGTCATTAATCAGCTAGGCAAAAACAGGCAAGCAGCCTTGAAGACTAAAGCTTATTTTTATGAGCTCAAACTAGTCACAGTAGAATGGAATATTATTTGGAGCAATATCCCTAGGCCCCTCTCCGGCTGATTGCCTTGCAAAAGAGGGTGTCCATAGAAATACATTGCAAACAGGGCCTCAGTGGCTTTTGTAATCTATGTATCTTATTGTAAACTACTGCTTTGGTAAGAAATAAAATCGCCATTTGTCAAAAAAAATTCTGTCACTCCATGCTTCAAATCCGCACATCATAATGGTTAAAAAAATTATACTTCCTTGACTTGAAGATAATAGTTATGGTGCATGCACAAGATTGACTTTGGAGCATATGAATTCCCTGCTACTTTTATCCTGAATCAAGCAAGAGAAGCTTCCCTTCATAAAATGAATCCAGTTCAAGAACTTCTTTGACGAGCTCTCCTTGTTTAGCAACCCGCCATTTATAATTATCAATTCTACACAACCACAATTTTGCAAGACCCAACATAAGATTTTGATAAATTCTTCTTCCTCGGAACCCCTGGCTAAGTCCTATTTAATATTCCTATTAGATTAAAAAACTATGACCTTCTCTACAGGATGCATCTCCATAAAGTAAATCCAACTATATCACATCATCAGGCTCTTTGTTGGATAAAAATTAAAACAAACAGCAGCTATATTTATCTGTGATCGACACACATATCAACACATATCAGCTAGACAACTCTGACTTTCAGCTCCACACCCCCTGGATGTAGAAAGATCCCGAAATAGTTAAGTATATGTGGAAAAAGTACACACGATCTTTCAAACACCTCTTCAATCACACAAGTTTCATTTCCTGCTCTCCAGGAACAGGCTAAGGTGATCGAATTCCTGACCAAATAGTGCATTGATTTATGCTGCTATCTGTTTATCTTTTTAATTCATACTTGTCTACTTCCATCTCACACTTCTCCCCACTGCTTTTGTTCTTTTTCTTTCTCGGAGACCATGAGAATAAGATAAGAAAATACATGATACAGACATAGATGAAATCATTGAACGCCAAATACCTTCCCTTAGACATACATCCTGTAAATGCACCTAAACATTGTTTACGAGTTACAAACAAGCAGAAACTTCTAGAGGTGAGTTAGTGCCAGCTATCCCAAAACAAAGCAAAGTATCATAACTGAAACATGCTCTAGTTTTTTTGGCTGGCCAATTAAAATAATCATCAACAGTGAATTTCCACTAGCAACAATGAGCAACCAAAAGAAAGAAAACAGCAGACCAACTAACAGTAAAGACTCAGATCAAAATAACCATATAAATCTGTGTGCATAAATAAGAACTAGAGAAGACAACCGCAAAATAAACAAAAATATTATCTTAATATTGCAGACTTGTCCAACTACAACATAGACAACTTCTCACTTAAGCCAAGGGAAACCTCAAAATTAGAAAATTGATGTTTCTTTAACAAACCTAAAAATTGGTTCCACATTCAAAATTATGAAGGAAAAATATAGCGACTCTTCAAGCATCAGCATTAGCTTCCTTCTCTTCGACCTCGTTCGCTGCAGCAGCAGGCTCTGCACCACTTGCTTCCTCCTCAGCGGGTGGCTGTACTTGTTCCTCCTCAGGCAACGGTTCCTCTACATAATCATTCTCAAAAGCATCAGCTGGCACCTCATAAATCCTTACTTGTGGCTTCGAAGGATCCTTCACAAGAACATACTTCCCTTCATTCAACTTCATACATAAATCCACAATCGATTTCACAATGCCCCACATGTTTGATGTATTCAAATTTATCTGTGTAGCAAACTCCCTCGGCTTATAACCCACCACACTCAAAATCACATGATTATAGTGGTCACGAGGATGGACTCTTGACACATACCCAAGCTTCATAACATCTGCACTCGCTAGAAGTGCCTGAGCTGTCCACTTAGCCAATTTGTTTGCGTTATTCTTGAGTTCCGTGGCCAACACAGCTCCCTTTTGGGTTTCGAGTTTCTGCCTCCAATCTACCCCAGTATATTTAGGATCAAATTCGTTAAGGGCATTCAAGGTCAAGAAAGCCCTCTCTCCCTTGATGTCTGCAACACTCTGAACTTCGCACCTAGCAACCAAATACATATCGTCATCAAGCTTCCATCTACGGTAACGATAAGCCACGGAAGCCACCTCTTCTCCCTCAGCAGCAAAAGGGTTAGGCTCTTCAAAGGTCACCTTGTTACCATCCCGAACTAAAACCTGTTGCGAGAAATTTTGGTTGATGTACGCAGCCTCAACACTGAGAGAATGGGCAGAGTTTATGTCGTCTTTAGCCTCGGGAAGAGGTTCCTGAGACGTCTCGTTGACGGACAAAAGATCGAGCTGTGACCCATCACGCTTGTCAAAGAAGAGCTTGTTTCCAACCTTCTGGATCACGATATCCCAGGAATAAACCGATCGCGGCGCACACATGAGCGTGGACAGGATAGTATCGGTAGCAAACACCGTGGCCTTATCCTCGTTTGCGAGCCGCTGAATAACGGGATCATCGGTGGTGGTAACTTTGAAGAAATTCCTATTCTTGAACCTCTCGAGACGTTTCTCATTCTTAGGGTTGATGCGATCGAAAGTCCGGTCGTAAAACTCGAGTCCTCCGCAGATAAGAAGATCCTCTGGGTCGGGGACAGAGAAGGACAGCTTGGAGAAGGTAGAGAAAGGGATCTGATCCAGCATCGTCCACTCGGGCTGAATATCAACAGACGACTTGAAGACGGCAGCTTCCCGGCGCGGCTGGTTAGATCCCGAGCGATTCATATTATAGAGACGATCCCTCCTGGCGCGCTCCTTCTCGGCCTCGCGCTTACGCGCCTCGACCTCCTCATCCCGCCTCTGCGGGAGTTGCCGCTGCTGCTGGAATCGCCATTTCGGGCCAAACTTGGGTCGCGGAGGCGGCTTCCCGTCGACGAGGCGGAAGCTGGAGTCATCGTCCGCGACGAGCGAAGGGTCGTCCAACGTGAAATCGAACACCGAATCCGCGGGGTTCTTGGCCCGGCCGGGATTGTTGTACGTTCGCGTCCAATCGGCTATTCTTCCAATCTTCTCCGAACGAGAGAAAGGAGCGAATGGAACGTTGGAGGGATGGTTGGAGAGGAGCTGGGAAGCCGTTTCCGGCGGACCCCATCCGTCCGGGTTGAAGGGAACGTTCCCAACTTCGAATCCTCCGCCGCCGGAGACCATCGTGGAAGGAGTGAAGCGAAACTGTGTGGCTAGGGGCTTTAGGGTTTTAACACTACGGCGAGGCTCTGACGGCAAGGGATGCCGCTTAGTGTTTCTCGCTTTCGTCGGGTCTGTAGTAGTGTTTTGAGAAGAGAGTCTAACAGACTCCTTGAGAG
Source organism: Aristolochia fimbriata (assembly GCA_019845555.1). Taxonomy (NCBI): domain Eukaryota; kingdom Viridiplantae; phylum Streptophyta; class Magnoliopsida; order Piperales; family Aristolochiaceae; genus Aristolochia; species Aristolochia fimbriata. The sequence goes on along the minus strand of CM034078.1, from coordinate 12,484,044 downwards.
GCCCCCGACACAAATGGGTCAGAGCCTTGTATAATAAACAAAGCCCAGATCCATAATCAGTCCACAAGTCCCTGCGGTTCACTATGGGGTAGGCTGTCAAACGTACCCGATTATCCCTTATACCGTCTACCATTTATTAAAAGTTATTTTTATAAATGGATAATTTTATATTTACCCAATTATCTAGTTGTCGAATATTTTTTTGGGTTGGGTTTTTAAAAACCTGAACCCAAAACCCAATAAATGTAAAACCCAAATTCGGACCCACAAAAACTTGATTTGTCTAATAACATTGTATGCCAGTTCTATCCTCTATTTGAGGTTCTTCCTTCTTTTGAGAAAAAAAAAACAAATATTAAAAATAAAAAATAAAAAATGAAAGTGTTTTGAATCATGGGATCCCATTCTATCTTTTTCATTTGTTTCCAATTAGATTAAGCTGTTTGATCAAACAGACATTAGGTAGCTGCCGATTGCCATTTTCTTCAAAGCTATTCACAAATTCGCATCTGCAAACCAGCAAATTCCGTCGACCATTACCCGTGAATCAATTCAATGGAGCTCCGGCACTAATTTCAGCGGCAGTTTTAGTTTACAGAGTTACATCGGTAGAAAAGAATGAGATGAGGGTTGGGTGGAGAATGAGATCCTGCGAGACGCGAATCCTAGAACTTGAGCTTAAGCAGAAACGGCATCTTGTCGGAGAAGGGCGGATCCGAGTACTTCCCCGTCAGTATCTGGTTCGAAACGTGACGATTCGCCGCCTCCGTGTAATGGATCCCGTCCCAGTTCACGTACTCGCTGGGATCCTGGCAGGCTTTCACGGTCACCGCCGTCCCGTTCAGATCCTTCGTCTGCCCGCAACTGATCCGACTGTCGTAGTTCAATGGCGCCCCCCCGTTCCCGCAGCAGACCTGGATCGGCTGCTCAAATCCTGGAACCACACACAAACAACACGGTCAAGAAAATTCCTCCCTTGTTACTTGTTGTTGTTGTGGATGATGCGATGTGGGTCGAATCCAACTTGCCGTATCGAGTGTAGTTCGCGATGAGGTCGAGTTTGATGGAGAAAATGTCGACGTAGGTCACGTTTGCGTCCGTGAAGGAGCCGGAGAGTTTCTTGCAGAGGGCGTGGAGCTGCAGATTGAAGAGCTTGGCAGCTCGGTTATGGCTTCCCACGCATCCCAGCTCGTCGAGCTTTGAAGGGTCGGTGCCGAACTTAGCGATGTTCTGAGCGAGGCAGCCGAGCGGCCCTGTGTTGTGGATCCAGAACCGTCTCGCTCCCTCTTCGTGCAGTTTCTGGGGAAACAAAAAAGACACGAGCAGGGAAAAGAGCGGATTTTTAGGGTTCGAAGTCGAAGGAGCTACGAGTGAAATCGGGTTGGGTGGGGGGATTAAGAACTTGAGAAAGAAATGAATCAGAACCTTGATTCCTGTCTCGAATTCGGCGAGGATGACCGGAATGGAAGCGATTACTTGGTCCTCTGTTTTGGAGTAAAAAGCTCCGGCGAGGTCGTTCTGGCCGATATCGAACATGTACAGTCCCTGATGGAAATAATCCGATCGAGGGAGAAATTTGTCGAATTTACCGCCTGCAATGATTATTGAATCGATCACTTGTTCTTCTGGACAAAAAAGCAGTGACTGACACAAGTAGCAAAGATCATCTTCGGAAACGAAAAAGGAGAACAGAAATCCATTTCTGAAATGGTTTGTGTGGTGTTTGGAACTTCATGAGGCAGACGATGATCGGCCGGGGAGGGGCTGCGTGAGAATTGATTAATGGTGGTAGGTTAAATCAATAATCAGTCGAATTTGGGAGCGACGGCTGCTTGGCCTTCTCTCTACATTAAGTAGTGGAGAAGAAAAAGATGAATCTGTACCTAATAGTTCGAGAACGTGAGACTTGAAACGGAGGAACTGCGCGACCTGGATCCCGAACGAAAAGGGGCAGACGGAAGCTGCTGTCGCCGGAAGCACGGTGGAGCCGGCGGCCGCAAAATTACTGCCTTTGTTGAAGTTCGGTACACCGATCGCCTCCAGGTACGCGTTCAGAAGCGGCAAGTCCATGGCGTCCACTGTAAAACAGTCAAAGAAGAATCACAAACAAGGAAGATAAAATCCCAAAATCCGAAGCTCGCTCCCATTTTTCCACAGAGAAGGCATGAGGGGAGATACTGCATAAACGAAACGCGCGCGAAAAGGGAGAAGGTGAGAAAAAGAAGGCATACTGAGGAAGTCAACGATGAGCCTCCCGTCGCAGAACCGACCGGAAGGCCTCTTGAAGAACGTCTGCCCATTGGGCGGTTCCAGCCGGTCCCCGACGCCGGCGACCAGATTCCCACTATCAGAATTCGAATCCCCAAAGTTGAACACAGCCGGATAGTTGAAATCGACGCCATAAACGCCTGCAACCAGAGGAAAAAACACAAGTGCCCACGGCCCCCACGATCGAATAGAACGTCTGCCCTCCATATCTTGGCTTCAACTCCCCCAACTGCGACAGCCGGGATCTGATTTAACGGGAAGACGAAGCGGAAGCGTTCGGTGGAAGCCCAGCAGAGTGGGTATGTTGCAAGTTACTCAACAATGGAGTAATCCCAGGTTGTTCTTTCCCTGGGGGAGTGGAAAGTGGACAACGGAAATCAGAATCCTGAAAAGGGCAGGGTTTATGCCTCCATGACTGGCTTCGATCTTAAAGAACCGGTCGACTAATTAACGAACGGAGACGAAGACAGTGTCGGCAAGTCTCGGTAGGCAGTTGGAATGCCAGACAGAGAGATTATGCCACGGATTACCATTGAGTTAAGTGCGTTTAAGACATTCTTATACCTTCATTTGATTAGAAACATGCATTTAGTAGCAAAACATAAACATAAAAATAAAATAGTGCTAATAAATAAATATTTTTATCCATAAATATATGATTAGCGAGAAAACAAGAATGAATAAAGACAAAATAGATATATGAGTCACTAAAGATCTTATATTAATAGTTTTATTCTGGAAATAATTATAAACATGAAAAATTTATTAGAAATATAAAAATTAAAAATAAGGTAGTTCTCAAATTATTGAATTCATTTTTTATCGAATATCGAAAATTTGTTAAAAAGTCCATTTATATATAAGTGATGTACTTTTATTCAGCATAATACAGTATACCTAGGTTCCGTGACTAGATCTGATTAAGGCTTCATCGCAGCCAGCTGCGCCATTTTCCATCCCCACGTCGCTAAACTGCCGCATACAGGAGTCAAGAGAATAATAACTAAGTAGGAGCGCGGGCAACTTCCAAAATTTGATGGCCGCCGAGGAGATCTCAAAACCACCATCCAGACTCGCTGTCCAGCTTCTTTCAGCTTTTCTGGCGATGGAGTCCACGGATTACTTAATTTCCTTAGCTCGGTAAGGCGTTGAGCTCTTTGAAAGTTACTACTCTGCTTAAAAATGTGCGTTTTTTTGCCAGTTGATTGCTAAACACGTGCAGGCTCCGGGTCATCGTGTTGTTGTTACTTTATTTAACTTCAAGTCACTGAAATAGTTTCGAATTCTTGGGAGATAGTTTGTCATAGCCGACAAAGTTCTTGCCATTTTCCTCATGTTTAGTGATTCTTCGTGTAGAGATTGTGGCGGGGGATCTATTACCGAGGAGGTGCAGAATTTCATCATGAATCATTTTTTTAAGAATCATGTGAGTGCTTATACTTATGAGTTTTGCTGCACTTGGTGCATTTGCTATTATGTAGAATATCTGGTCTTCACCACTTTGTGGTTGAGGCAGCATTTATTTTTTGAATTACCGGCGATGGCAATCCGGGTTTCTTCCACTGATTGACAAGAGCTTCAAAAATCCTCATAAAATTTGATGTTCATAACCCTTCGTTGGCTTAGTATTAATGAGCATGCGATTTTTCGCATAGCACATGGCTGTGGAAAATAGAGGGCCGTTGCTGTTCCCCAATTTGAGACAGTTTGGATTTTGTGTTTTTTATGAAGGTCAACGAGTGTACTCTTCTCTGCAAGTCCTACATAGAGAAGTTTCTTAAGAAGTTGATAATTACTATCGAGTCTAGTGGTCAAGAGGTTTTGGAAGGCTTGTACGAGCAACATGCTTGTTGTTTGGCTCCATTAAAGGTAATTACTGTTGTGATACTCATTATTTTATGGCAACTTATTTATTGGTTTATATAAAGGTAAAGAGTTTCATGAATTCAAGATGTTGCAGTTTCACAAGGCTGAATGTCCACACAAAATTTTAATGCACAAATCTCCATTTTAATACTGGTTTCACTGCAGCACTTCCTAGGTAAAGCATCATTGCCGAAAATGGTGTAATATTGTCACATTTTGTGCAAGAAAGCTGTGGTCTTGTACTGGAATAATAATTATCCAATGCATCATCTATTATGTTAGTCACCAGTGAACGCACATCATGTAGAGATGTGTTCACTGGTATATTCAGTTTTTTGCTCTAGAGGATTTGGACCTTGAGATGAATGAAATGGGATGTATAATGTTCCTAATACACTTTCCAAACTTTTTTCAACTTGATAGAATTCCACATTGCCAATGATGCCACATCTTTTTATTCACTATCCTACTTGTGAGGCTGTCTATGGTTCACTGGAGGGACCTGTACTCTCACTCAATTTCACATATCAAATGTTAGTCTTAGAGTTCCAGAAACCTGGTCTCCATATTCTGTTTCAAAATCAGAGGATTTAAAGGATTCCCTTCTAGTTTTCTCACCCTTGCAATGTTACAGTAGCTTCCAGAGCTCAAAGCTCCTCTTCCAGCCAGGACTGCCTTACAATTTCCATACCCTTCTCTCCTCTTTTCTCCCTGTTTTATTCCCATCTTATTCACAAGCCAACATGTGGCATAACTACATTTGGACATCTCCCAACTGATTCCTTTTCTGTGCACCCTCCTTTTGACTCCTACTATGCACCCGAAATATGGGCGGTCTGCCAGCTGTCTGTCTGTCAGTGGTCCCCCCTGGTTCTTATCTATAACAGTTAGCATCTCATTTTTTTCGATTTCATCAGAATATACTTCTTCCTCTTCACACATACTGATTGGATTACTTCTTGCAATAGCCACTTGATTTTGTCATTCTGTCATCTGTTTTCAATAACTCAACTTAAAATGTCTTCTTGGGCCTATCAAGATTCATAGCTGTGTTGTTGATTTGGAAATATGGGATTTAATCTGTCATCATTTTTTCAGAACACGGATTCTTCACTGACTTTATATGTTATTAAGCTGATAGTTTTGAATTTCCATTGCTTAGGATGATAATGTCAGTTCAGAGATCAGAAGAATCTGCAAAAGCATCTCATTTCTTTTCCCTGATCATTCTCAAAAAACAATTCTTTCCCCTGCCAGTAAGATCCATAAGTGCATTAGCTGATAACATAGGCAAGCTTGTGTCCATCTTGTGTCCATTGTTCTTTGTAAATGAACCTAGCTCATTATCTTTTTTCTAATGGCAGTTTTCTTTGAAATTCAAGATCATTTACTGGTAATTCCGCTGCGGTGTTCACTAAATATGCTTGAAGGAGATACAGGGTATGGTTTCGCATTTTATGCATTTTCTAGATTGCCATTGGCTGATAATTGCATAACTTGTGTGATTGAAGTCTTATCCATCATCATTTATTGCTTTTGCAAACTTCACATGATGAACCTCGTACATTGGCTAGCTTAGTGTTAACTGTTGAAACCAGTTCAAGCCATTTCTGAAAGGCGATATGTCTTCGTTTCTTCTGTTGAGTACTGTATATGAATTTCTTTCTGCCTGTTGAGATCGAACATGAGGTTTGGGTTCTGGTGCTTTGGTTTGTAGGTGTTCCATTTGGCCCTCCAGTCTTTTCTTGTCAGAGTTTATTCTATCTTATCCAGAAATGTTTCAGGAGAAGTCATGTTTTGAGGTAAGGCATGTTACTTATTTGCTACTTTTGGTTAGTGCGATGCACCACTTATTCCATAATACAATTAGCATTGAAGTATGAAGACGAAGAGCAGTCCTATATAATTTTCTTAATTTCTTTCAACTGCAGTAATTCTAGTGATGCTAACTGTTTAATTTGCTTTATTTTTCCTGGTCATATGTGCACTTAGCCCTGTCTTCTTTATAGTTTGGAAAATCATGTTATGAATCCTCATTTGGTATTGATTGTGGCAGTTGTTCAGGGCAGAAAAAGGATGTTTTCTTGTATGTAAAGAAATTTCATCATGATTCTGACAATTTTCATACTTCAAGAATCCAATTCTAGTCATGATCATCATTTTTTTTTTTGCAAATGGATTATAATCTAATTTTTTCAGCACTGTCAGAAGTTTTTCTTAATTATGAAATTTGTTATTTGTAGGTGGAAAGTCATGGTTATGGTTGTCTTAGAAAAGCTGACACAAAAATGTCCTTTCAATTTTTATTTTTTCAAAAAGTAATAATTCCCAACTTTGTCAGATATGCATAACCATATCAACTTGTTCCTGACAAAGTTTGCATCAAAATTCTCTGGTGGTGAATCCATATAAGACCTTGGTGCATGAAATATTTGTTGTTCCCTTGATATCTTTTTCTGGGGTGGGGTTTGGTGAAAATTCTGTTGATATTGTAATCATTTCTTTATTCTCAGGTTGATTGGATCTGATGCCACTTTTTTGTTCATAGTATAGTGTACATTGCTGTTTTTCTCACGAGTCTTGTAATCCTTTGCATCAAAAGGTTGGTTCTGGTGTTGGTTTGGTTGGCATCGCTCTCGCACATGTAAATGCATCAAAGGTATGAAACTCTTATTCGAAATATCTGGAGAGGTTATAACTTTTGTATGTACATTCTTCCTTCTATCTCTAATTCACAAGTTTGTTGTCATGGCGACATGACCGTGTTATTTCTTTTCATGATTAAGTACATGCATTCACAGTCTCGTGTAACTCTCAGGTAATTCTGAGTGATGGAGACCAGTCAAGCTTGGAAAACTTGAAGTTTAATTTGGAATTGAACCATCAGAAAGCTGAAAACAACCCTCAGAATAGTAGTTCCAGAGAAAATTTGGTGAGTTGGTGATTTATTAGTCACATGGGTTTACTCTCTGTTGTATGTGTTTTTTAGGAGCACCTGGAGCTTAAAATTGGTTTTTACTCATTTACTTGAAGATCATAAAAAACAGGTTCAAAGAGCTCTATAAATGGGTTTAAAAGTAATATTTGTTGAATGCGGATTGTTGTTTTTCAGGTAGAGTGTGTATATTTGCCTTGGGAATCAGCATCAGAGATTGAGTTTCAAAACTACAGTCCTGACATAGTGTGAGTCTCTCTCCCTCTCCCGGTCCCTCTCCCTATTCCTCTCCTTCTGTTCCTCTCCCCCTGTCCCGTTCCTCTTGTCCCTCTCCCTCTCTCGCTGTCCTCTTTCTCTCATGGTTTCCACAGCTTGGGTGCAGATGTCGTATATGATCCTGCATGTTTGCCTCATCTTGTTCAAGTGTTATCCACTCTTTTGAAGACCCGGAAATCAAACCTGTATCAAGGGCAGAACAGTAGCAGTAATGGTTCTGTCAGAATGAATGATATGATTCTCAAAATGGATCACCCAAAAACTTGCAAAACTGATGCATATTGTCATTTACTCGAAGAAACCAAGGTTGCTGCAAGTGACAAAATCGAGCAGCGAAATGCAAGTTTTAGCACTAGCTCAAGCACTAATTCAGTTGATGGATTAAGTCCTGTGGCTTATATAGCGACTGTTATCCGCAACATTGACACTTTTAACTGTTTCCTTAGTCTGGCAGATGAAGCAAACCTCTCTGTTGTGGACATAACTGAAACAAACAAGCCGCTGAACTTACTGCCATATATGAGATCATATGACAGATCGAGTATCCGACTGTACAAACTGCAAAACTGTCCTACAAAGTAGAGCTATTTTTCATTCAATTTATTGTACCGTTTAACTGTTACCATCCTCAATAGAATGTTGAGAAAAAAGTATTGCTGCTATTATTAACTCTGATAATGTTTTCATACTTGAATTTTGTCCCACTATTTTTGCCACCATTTGCATTAATGACTAATTTTTTATATGAATTTGATAAATACAAGTGAATTGTGGTATAATAAATTAATTAGCCCAATAGTCATGATAGTAATGATAAATTAAATGAAATTATTTGTTATTATTGTATGATGATTAAATATTATATAAATCAGAACTATGAAACGATTTAGAAGGTGTGCTGGGAAGATGAGAACCCTTTAATAAGGTTTACTTCATTTCAATAAGACAGCAATTCGGATGACTAACATGAGCATTTATTATTTTATCCCTTAAATTGTTGATTGTATAATCCTCTATGCATTCTATGGACTCGGTTCCAATAATTAGGTTTAAAATCATCATAAATATGAATTTATTGCCCTTTTATTTTATTTATGAGAGTTTTACTATTTATATATTGTCTTCTTTCAAGTAAATCTTTGTATCAAAACAGTGGATCTTTTACATGAAAAATATAAACTTACACACAAATTATGCTACTTATATGACAGTTTTATAAATTACTAATACCAAAATACCCTTCTTTTTAAGTATTTCGGATTTATGGTAAATCCTACTTACAGTGAAGCCACCTAGTAACATGGAAGCTGGGTAGTCCCAACAAGGAGCTAGTGTTGCTTGTTGAAAAGAAAAATTAATTTTTAAAAAATTGAACCGGTCATCCAACCAACATTATTATGTTCGGTTTTAGTTGAACCCGGTTAAACCGGGTTGAACCGTTGGATATTATACACCATACTTTTAATATTTTTATTAAAAAAAAAAAAAAGAACTGGACTAGCCTCCGTTTCTTGTTCAATTTAGTAGGTTCGGTTCGGTTTTTAAAACATTGAGAAAAATATAAGCCCGACTCCACCTTGGTTTTTTAAACGACCCAATCGACTTATCTATTTTTAAAAAATTTAAAAATAAAAACTAACAAAAATTAACAATAAAAAAAATTATTTTATCTTAAAAAATATTTAAAAGGGCAAAAAAGGTATAATAATGATCTATAATGTTTATCTGTAATGGCATTTCTCCTCCCGCCTCGCGCTCCTTGTCTCTTCCCGGCTCCCACTTCTTGTCTCCTCCTTCTGCAGATTCTGTCGCTTAAGGTCACTTGTCTACCAGGGGCACCACCTGCTCGGGGCCGGGAAGACTCTCATGTGCTTCTCACGGTTCAGAACTCCTTTCTCAAATAGGCAGGAATTCATGACTGTCAATGTGGTGTTCACGACTTACCATGTTCTCCTCGAAATTCGCCATCTTACGTGTCCGCCACCCTCGTCTATAAATACTAGAAGACGCTGATCAGCTCCCGCCGTACCTCTCACACAGATTTTTTTGAAGCGTCGGAATTCGGAACATTAGTGATCATGGAAGGAGAGCAGAAGATCGTAGTGATTAACTCATGGTCTGCTCCGAGATCGCTCAGCACCAGCCTCATGTATTCTTTTGCTCAGGCAAGCGGGATTCCTTACTCGAATACTGCAAGCATTTTTGAGATTTCAAGTTCTGAGTAGGTATTGTGCAGTCTGTGAGTGGACGATCGACATGGATGTCGTGCTGGAAATCGTTAATTTAGCTTAGGCTTAGTGTGGTAGTAGGTGTAGTTGCTTTGTAATTTTATAGAGCTGATCATTTCTTGCTGCCAATAATTTTTTTTTTATGTAATGTATCCTTGTCTCCTCTTCTTAGAGCCTTCCTTCATTTTCTTCTATTTTCTCTGTTCAATTGAATTTTATTCTTGCTGAGTGGGTTCTCGTTCGGCTTAGTATTACGAAACAGCTCGAGGAAACGATCACATGATTAAATTCGATGGCTAAAATTCGGTTTTATACTTCGGGTTTTAGAAATTCGCTTTTGATTTCCACACTCACTGCGTCTACAGTTTGATCTAGGAAATTCTGTAAGTTTCTTTTAATTTCATGAACTCCAGCTGTTGCAAGGTTGAAGATAAACTTGATTATAATTTGAGTTATGAACGTCAGTAAGTTTCTTTTAGTTTCATGAACTCCAGCTGTTGCAAGGTTGAATGTAAACTTTGATTATAATTTGAGTTAGCAATGTCAGCAAGTTTCTTTTAGTTTCGTAAGATCCGGCTGTTGCAACCGTGAAGATAAACTTGATTATGGACTTGTTGAAACAGGATTTATTTTTATTTTTTTACTCTTGTACTCCTCGTCTTGTTCTATATATTTGTTAATCCCGTGGTTTTATTGGATCCAGAGAGATGACATGGACATATTAGATGAACCTCTTTATGCAAACTTCCTGAAGGTTACTGGTGTGGATAGGCCATACCGTGAGGAGCTTCTTTCCAAAATGGTATTCTACATTGCTGATATTGTCCTGTCCTTGGCGGTTATTATCTTAATTTTGACCTTTTTCTAAATAAAATTATAATATGTTTTTAAACTGTTAAATTCTTCTTATGCATGTTTAAAGGAAAAAAATAATCTCATATCTTATATGATCCTAAATTGCTGACCTTGTGCTTGGGCATTTGTTTAGAGTGTTTTTCCTCTTTTAATTTTTTTTTTTTGCCAATGCAACCACTCTGTGCTGCTCGAATCTGTATCTTCATGTCTGCTATTTTGTGCTGAAACAACAGTTCTTTGTGTCAAACAGGAATCTGATGGTAATAAAGTTGTACAGGAGGTGGTTTTTGGTCCTGGTGAAAAGAAATATCGATATTGCAAGGTAGGCTACTTTAAGGACATCTTTAGTCCTGTATTATGTTGAGAGTGGTCTTTAAACATGTGATGGGCCTTTTCTATATTTACCTTTATAACTGAAAGTTGCTCATACATTCTGAAAGGGTCTTTATACTTTGTTTCATCATCAAGTTTTAAGTAGTTTGAATTTATATGTATATTTCTAGAGCTTGTGTGTGCTCATTGGAAATGCTTTCCAAATCTTGCCCTTTATATGTTAATAACTCGACTTTTTTATGTGTTGCTGATTGGTGACTCTATACTTTATTTGGTCTTTTGATGTTTGTTTACCGATCGTATTTGTTTTTGTTCATTATATTTGTCAACAGCATATGGCAAAACAGCGTGTTCCTGGCTTGACAAATGACTTGTTGAAGAAGGGGAAGCATTTTATCTTGATACGCAACCCGTTGGATATTTTGGTAAGTCTAATAAACTTAACTCTCATACTTATTGGTTAAGATTGAGCAAATGAAGAATATCCGACAAAATGTATATTTTTCTGAAAAAGATAACCTCATAAAATTAAATGATTGTCGATGCTGTTGTTCTTGCAAGCTTGTGCCAAACACAATTCTTACATTGAGGACATAAACTGACACTAAAAAATCGTTATATTTAAATACGATATGCAAATTAATTTCTTTATTGACATTTCTACTGTGTACCGTGTTCTTTCTTTATTTTGGTGGTCACACCAGCCACTGTTGGAACAATTTTTTATCTTTCGTAATTGAGTTTATTTTTCCACTAATATGAACTCTCATGCTTTTGTTACCATATGAGTTTGGGCATTAGTAAAAAGTTGTACATCTGGTTTCTAGTCTTTTCCCCTTTTATTAAGGAACTCTTAATTATTGAGTTTAGTTTCTTTTTTCTTTCTATCTGTTTCCAGCCATCCTTGGACAAAGTTGTCCCTCCATCCTTTCTTGAGTTGGGTTTGAGTGATCTGGTCTCAATATACTCCGAACTTTGTCAATCTGGGAATAAGCCTCCTGTCGTAGATGTAGCTGACTTACAAGCATTTCCTGAGGTAAGAGAACTCTCTACTGCTTACACATACTTGAAAATTCCATATTATACTACTTACAATTATATAATTCCTCAAAGTTGTGGAATTGTGTTCATTTGTTCTTTTGAAGCTGTTTCATTAGAAAACAAAATAAATTGCAAAATAGTAAGCAAACTTGACTTTTATGAAAAATAAGGCATGTAACATTTCCCTTCTTGTCACATGCACATTAACCCAACTTCAGCCTATCATTGTACAGCAAGTGCTTTAGAAGGACCCTGTTTGTAGTTTAACTGTTAGTTCTGTTAGCTTCAACATATGTATTCCTTACCTTTTTTAGGTAAAGCCTTCTAACATGATATGCCCATGCAGGCTACTCTACGAGCACTTTGTGAGGACCTTGGCATTCCATTCCAGCCATCAATGCTCAAGTATGGAGTATTGACAATATTCTGTGCGGTTATTTTTGTAGAAAAATTGGTACTTCTAATTAAATATGAAACTTGACTATATGTCCCCTCAAGCTTGTTCTATCAATATCTCCAAAAGATTCCTCATAAATCAATTTTTTTTTTTGTCTGTCAAGCTGCACAAGGCTGGCAGTTATTTAGATTGTTATCCTTATGATGGTTCATCATCGGGTTCATCATCTCTTATGCTTTCTCTTTAATTCTTAGAACAATAAGCAGATTTGTGTTATTTGTTTAAAACTCCAATAAATGACTGATGCCTGAAATCTAACCTTTTTCGTACATAATATTTTTTATCTTGTCTGAATCTTCTACATTAGATGGGATGCAGGTCCCAAACCAGTTGATGGAATTTGGGCTCCATGGTGGTACAAGAGTGTACACAAGTCAACATGTTTTACACCAGCAAGAGCTTATCCGTTGGTACAGATTTCTTTTCCAATTGGTCTTTAACATTTTTACTATTTCACAGACCTTGGTATCTTTCTCTAAAGTTATCCTCTGGGTCTCACTGCTTAAGTTTTGCCTTTTGAATTGCATCAGTAAGTATAATTAAATCATTATTGTTAATGTCATATATAGCTTGAATATCTCTACGTTGTACTCATATGTTGTACTTGATGGACTGGTACTCTATAAACATAAAGCTACTCATCATTTTCAAAAATGAAGATCATGTACTTTAATGAACGGTATTTGCATACTGAATTATATAGTGCACCTCTTTTCCAGCCATTTCCCATTGAGTTATATGACTTGCTAGATCAAAGCTTGCCTTTCTACAAGTTCCTGAAACGCTACTGCAGGCAAACTTCTTCTTTCCTAAAATCTCCCTTGCCTCCCCCGAGTCTACCAGTGCCTGCCAATGAAAAACTGCTTGCATGGGTGGGTGATGAGCTACTGACACGTGAAAGTGCAAAGGTAGTGGAAATCTGTATTTTTGTGTTATTGTCTCTCTTCCTGTCATCTCCCTTAATTCTTCTACCCTCTTTAGGTTTCAGTGTTCGACTCTGTTGTCCAAGGAGGTGATGCAGTCTGGGAAGGACTTCGCATTTATCAGGGAAAAGTATTCAAGCTGAATGAACATCTTGATCGGTTGGTTGGTTAATTCTGTTAGAATGTTCAATTGAATTCTTAAAATTATATTTCATTTATATCTTGTCACGTTCTACCAATTATTACTTTAAGAGTTTTGTCTTACGTTAAAAAATACTATTTTTTGTTTTGTTCAATACAGTTTCTCTCAGTAATAGCATTGACATGCTCTTCACTTCTTCCATAGGATGTTTGACTCTGCAAAAGCGTTGGCTTTCAGTAACGTTCCAAACCGTGAAGAGGTCAAGACTTAACCAAAAATCTATCATGAGATCAATGTTACTCTGTACCCCAACTTTGTTGTCTGAGCTTTTAATTCCTAACAATTTGAAGTCATGTGTTTCTCAATAATCGACAAGTTCACATGTTTATGATGCAAGCTTATGCTAACGTGCAGATTAAAGAAGCCATCTTCAAGACTCTGATTGCTAATGGGATGTTTGACAATGCACACATCAGACTCACACTAACACGTGGTAAAAAGGTAGTTCCTCTGGAGTGTTCTACCTTTGGGGTTAGTTACTTTGTATCATTTCATACTTTATTTCTAACAAGATGCAGAGGTTATGATATATCATGCTTGCATTTGATCCAAATACTTCAAGCATGGACCCTGGACCTATGTTTATGAGGGCCAACCTGGAGTTCAACTAAGTGAAACCTTGACCCCCCCAGTTGACCTAGCGATGATTTCATATAAAATCATTTTTAGTTTTCATGAAGTAGTGAACTGCATCTCTATGTGTGCTGATCCCCCTGATGGCATGATACACATGTCACTAACTTATGGTTGTTTCTGAAATATTTTATTGTATGTGGAGTCAAGTTCTGAAATCAGCTAATCAACTAGCTATTTTCTTTTACTAAGCTACTGATCTTCCTCCTATCTCTTGCTGTAACAAAAACCCCTTCCTAGCTACTAGTTATCTGTCAGATAAAATTTGCCTTTATAAAAAATGTTTGATTGATTCTTTTTTTTGTTACTTCAATGTATTAATCGCTCAGTAATGGTCTGTCTGAAATCCTGTAATGACTTCTCACCTTAGGTAACATCTGGAATGAGTCCAGGATTCAATCTCTATGGCTGCACACTAATTGGTATGCTTCTGCAGAACTGTAAACTATTTTTATTAACATGCTTTTACAGTTGTGTTCTTCTTTTAGTTTTATTTATTAATTCTTGAGTTGCAGTGCTTGCTGAGTGGAAGCCACCTGTATATGACAATTTGAAAGGCATCACATTGATAACAGCTACAACTCGTCGAAATTCACCTAATGTAACTACCTTGAAGTCTATTATGTGCTTAAATTCTTTCCTGTTCACATTTATTTTAGATTTACTTTGTTAGTAAATTATTTTTTTTTCCTTGTGTTATGCCAGAACCTAGATTCAAAAATTCATCACAACAATCTTCTGAATAACATATTGGCCAAGGTATCTGGTCCAGATGACAACAACATTCTTTGTAGACAGTATCTCTGCACGATTCTTTACTTAGCAGCAACTATCAACTTTTAACTTATATCAGTTCTATCTGTGCAGGTTGAAGGGAACTTTGCAAAGGCAGATGATGCCATAATGCTTGACAAAGATGGTTTTGTATCAGAAACTAATGCCACAAATATTGTAAGTTTAGGGTTTCTGTAAATTGTTCTGAAGTTATACAGTTGAGAAATTGATCTAGTAAGGCAAGATGCACCACAGTGTGCAAAGCATAACTAATTCTACAATGTGCAGGCATAAAACCTCATTTTAACAATGTGCAACCGCAGACCACTTTTCTATTGTGTGCAAGCTTAAACAACTAATAGTAGTATAAACAGATGGGCCATCCCAGAATCATATTTTTTTGAAAGGTCTTGAAAGCTACAAAACTAGTAGTACAAGCAGTTGGCAAATCAAATGAAAATGTTTGTAGTCCTTTTAATACAAATCACAAGAAGGCTTTGCATCAGTAGCTCCATTGCAACATTAATTTTAGAGTAGGCTCTAACAAAAATTATCAGAAGTTATTTTCTTATCATTCTCATTGAAGACCAACATAAAGAGGAAGATTCATGTTTTTGTTATGGTCTGTGGTGTCTGATGAGGCATCTATAGATGAATATGTTGCTTGCTGCATTTTTTGTTATTTGCTCCAGTAGATGTGAAAACTGTGGAATCAAAGTTATTGCCTGCATTTCCACCTCAAGTTGATCTTTGAGCTACAAATTCACTGAGATATTGCAACTTTGAGAAAAGCATTTCTATCACTTATCTTAACATCTCTTTCCTTTTTGCAACTATAATGCAGTTTTTGGTGAAGAAAGGGCGGGTATTGACACCGCATGCTGATTACTGTCTTCCTGGAATAACTCGAGCAACTGTAAGTAGCATGAAGTCTTTGCCTTTGTCAGAGTTTTGAGGGATACGAAAACAAAGTCGCTCCAAAAGGAAGCACTGGAAGGGGAAACTGTTCCAATAAGAAACTCAAAAGTAGTACTAAAAACCAAAAATAAAAATTAGGCGAAATATCCGGATGTAAACATGCAAGGACACTAAGACATTTATAGATACTGAATTATGTTTGTCTCTGTTGTTTGACTTAACTATTTTCTGAAATATTTATTCATGTAACTATTATTCCCTGTAGTTTTAAGTGTAGAGAGATTTACCTTCATTTTTATGGATATAGATGGATTTATGCAATTAATGGGGAAAACAGAACTTAACTAGCATTATTCTGAATACTGTAAACGAATATGTTTAATAGTCATGTTGTCATTTCATGGTTTGAACTAAATTACCGTTTACTGGTGATTATATTTTTCAGGTCATGGACCTTGTGGTTAAAGAAAATCTGATCTTAGAGGAGCGACGGATCAGCTTATCTGAGTTTCATGCTGCAGATGAGGTCCTATTTACTGCCTTTACTTATAGTATCTGGTACGAAATTTGCGTCCTTATACATGCCTAGGATGGGGAAAGTCAAAAAGGAGGCTGGGAAAAAAGCCTCGCAATGTAGCTGCTCCATTTGTAGGACTTGCACAAGAGCAAAGAAAATAAGTAATGAACAGCCCATTCATTAATATCTTTGCATTAATATCTTCGCTTGTGTAGCATCATAATAGTAGCTCAACAGCCTCCTTGACGAAGTTGCTGAAAGGGTTCTTTCAAAGTTGCAAAACCTAGTTAGCTGAACAAATTTCTTTTAGATAATATCCCATGTCCTTGTAGTTTTATTTGTCAAAGTCTTGAGCTGTCAAGCTCAAACATTCAACCTCATTTGTGTTATCCTTGAATTTGAAAGTACCTTCGACATTTGTAACTCTGCATATTTACCATCTTGCAGGTGTGGACGACAGGAACAATGGGAGAACTTTCTCCGGTAATTCATTTTCAAATAACAGAAAGAAACAAATTCGCTTCAAAACCTTTTGATGTACAGAAATACAAAGGATAACGTTAAAACCTGTCCAATGAGGTATCCGGTCCTCATCATAATGGAAGGTGGACTCATTTAAGAAACACCATCCTGCGGCCATTCAATAATTCAATGAACAGCTGACTGAACGCTGAACTCTTTATTGGTGGGATGGTCGAGCTAGTCTCACACTTAGGTGGTCCCATCATCTGGTGAGTTGGGGGCTTGCCTTCTTTTCCCCTTTTTTATGTTTTGCTTTCCTTGTGCCAGGTTGTGATGATTGATGGCCGCATTATCGGCGACGGAGAAGTTGGCCCAGTGACAAGAAGATTGCAGAAGGCTTACAAAACACTCACGGAGTCATCCGGGGAGCCCATCCCCACCTATTCTCATACATGAGAATCAAAAGGCTTCGAATTTTACCATCAGTCCGTTTGTGAAGAAGCTTAGTGTTGGTGGAAGATTTTAACTATATAAATGCACTGGTGCTTTAATATATATAATTTAATTTAGTGGTATTATTTTCACTCGTCTAAGATTCATATGCAAAAAATTGTCACTCGTTATTTTTATTTATTTATTTTTATAGTACTTAAACTTACATTTACTGAATATTTTATGTTTAAAAGCTCAATAATTTATCTACTAATTATAATCCTAAGATATATAATTTGTAATATCAATACATGATTCAATTAGAGACCCATTGTTTTTTATTAAATTTAAATGTTTACTTTTATTTAATTTTTACTTTTGTTGTTACTTTGGTGATGTAATTCATTTATTTAGTTTTTGAAACACTAGAAGCTATTATTTGCTGTTTAAAAATTAAAACATGAAATAACTTAGCTTGTCTTGAGTAATTTATCTGTGTTCCCATTACATTTCACTTTTGTTACTTGTCTTCCTTTCTTTGTCTATCCTTTGAATCCTTTCAGATGATTAACGTGAGGAAAATAATAAACAATTGTATGTTTTCTTGTTTGATTTATACTTTTTTATACTTATAAATGTAAGAAACTAGTGAAAAAATACCTGCCCGAATTAACCATATGACATTTATTCTTTTCTCATATATTTGCAACATTTTTTCTTTAATTTTTTTTTTTTTTTTTTTTTTTTTTTTTTGAGAAATGGTGATTTTATTGATATGTTAACCTTTAACTTTTTTTTATCAAAACAAATATTCCAAATCAGTAGCAGCACTCTTTTCCTGCGAATTTTCATTGAATTAACCAAATATTATTTTATTTTTTCTTACCTTATTATGCCGTATGCAGCTTTTTTCCAGAGAGTTAGAAAGTGGCAGATTTTAAGATGGAAAGTTTATGAATAGCATTGACCGCATGAAACACCGATAGCAACACCCATTTTTTATTTGTTAGCCTAACCCCGTCACCAGTCATAGAAACAAGCTACATTACCATATTTGCAAAACCCATGTCGAATTGCTAGATAGGCATAAGACAACAAGAAATAGTATGTGAGTGTAGCCACAGGAATGCTGCTGCAGCTCAATGGATCTATTGATCAACCAGTTAGTGCTTGAATTTGTTACCTCCAGCCGGTGTAAAAATCCTCATCGAGTTGATCTCAGAGTTCCACCAATAAAAATCTGGTAAAGAAAATGTTTCAAAGGTAAGTTTCTTAAAACTTAAAAATATACCGTGTGAAGTCAAAGAAACACACAAGGAAAAAGAAAAATGATCACTAAACTAGAGTGTGGTAATAGCTTAGTTCCAGCCAATCAGTTGAACCAGTTTAAACTGGAATCAGGTCTTCACTAGGTCAATGCTGCAAGAACTAGAGCTACAGTTACCCAATTGAACCGTTCTGACCCGGCAATGTCAAAATCAGTTTTAGTATCATAATCAAAATCTGGTGTGAAGTTGTTTGTTCACTGTTTTCCACGCTGCAAAGCCATTCGAATTTAAACATTAGAACTAATTGGTCTAGCTTTTTCGTTATCTTTAAATCCATCACCACTTCCAACCACTTTTTACCTTCCTCCACATCGCAGTCCATCTGACATCAAAGAGAAATAATCTACTCACGAGGGACTACTAAATCTATCCACATTTAACTAGTCAAAAGCATCTCTAATGTGTTTTCTTTTCTCTTCATTATTCTTTCAAAAAAAGGGACAAGCTTTCTTTTCTCCATAAAATGATGCTACTACTAGGTGTTTGCAGTGTTTCTATTGTCTTTCATCATTTGGTACCCCTTGTATCCATGAAGAATGATGTCAGGATCGTGTCTACAACAGCTTCATGCAACAGCTAAGTAATTTCTATAAGTTGATACTGGCATTCCGATGCTCAAGCATAGACAGTCATATATGACCTCCCCTTGAATGCCTTAACCAACTTGCATACATTATAAAGAAAAAACAACATAATGCGATATGGAAGAAAGTAGTACCTTGTCAACTGGAGCATATTGAGAAACTGAACAGGGCCGAATTCTGTAAAAATAGTAAGGGACCTGTTATTTGCTCTTCAGGACTCTAGAAGCCCCAAACGAAGACCAACATGCTCTTGCTAAATAGCCATTGATCAAGGGAAATGACTGCAAACAACCACAGGTGGTCATGTGGTTAGCATGCATATGAATAGAAATTAACGAATATGAATGCATATACGTATCTTACTGAAGATCAAACTTGTGTCAAACAAGGATCTGTTCTGATACAATAGATGCTCCAATCAATCCAAGAAGGCCTAGCAAGGAAATCATATCTGCTATTCCAAACGAAGTATTTGAGAAGAAATAAATCTTGTGTATGTTGCTATCCCCTCGAAACCCTCTCACAATCATAGCCTACAAATGAGTCAACTTTCTTTAGTACAGTTATACTTAACATCCCAGAAAAGATAAAACCGATAAGCCCACATCATGCTTTGAAAAGCCATCACTTCTAGGTAAAAAGAATCACACAAAATGATCAAAAGTTAATTGACAGAAGCTTCAATTAAATATGAAATCTTTGCCTTGTAGATGCAAAAGACAGCCATAGTTTATGAAGGATGAAAAAGTTGAAACCTGGGTAATCTGCTCTGCATGCTTGAATATATTGGCAAAGATCCGACGAACATACATAATAAAAACTGCAAATAAAAGCACCACAAAATAAACAGTGAAGATAAATTAGCTACAATGGCAAAATCTAAGGCAAAAACAAGAAGAGAGCTTTAAGATTCTGACATGGAATCAACTTAACGAAGTAGATAGAAATCATTTCAGCAAAGATATTTTTCAAAGGTAGATAGTCCATTTTAACAAGTATCATTTCCCATTAGCAATTTCGACACAAAAATCGGGTTAAAGTGCAACAGTTGGAATTGTGAGGCTTGAGTCTTTTGATTCAGCAAGCTCTACTTACTATCCAGTGTTTCCATGACTGTCAGTTGCTCCCACTTTATTCTTCGAGATACAATTGCCATTGCAGCATTCCGAACCTGGCAACGTAAAATGTTCCAAAGCTTCAACAGAACAACAACACTATATAACCCAACTTATCACCATAAGAAGAACAGATTTTCAAGAATGAACTAAATGGCCAACAAACACCAATGCCTATTCAGTGAAATTTCAGATACCCCCATAACCTCATATATCTCCTTGTCACCTCCTCGCTAATGCATGAGGACTACTCAGCAGACCCTTTTTTTATAACTAATGAGTATCTTTTGACTAAAAAGGTTTTACCTCGTCAAAAACAATACTGATGAACCTCAAAGAAAGTAACAGGGTGAGAATTATCTCAGCAACTGGAACACCAACAAATTTCAGAGGGATCATAAACCACTGTAGAGCATATGCAAGTTGTTCAGGTGTCGTGGTTGTCAAGCAAAGACTTGCACTTTGGAAGATCTGAAAAAAAAAGCAGAAAAGATATCGAAAATCACTAACCAACCAAACAGTGAGAGCACCCTCCACCCACAAAACCGAAAGAGAGGATTAACGCGTGGTCATATGGACTCAAGTAACATCACGGATATCCCCCATCTATTGTGCACAAAAAGAAAGTACCGTGAAGGACAAGCAAGCGGATGTGCTTGCCACAGATAAACCTTTTCTCGTAAGTTGCAGAGGCCCAAGCTTCAGAATTGAGTACGAGTACCCGCTCAATGGAAGCTCTGGTAATCCCATCAAACTTGGTGGCGGGGTCCTTAACTGGACGAGAGGCGGAGCACTATCTGAACCGAATCCCAACATGAGAAATAAAATTCCGGACAGTAAAGTCACCCTGCCAAGCTGGTCCTGCAAGCAGCACTCTGAAATTCTTAACAGAACACGAGAAAAGAACGATGACCACTCTCGAGAATTATGTTGGTACAGATTCTTACCGTCCATACATCTTTCGGGAGAACCCACACAGACATAACGGCGAGAAAGGCGACCAATCCAAACCGCATAACAATATGGGACCTCGACGGTAGAACCACGAGCGCCAAAAGCCATGCCTGCAATACACAGTAGACCATTTTTCAAGGATACGAACTCCAAAAAGTATAAAATTTATTTCTCTGCAACAGCTATCGGAAAAATGAGTTTCGAGTTTCGATTCGAAATCCACACAAAGCACTATAAACAAACGAATTACCAGTTTCACTCTGGAGTCGACAACATGAAGGAATGTGACGGGGGAAGACACATATTGTCCAACGGGACTAGACATTGCTCCGGCGATCAGTCTGAATACCCTCTCCGCCACTGGCCCGCGGGGAAGCCACATCAACCACTTCTCCCTCTCGCCATTTCCCTGGGCCATTGCCAGAATTCCAAGGCTTCTTCTCTTTGGTGGTTTGGGGACTTTCCCGCTCCATGAAAGACGGGAAGATGTACACAGGGGAGATATAACAAATGGTACCTGGTATCTGAAACTCTGGCGTATAGACGTGCGTCCGGAATCAGATAGAAAGGAAACGGTTGGGGAAGAACAGAGCTTGCAGCTCATGAGTAGTGATTTGGGGTCTCAAAACAGGGAAGGGGTTACGAGTTACGACATGTAGTAGGCGGTAGACCTTAAGAAAAGAAGTGCCACCAAATTTCCATCGGTGGGTGAGTGTACTGTTCCGAGTTCCAACCCGGCGAATCGCCGCGTCGACTCGGAAATGTCGTAGAGTGGGTCAATTCTGTATCGCGAATTGTGTTCTCCGCATTCAAACTCCTTTCTCCTCGGATCTCTCTATAGCTCAAAGACAGTTTTTTAGAAGGAAACATGAAAATCAGGAAAAAAAAAACACAAGAAAACCAGAAAATAAGATAAACAGCATTCCCCAAAATGAATGAATCAATGCACTTTCCGACCTCAGTAGCAGAATATTAACCAGAAAAAAAAAACAAGATAGTATAGCATTCCTCTAAATGAAGTAGGCAATCTACTTCCATCAAGCAATAGTTTTTACACCAAATATTACAGGCAAACTCGTCCGAATCATTAGACTGCCGCAGTATCGGCTGCGGACCTGCGGTACTATCTACGGCTGGTCCATTTTCCACTCTTCCAGCTTCGCCAGAGGCAGACATTAAAATTTTCGGCTTCGGCTCAAAATTCCTGTCTGAGCGATGGCGGACATTAAAATCTATCGACGCGGTTTCGAGGATATCGCGATTTCTAAACGTAATAAACAGAGAGAAGAGAGAGAGAGAGAGAGAGAGAGAGAGAGAGAGAGAGAGAGAGAGAGAGAGAGAGAGAGAGAGAGAGAGAGAGAGAGAGAGAGAGAGAGAGAGAGAGAGAGAGAGAGAGAGAGATTGATTTCGCGGCCTCGCCGGGACATTCAGAGGGAAGACTAAGAAGGAAAGAGAGGTTCACGGCTCACTAGTGACTCGTGGTTAAAAAAAATAAAAAAAAGCCCACTCGATGGTCATTAATTACATCAGAGCCATCCTATAAAGTCTAAAACCCCCAATAAACCTGCCTTCATTTTCTGCTCCGGCGACGTTAGAAAGGCAACGTTCCGGTACCGCCACAACGGATTCTTCTTTCTCGCAGTTCGCCGTAGTTTGTCTGACGCATTGTTCGATTATTATATGAACACTGCGTGTACTGAATTGGAGAAATAAACCTACCTACCTCCCGTTAGCCGGTGGCTTTCCAGCTTCGGCGATTTCAGAGCCGGAATTAAACTCGACGAGTCTCCTCTTCTATGTAACTCTGTTCTTCTCCCTAAAGTCGTCTATAGGTTTTGCCCTAACAGGTAATAAAAAAAAAAAATCTTTATATTCTCGTTTTTCTTCTTCCTGTCTCAAACTTGCATATAGTTTTATCTCACTTATCAGAACACGGGCCTTTTGGATGATCATCGTTAGGGTAATCTTATGACGTGCAAGTAGGATTTGGCAATTTCTTGTTCCTTCATAACCTGGTCGCATTGCGCGAACACTATATGCCTTTTTCTATTGTTGACTTTAATCCCTATTTTCTTAGAGTTTGCCAGCCAGGAACCGAGATTTTAGCGACCCAAACTAGGGTTTTGGTCTCCTGTCCTGAGGATCCTGCACCAGGAAGCCATCGTTGTTGTTATGGATCAACGTTTGTCATCTCTATTCGCTGGCACCCATTTCGACCGAAAGAGGTTCGCGAAAGATTTTGTCAGATTCCAGGTAATCGTTACTTATCATTTACTAACTGTGATCAAGGGAATTATAAACATTAGATAAACTCTTATGTGAAGCAGCATCTAAATAACTTTTTTCTCTGTCACTATAATCTTTTGAAAAAAATCTCGAGCTTAAGTGCATTTAGTCATGATGGGCTTTTGAAATTTAAAAGGCACTCTCTTGCTCTGATGCAGCGCAAGCAGGAGACTGAGACAAATGAAGTTACTGAAAGAGGTGAAACGGAAGAAGTGGAAGTAGAGGTCTCTCTGAAAAAGAAGAGTAGGAAAACCAAGACATCAGGTAGTTAGTTTGGGCTTCATATCTTTTTTTTTTTTTTAATTCATTTATTTGTTTGTTTGTTTGTGTCCTGTGTCTTTGCTAGTAGCTGGCCCTTCACGGTTTGTTGTTTTATACTATCTTGCTTTGTGCATGTAGAATCTGTAGAAGGGTTCAATGTTTTCAAGAGTTCAGAATCAGCTGCTGAAGAAGAAAAGTTGATCAAGGATGAATTGTGTGAAAATACGAAAGAAATTGATAGACAAATTGAGGTTTTTCATACCATGCAGACTGATCTCTCCTAATAATTACTTTTTCTCATCAGTTTCTAATTCGTATTCTTCCTGTGGTGGCAGAAAGATGCAGTTCTTCGTAAGAAGCATGGGATTCACATTTCTGGTTACAACGTTCCATCTCCCCTTCAGAATTTCAGTGAATTGAGCTCAAGGTACTTCTTGCATTGCAGGTTTTTGGAACCCTTTTATTAAAGACATTCTAATTTCTCTGTGGCATTTCTGTGTTTAGTTTCCTTTTTAGCCTGTAATCATTGTCATTGTTCGTTTTTTTATAGTGTTTATGGATTTGTTTGTTTCTCATGCTATTATATATTGAAGTGCTACACTATTTATTTTTGGATTTTTTTGTGTTAGGTGTAACTTTTGTAATATTGCTTGTAACTTTTAAGATCACTTATAATTGTCTCCATCGCAGGACGATTACCCCCAAATTGGAATACATGTTCCCAACTGATTACCACAATCTTTTAATGTAATATTAGTTTATATAGGGACTATTCCTAGTAACAGAATGGTTAGAGAAATGAGTAAAGAAACCCCGAGTTGAGTTATTGGGAAAGATGCTTTATAACATAGATTGTCACTTTGGGATAATCCAACTTCACACAGTTATAGAGCAGAAGCTTGTACCCCACCCAAACTATCCATAAACAGTCATTTTAGGATAGGTCTTGGACCCAACTTCTTAATAAGAGTACCTTGTTTCTATGCTTCAGTCTATTATTCATTTTATAATAGATTTTCATGAAAGATCATTACATAGTATACTTTTTTTGGACACATAGTCTACATGGCTTGCTTGCTTTTCCGTCCATTATTGTAAGAAATTTCTGGAGTATAATGTGTCAGAGGATGCAAGAGGGAGGAAAACTGGAAGAACACGCTGGAAGGGTGCCACCCCACACTCAAGGTTTATTCCAGGTGACCCAAGCAGCAGACCATGACAAGGGGACCAGCAACCAGCTGGGTTGAGGATCATAGGATCCTATTTTAGGGTGCCACATATGACCCAAAAAGGGGATGGCTATGTCAATGTTAAGAAAATAACAGAAAGGTATTTAGAGAAGAAGAACAGCTATACGAGAAGGAGCAGTGTCCTCTGGGGGTTTCTTCCTTCAGCTGAAGAGTGCCTGTTCTTCCATTGCCTACTAACCTTTTCTTCCTCCTAGTTTGCTCGTCAGTCGTTGTTGCAGGACCCTTATATAATGCTCTGTAGTTGTACCACACCCCCTACAATGGCTGCATGGTAGCTTTCCGCCTTTCCCCCATCTTGTGTTAGAGTAAACTTTGGTGGCTCTTATGCTGGCAGTCCATGCCTTGCTGGGTTGGCTGGCAATTCTATAAATAGGCCAAGTCCTTTTATCATTATTTGAGATCAGCTGCATTGTGGATCCATTGGAGTGAATGAAGAGCTTTCTTACTGGTATTTGTGTTATCCAAGCAAAGTTTTGGAGGTTTCCTACCTGTGGAAAGTGACTTAGCCTTGGTCCCCTTTTCCGCGAAGCCTCAAAGAGGTGTTTCATGACCTCACGTCTGTGGAATATTGCCTAGAACATGGAGTCAAGATCAGCAAATTCAGCAGTTGAGCTTCTAGCTAAAACTGGTGTTCCTTAAACTTCCATGATCCCTGCATCTATTGATCTCTAGATTGACTCTGGCCAGGTTATACTGCAGTTTCCATCTCTATCACATACTGCTTTTACCATTTAAAGAAATAATTTGATAAAGTGACCAAATTCATTTGTAACTTGTTCTTGATGTGGGGGTTCAACTACATGACATTGATATAGTGTATACATTAACATAAAAATTCCTGTGCTAGACCTATAAAAAGTGTGACATTACAATTTTATCATTTGATTCAATGACCGAAGTTGCAATTTTTCGGCCAAATCAAAATGGCTGTATTCTTTTGTTGGCAACAATAATAGATTTGGTTGAGCCATTTGATGCCTAATGTTTGTGTCTTTGCTGAGTTTCTGATTATTTATTGGTATAATCATCTCAATCTGCCTGCTGTAACAGATCCTCTAGTATTTCGTTTATCCTGTGCTAGTGAGTGTTAATTGCTTATCTGAAGCTTAGTAGACGAGAGCTGCATTAGGTCAACAACTCTTGGACTTTTTGGAGAACCCAATTTAACTTCTAACCACTGGTTTAACTTTTAATAAGGGATTATGATGTAAGGCCTTGTGATTGACCGTGTTTGAGACCTGTTGTCCTCTTGACTCATCTCTCCTTCACCTGGTGTTGTAACCAGTACTTCATAGCAGATTCTTTCAATTCAGAACAACAACAATTATCATTCATTTTGTGCTTGCAGATTAATGAGGAATTATAGAGTACAAGGGGAAATAAAATAGTTCGAATTGACTTTTTTTGTTGATTTTGTATTGAACAGGTTTAAATGTAAAGCCTATTTACTGCGCAATTTAGCAGAGCTGGGAATTAGAGAACCAACACCTATCCAAAGGCAGGCTATTCCAGTCCTCCTCTCTGTATGCACTTCAAGTCAGCTGTGTCTTTCTCTACTTTCTTTTTGTTAATTTTATTTATTAAATACTTTCTCCTGTAGTGGTTCAGTCTTGACTGTGTTCCTTTCAGCTATAGTACAGTTGGAAGTTTTGGTCCTTTTCCTCCACAAGTGTTTTGTTCAAGTTCTGACATGATTTTTTTTGGTGGTTTCTCTGTCTGAATTAGGGGCGAGAATGTTTTGCTTGTGCGCCAACAGGCTCTGGGAAGACCTTGGCTTTTTTGTGTCCTATTCTTATGAAACTTAAGGTGTGTGATTTATGTCATGAATTTTAAAGTGTTTTGACATTATTGTGTTTAACTCGTCATAAGTTATTTTTTCTTTATTAGCCAGGACTGAAGGCTGGTATTCGAGCTGTTATTCTTTGTCCAACACGGGAATTAGCAGCACAAACAACTAGAGAATGCAAGAAGCTTGCTAAAGGAAGGAAATATTATATCAAGTTGATGACTAAAGAGCTAGCAAAAGGTGGTGATTTTGAGAAGATGCCTTGTGATATTCTTGTCTCTACACCACTTCGTTTGCATTCTGCCATGCGAAATAGGAAGCTTGACCTAAGCAGGTCTATACTCTATACTAATTATGTGTCAATAGACTTCAAGAATGGCTTTGGTGGTTGATCAAAGTGATTTGTGAAATTTGCAGGGTGGAGTACCTTGTCTTGGATGAGTCTGATAAGCTTTTTGAGCTTGGTTTTGTAGAACAGATTGACTCTGTGGTCAAAGCCTGCTCAAATCCCTCAATCATACGTTCATTATTTAGTGCTACTTTGCCAGATTCAGTTGAGGAGCTTGCACGCTCTATTATGCATGATGCAGTTCGAATAATTGTGGGTAGAAAGTAAGTCATGCATCTTGTCACAAAATTTTCCATTTGACCCATTTGTCTGCATATGTAGAGAAAGCTTTTTTTACCAGAGTAGTACGTCCAATTTTTCCCCATATATTTTTGGTTGTGCAAAGAAAGGGAATTGTACAAAATTCTGTATAATATTCTTTTACTGAATTGCTTCTAATATCATGGTATTGACATTTCACTTGCAATATTTAATTCATCTTGAAATAATTGTACAGGAATTCTGCTTCAGAACTCATAAACCAGAAACTAATTTTTTGTGGAAGTGAAGAAGGAAAGTTGCTTGCACTGCGTCAAAGATTTTCAGAGGTATGTAGTATAGAGCATTCTGATATGTGCATACATTTATAAATTATAGTTGCTATTTGAATTATTTTCATTTTATCTGAAAATTTGAAATAAACCATTTGATCTAATTGTACATTGAGTAGTGGGAGTGAAGGATTATTTGTATTATGCGTACACATTCTAGGAAATCATAATCGTGAACCATCCAATCTGTTAAGAGGCTTTAGTACTAAAAAAGCTGATTAAGCCAATGGAACTGAAAGAGAATGAGTTGGACGCCTAATACATGAGATTGTAATAGAAAACAGTCGAAATGGCTAGAACTGTACTGCTCAGTTTAATGACAAGCTAAACTATCAGTGGAGTAGATGCTGATGTTAAAGTGCATGGTTGAAAATGTAATATTTGAGTTAAGGATGGAACTTGTTGATATTCTTTTTACTGATAGTCATCTTTAAAGCTTTGTCCAATCCATGGAAATGGCTTCAATTTACTTAATTAATATATTTGAGTGGTCTGGCTCCACAATTTGACGACATTGATGTGGAAAATATTATTAGATGCATTGTGAAATGGAAGATTGTGTTGTTTGGCTTTTCCTGACAGCAATTCTGCTTTTTCTCACAAGGCAAGGACCTTTATTCTAGAGGTTTTTAATCTTCTGAAGTTCATGTCATTGCGTTTGTATTTGTATATCAATAATCATTGTCATCAAGTGCTTTCCTCAAAAAAAAAAAAATCATTGTTATCGGTGTGCAGAGTCTGGACCCACCTGTACTGGTTTTTGTCCAAAGCAAAGAACGTGCAAAACAACTCTACAAGGAATTGGCATTTGATGACGTAAGGGTGGATGTGATCCATGCAGATTTAACTCAGGCACAGGTACTAATATATCATGACTTGTATATTTTTTTTTTTTGAGGAAATTGAGATTTTATTGCTTTGAAAAGATGACTTGTGTATATTTGTAGACTGAATTTATCCTTGTTGCTTCTGTGAGGTCACATAGGAAGATTTTGTTGTGTGAGAGGATGTCATGAATATAAGGAACCATGATCAAACAATATAACTTCCTGTGCATGACTTCATGAGTATTTTTTTATCACAAATGCTATATTGCACTTTGGGTGGAGATCTATGAGTCAGCTTTGTGTTGGTCTCTGCAGCGAGAGAATGCAGTGGATAACTTCCGTGCAGGAAAGACATGGGTGTTGATTGCCACTGATGTGATTGCTCGGGGAATGGATTTTAAGGGTGTCAACTGCGTTATCAATTATGATTTTCCTGAGTCAGCCGCAGCATATATTCATCGTATTGGTATGTTGACCTTCTTCCTGTACCCTGTTCAGTTGCATAGTGTCTTTATATTTCCTATTTGGCTTATTTTGTCGGATTCTTCTCCACTTTAATAAATTTCTCACTTTTATCTTAAAAGAAGTTATTTTTGTCAATTTCTCAACCATGTAGTTTTATTTGTCTCTGTGACACCTCTTGAAGTCTTTCATTCAAACATAATAAATATTAATACTTGAAGTTAAAGCAATCTGATTTTTGGGAATGACAGGTCACTCTTGTTGCATTTATCATTATAGTACTTCACTGAGCCTAACAATATTCTTACTGAAGGAGTCTCAAGATGTTCTGAAAACTTCATGCTTTTCTGGAGCTCTATCCAAATCACCTCACATCGACTGCCACATAAAGACCCCCAGTATACTCTCGTTGCTCTCCACCTTACTTGTTGTCCACCTGATCTTGTCCTTACCGTCCATGTATAATTATCGCCTCCATACTTTCGTTCATACTCGGACTTAAATTACTTTGCTGGCTAAACTTCCCAGGTTATCTTCCCACCATTCTAGTACGATAGGGAAACTTGTCTCGACGTTTTTTAAGGCAACCTCCATTTTATGTATATTCTCACATTATACAGCTCATATCATTGTGTTCTTTCCATATTGGAAATTTTCATTGTCATGGACTCTATCCTCAAGATTCATTTGTCTAAATACACATTTCAAATGTTGGTAATTTCTGTCGATTTCTAAAATCAACTTCTTCTTCTCCGAGAAACCTTCTTGCCTTAGTACCATCAAATCTAGACAACTATATCTAGTTTCCTATCTTCATTAGGATTTCAACTCGCTCTGAAACAGCAGTTGTCAAAACTGCCAACTCAAAATATCCGAACAATAGTTGTTCAAAATTGTTCTAACAGTTTTATTCAATCCTTGTGCTAAAATTAGCTGTTGCCGGGAACTTGGGCAGTAGCTCAGTGGTCCCATAAGGATTTATACTGTGAGAGGTCTTGGATTCGGATCCCCACAGCTCCTATTAGTCATTCCAAAAAAAAAAAAATAGTTGTTTCTTCTAATTGGCGATTTATTATATCTATTACTGAACTTTTTTTAAAAGAAAAAAAGTCTTCATTCTTCAATTGTAGATGAAAATTTTGAATGCAAGGTAATCAATATTGAAATTGAGCTACTCCTTTAAGCTATTTATTTTACCTAATGCATGTTTTTTAGTAGGCAAAATAATTTGTTAACATGGATAAATCTGGCTGCTTTGAATATTGGATATTAAAGCTTTAAGCTATAAATTTCCTAAAAAAAAAGCTTTAAGCTATATTTGCATATAGGGCGGTGCGGCAGAGCTGGAAGAACTGGTGAAGCTGTAACTCTACACACAGAAGAGGATGTACCCTTCTTACGTAATATAGCCAATGTTATTGTGGCATCTGGTTGTGAGGTCCCATCCTGGATGCTCTCATTGCAGAAGCTCAGGAAGAAAAAACACAGACCTCAGAGAGACTCCATACCAAGTGGACCTCAGGAAGATGCAGAAGCACCAAGTTTGAAGCTGAAAAGGCATCGTACCCCAAAAGCTTCTCTACCAACCAACTCTAAGGCTGAGAGAGTCTCTATATCATGTGAATCTCAGGATGCAGAGACACCAAATGGGGTTTTAAAAAGGGAGGGAGACCATGAAGAATCTGTACCTAGCATTCCAAAGGAAAGCAGAGAAGCGTTGCTAAAACCAAAGCAGAAGAAGCGTAAAGCTGAGAAATTCATTTCTGGAGAAGCCTGAGGAGCCTCGATGGGAATGCAATTGAGGCTGCAAGTCCGTGGTTTTTTTTTTTTTTTTTTGGTCTGTTGTTATATAAACATTTTTGAGTAAATAATATTCTCCCTTCTGGTGTAAGCTTGTTAGTAACTTGAGTCTTTCTTCTGTGGTTTTTGATTTCTTGTAGTGTTGCGCCCTTTCTGGTATCTGATCCTTCGTTTTTTGTTGTTGGATCTCTTGATCAGGCCACTCAATGAGATGATTTTTATGAGTTTTTGTTTTTTAAGTGTAAACCCTCTGCCTACATTGAGCCGTATTTCTTAATTGGGAATGCCCACTTTGAAGTCCTTATTTAAAAACAAGGAATGAAGGTATGTAGTACTCCAAACTCTCTTTCAGATGCCGGTGGTTTCTCTTGTTATTCCGAAACATGTAGTTCTGTCCTCATACAACTTGCACAAGCGGACAAAAGGAATTAAATTAAAAATAACGAGGATCATATCAAAGAACAAATAATTCTCCAAAAAAAAAAAAAAATCAAAGAACAAATACGCTCTTGGGGGACAGTATATTAGCTTTAGTAGCGGGAGACTTCAATGACACCAACGTTAACTGCTCCCATGCAGAACAATTGTGTCGCGCTGAGGATGAAAGTCAGTGCCTCCAATGTCCTCTGCATGAAATAAATAAATAAATAAATAAATAAAAATAAAACTCGGATCATCATTCAGCTATTCGAATCTTTGTGAGTTGCAGATATGTAGTACTCCAAACTATAAATCCTTGAGCAATTTTGTTGGTTAAAAAGGGTCTATCCTTACCAAACTGGTTGGTCTCTCTCCTATATTAATCTCCTTGCAAGCCAAGCTGTAGCACAAAATTTTTTCCATCAGAAGAGACGGGTTTTTTCTGTAAGTGGCCAAAAGTTCTTGAATATTTTAACTTTGATGGGGTATGACACTATTACTATACCCCATGGCGAGAAGAGTGAGAGCCCAAGTTGTCGTGGAATAGGTGGCTGCGGAGAACAAATTGGAGGCGTTCCACTGAAGCACGTTACCGATGCCGGCGATTGAGGAAGCGACACCCGCTGCTCCGGCAATGAGAGCGAAGATTACAAAGAATCCGGTGGCGAAGTTCCCAATCGGAAGGTATATCGGAAACAGACGGGCCGGGATTAATAGACCGGCAGCAGCTGCAATTTAGGTTTGGAAATGGAGAAGCTCATCAAATGCCAATAAATACTTTTGATAATAGAAAAAGTGAACTACGATTTCTCGTCCGCATGTGGGTTTTACCTGCTTCAGACGTGTCTTCAATCCCGACCTTGATTGCCCATCCAGAAATTGCCACCACGATGATATACAGGACAAGGTTGAGGACAAGAAGGAAGAATGCAAGTGATTTGGGTCCTTCAGCTGCCATGGCGGAAATAGCAATCAATCTGCTGCGCACCCTTACCCGTTTCTTTTCTGAAAGTGGATGTATGCATTCATGGAGGCGACGTAGTGCTGGGTTCTTCTTATAATCTTCTTCGTCATATTTCCCATCTCAAAAAAATACAGGATTTTGTGAAATAGAAGAGGATTCTTTCAGTGTAAGCAAAGACTAGGAATTCTTTGCCCCCAGACAGAGGGAAGGAAGGTATCTGCTATCCTCCAGGACGATGGGTTTTTCTTGCAGGATTCAAATGTTCACAGCCACAGAGGATAAAAGGGGGTATGCTTTAGATTAGAATTATGCAATTGGTGGGGCAGCGTTTAGGGGTAAGATTTGATAAAACTGAGTTTTGCTCTTAGCAAGTTAAAGCAAAAAGCAACTTTGGCAACTAAAAACGAGAGAGAAAGTTGACAGTACATGAGGCCATTATGTGTTCATGAGCTGCTTCTCAAGAGCATTTTATCCAACAAAGCTTCTCTGGGGAGAACCCGAGCAATAAAAAAGGATCGAAACATATAAACAAGGGAACCACCTGAATTGCGAGACTAGTTACGTCTACATGTGTTCCTAAACGTTCAATGCGAACTTCTTTGCTGCAAGTGCTTCTGCTTCCAGCGAAGGCTGAAACAGGAGGGTTGTTTCTGCTAGTAGCGAGGTCACCACGTATGGATCCATGTTTGATGCTGGACGACGGTCTTCCAAGTAGCCTGGATGAACGAAAATTGATATTAAATGCTCTCATCTCTGTAAAGATTTGCTACAGCCAATTTTCTTCATCTCTGTTGACTGAGTTGTTTTTAGTTTTACATACCTTTGCCTTGTTTTTCAGTATCACGCCCGACACGAATTGAGCAACCACGATTAGCCACACCCTAGATGCTTCAATAGCTCAGCATGGTGGAAAGTGGGTTCACGGGAGAAAAAGTAATGGATAAATTTCAAAATGAGCTACTTACCCATGAAAAGGTGTCAATACTGGCAGTCTCATGCTTCCCTGTCAACCTTCGCTCGTTTCCTTCTCCATATGCACTGATGTGCTCCTTGTGGCGGAGAGAGAGATTGAGGATTGCCTTCTTTATCACTTCAAAACCTCCCTCTTCTCGCATGCTTTTAGTGCTGTGAAAGGATGAGAGTATTCAGGTGCGGTTAAAGTGTCTAAAACTGTTCTGAGCTTGGAGAAGCTTATATGGTAATACCTGTAGTTGGTGTGACAACCTGCTCCATTCCAATCACCCTAGAGGAGGAAGAATAAATAGGATGAACCAAAATTTTCTGAATGGTTTATATGAGTGAAGATAAGAAATGAGAGGAGTTGACGAGGAATGTCTGTGGGTATCCTAGGCTCCCAACACAAAGATAAATAAGGCTACAAAGTACAAGCAGAACCCATTGTACACGCAGCTAATTGATTCTTCAAATTTATTAAGCTATGTAGTGAGTGGTTTAATTATTACCTCTATTGGTTTGGGGTCAAGGGAGAGAACAACTCCTGCTTGTTCTGTTATCCTCTGTAGACAGAGACAGATTTCATAAGGGAAGTGGAAGAATACAAAGTAATAAAAATGGAAAGATATAAAAGACTTATGTGTTTTGTCAATTACACAAACAGACTAGACAAGAGAACGTGGTGATTACCTCGAGGATGTATCTAGAGCACCATATGTGGTCAGCCGCGTCAATGCCAACACTGGGCCCTACTTGGTATTCCCACTGAAGAAAATATGAATGATGTTTAATAGATGTTCTAATTATGTACCTACGGTAAGTCAAATGGCTGAAAGTAGAAAGTCGTCATGTTTACATTTACTGTGCGAAAAAAAAGAAAACATATATTTTGGTCTGAGGAAAAATAAAATCTGCTGGGAGTGAAAACTGAGAAAGAGAAGGAAACCTGGCCAGGCATAACTTCTCCATTAGTTCCACTAATGTTGATTCCAGCATATAAACAAGCCTTGTAGTGAGCATCCGATATATCACGCCCAAATGATTTGTCAGCACCTGCCCCACAGTAGTAAGGTCCCTGGAACAAACATAGGTCAATTAAGAAATATAGATGTGAAAATAAGGATCAAGAGAACAGAATCAAGCTTATTGAGATTACAGTCAATCATCAGAACTTGCAAAATGAGAAAATACCTGTGGACCGGGGTACCCTCCCACAGGCCAACCCAGAGGCCATTTGACATTTGATTGGAGTAATGTGTATTCCTGCTCTATTCCGTACCTGATATCAAACACAACCAATCGTTTCACTAGTTGTGTTTGACATGGGCAAAAAATTGAAGAACTGGTTGAGCTTACCATGGGACTTCACTAACAACCTTTGGATCACTGAAGATCTGAGCAGCTCTGTGGCGTTTATTTGTAGGGATGGGCTCTCCAGCAGGCGTGTAAGCGTCGCATATAACCTTCAGATCGGATACATAGTTACCAGAATGCAAAAGACAATAACAAATGAATGGGAGAATTAATAATATTTCGAATCCTTATCCAAGTAGTTTCATTACACTCACCAAGATATTGTTTCCTCCTCTGAAAGGATCCTTAAAAATTGCTTGCGGGCTGTAAACACAAATAAAACAGTAGATCCGTTAAACCCAGAAACAAGATAATCACCACCGCAAAAAGAACTTCTTGGGACGCAAATATATCAGCAACTTACTATAGAATTACTTCACTGTCTTCACCGGGAGCTTGCCCAGTGCTGGACCCATCATAATTCCACTTCGGGAGTTCTGATGGGTGTTCCACAGGCCGAGAGATCGTCTACAGAATTCAGAAACAGAAACGGGCACTCAAAGTTAGGATATAAAAAAGGAAGACTTTTCCCGCTCCAAATCAATGACATAAACTTCGCATCCTACCCGTGATTTGCTTCTAACATCAATTCCAGATCCTCCGATCCTGAACCATACACCAATAATTTCTCGTTAACTAGGAACCCGAGACAAAAACGACAGACTGACTACCAAACGACGGCTAGGCAGAAAAGTGACAGCAATTACCAGATGTACTCAGCGATGATCTTATCAGTAATAGGAGTGAGGTCCAAATTTAAGAGATCCTCCAATCTGGCGACAGTGCCATTTTCAGACTTCACAGCACACACTCTAAATTTACACGAGTTTTTACTCTTTACTCTCTGATTCAAAACGAGAGAATTCCACAATTTGGCCGTCATGGGTCTTCCTTTCAGCGAACTGTTTGAAACTTTAACTTGCCATTGCATGGAAGGCGCCAGAATCTGTGCCATCTTTCCAACTCGTCACTGCACACAAGATGAGTCAAATCCGAGAGTCAGTACATATATATATATATATATATATGGATCTCACCCGGGGCAGTTTCGTCCTTGATTATACGACAAGCAATTAAAAAACTCTGCTAGTCCTGAACCAGAGTTAAACAACAAACAATCTGCAACTAAATGACTGAACGTAGTTGACTTTTATGCCCTCAAGAACTCGCACAAGGATCCAAGTGTCGAGAAAAGAAGCTTCAAAATTTCTGGCAATGCCGCAAGGATCAGCAAGATTCGTTATCGCCGAAGATTTTGGAAGACGAAAAAAGCGGCAAAGCTGTAAAAGCTTAACCGGAGATTTTTAAGCGAATCTACAATCTCCACGAGGAATCCTAAAAAAACACAAAAAAAAAAAAAAAAGAACAGAACTTTTTCGTTCTTCAAAAACTCCACCACCATTTCCATCGAGTTCAGCTCTTCCGAACATTTGAATTGACAGGAGCCGATGAGCTTTCTCCCAAATAAACACCTTCCGCAACTAGGACTAAACTCCTCCTCAGCAGCATTACAAAAACAGAGAAAAATCGAACAGTTTCTCCTTCCCCAAAACAACAAGAACAACAAGAACCTCGACCGACTATATAGAACAAAAAAAAGAAGAAAAAAGAAACAAGGTACCAGAATCTGCCGCCTGAACACGTCCGAAGAATCGCAAAATGCAGTTATCTACGGCCCGTGCGGTGATCAGAAGACCTCCTCTCCAACAGAGTACCAGAGACTCAAAGCAGGGATGGGGAAGATGGAGGGAATATTAAAAGTGGCCAAGGAGAGACGGTCCAGACGAAGAGGCAGGAAGTCGAAATTGACATTTGATTAAAGAACGACAAGCAAAAAAAAAAAAAAAAGGGCGGAAGTCTGATCTGAATTCTGATCAGTGGTGACTGATCTCTGGTGGCCCTTCCAGAGTAGATAGGGTTGTTGTTACATGGGTGGAGGAAAATAGTCTCCAAAGGGGTGTGGGCACTGCCCACCCTGACCCTCCACATAACAAGATAAGGGCTTCTTTTCTACTTTCAAGCAATTTTCAACCAACCACCATGTATATATCATCCTAATAAATTTAATACTTAGGGAACATAAACTAGTCATTAATCTCACATCTTGGAAAATTAATCTTTTTTCTATGGGCATAGAGGGAGATTATCATAATAAAATAAGCACTTTTTGTTTGGAAGTGCATTTTTTAATCTCATTATTATTTACTACTTACTCAAGTCATGTGCTTTTGCCACCTTTTGGACCACAAGGGTTTCCTAAATAAAACATCAATTTGTTTTAGGAATTTTCACAACGTTGTTCTATATATATATTATAATTGGACAGAGGGCAGAGGCGAACATGAATACCTTATAAACTAGGCAGTAAGAATAAATGCGAGAGGTATTTTTATAAATATGAATAAAATTTGGCTTATATTTATAAAAATAAACCTCCTTTCTTCTTTAAAAATTTGAGTGTAGGAAACTTTTTTGTGCATGTTCATAATAATCCATTTAGTGTAAGTAAACTATTTAAATAAATATACTTTATGGCTAGATACTACAAGCTTGCATTAGTTAATTAATTAATTAATTACAATAATTCATAAAACCCCCCTTTTCTTTTCATGAGTTTCTTCTCTATGGAGGGAGGGGACTTACATTAATTAATGAGACAAAAGGAACAATGACATAACCAATATAAATAATTAAAAAGGAATCTTTTTCAGCTTAGTTCATGAGGTCACTTCCCACTAGGGAACAACCATATGATTATGACATTATTAATTTGATGGAGGAAATGGTAAACATAATGTATATTTTAATTAATTGTGCATGCCCATGATTTTTTTTTTACTAATGAAAGTGACTTAATTAAGCTAGGTAATTAAGTTTGCTAGTCTTTGAAGTTTCAATAGATCATGTCACTCCCCATTATGGAGACAAGAACAAATCCTTGGGTGAGTAGCTTTGACTTTGTTATTATCATAAAACATTGGGTCCTTTACCAAGCACTTGTCATTAATTATATTTGTTGACTTATAGTAATGCCATAACATCATTTTTCTAACCTTTTGTTTGTTGTAGTCATACTGTAGATTTTTTGTCCTAATTGAAATTCTTATGGTGAAATTAAATAATTAATCGGTGTTTTAAAAATTGGACCAGCCGGTCCGACCCAGTTGAACTAGAATCGAAGGCTAGTTCGGTTCTTATTAACGCGGTCCTGATCACTATAAATCAGCACAAGTAAAGCACTTATTTTGTCTGATTGCCAATGGAATGTATTAAAATACATACAAATTATAAGGTATAATATCATATGGTTAAACCAACGGTCCAATCCGGTCTAATAAATCAGACCGGATCGGTTTTTAAAACATTACGAAGTGAGTTTACATTCTTGAGATTCCTACCTAATATGACAAAGACTCAAGTCCCTCATAAAAAAATGACAAATTTCAAACAATAAATTATGGGTTTTTGGTCTAATGTAACTTTGAAATGGGCATAATTAAGACATTTAGAAACTTAATCCGAAATATTGAATCATATTACTTAATACCAGTGTTTTAAAAACGGAACCGAACTAGCTGGTCTGACCCGGTTGAACCAGAAACGGAGGCCAATCCGGTTCTAATTGACTCGGCCCGGTTCACTCTATTTAGCCTTTTTTTTTCCTATAGAAATATTAAGAAGATATAAAATATAAAGTATAATATTCAATGGTTGAACCATTGGTCCAACACGGTCCTACCAGGTTCAACCAAAACTGGACATATTATAGACCGGTTCGGTTTTTAAAACACTCCTTGACTATTACCTTTTTTAAAAGAATAATATAGGAATAAAGAGTCAGATATTGGTAATAGTCTGGCTGGCTGCCTGGGATGTCCAAGGGATAGAGGTCAAAGAGAATGTGAAAATTGGAAAAACTTTATTAATTATTAAAAAATTCACAGATATAAAATTGTGTTTTAAAAATCGAACCGAACCGGCCGATTCAACCCGAAAAACCAAAATCGGAGGCCAGACCGGTTCTTATTGACTCGGCCCAGTTCACTATAATCAGCATTAATTTTGCCTTTTTACCTATAGAAATATAACATATTTATAAAGTATAGAAGATAATATTGAATGGTTGAACCATTGGTCCAACCGAGTCTAAGTCTACCCAGGTTCGACCAAAATTGGACAAACTTCCGGTTTGATAGCCGGTTCGGTTTTTAAAACATTGGTTATCTCACAACACAATTAATGTCACCATTTTTGACCAACCAATTATGTATTAACATGGGAAAGTGTTAGATTATTGAACTAATTCAACGAGGCTTAATTAACCAATGGTTGGTGTTTTTATAATTGGAGAGAATCTCTCATTGTGTTTTTATCCTGTTGGTCACGCCAAGAACATAAGTTATCAAAGACAAGAAAGGTTAAACTTCTAATGTATTTAGCTTAATCTTTCTACTTCTGATTGCAGTCAAAACATGCTTATTTAATTAATCAATCAGATGTTATGAACTTATTTCACTAATTATATATTAGCTTTTTAATTAATCAAATTGTTGTTCATGGGTCGAGAATCGCTGCGAGTTGCAACCTGCGAGTCAGGAATTGTTATGCTTTATTTGTTGCTAAAACATAGAGCCATAAATATTGTTAAAATATCAAATTATTAATATAATGACAAAAATACCCCTCATACTAATTAATGCTCCATAATTCAGACTTATTATAAGCGCTCACATGTTAGTTTTGAGTCATACTATTATGTTTGCATGTAATATATTTTCCCATTGGGCGTAACATATGAGCCAAATATAACATGCTTATTAAGTTATAATTTTACGTTAATTAGAAGTACTTTAGTGACGAGGCTCAGAGTAATTTGTGGGAAAAAGTAGGGGTAAAATAGTCCGGTAAAGATCGTGCCCGGTGACAAAATACAATGATGCGTGGCTGATCGTAAATTCTCCGGTCACCGGCGGGTGTGCGCTTTAGCACGTGCGAGTGCGCCTAGTCGCCTGGTGCGTCTCTGGTGGCGTGGGATCGGCCGTTCGGAGGAGTAAAAGAGCTTTCAGAATGCAGGAGGAAGAAGCTTCGTCCGATGTTCATATGGTTCATTCTATGGGAAAACATTTGCCTCTTCTTCCTTTGTTGGTTTGAACCAACGGGTGGGGGATCGAGTAAATTGTCAGTTCTTCAAAAACTTCCCTGATCTGGGCCGATGGAACAGCTCGTGAATTTCATCATTCGTCCACCACGGTACATCGTTTTCTGATTGTTTCTCTGGGGTTTGCTACTTTTGATGTCGCCTCGTCGCTTGCCTGTGAATTTCAATTGATTTACCCTTTTGCTTGTTATACTATCTTGTGATTATTGATCAAGATGAAGGTGTTTTTTTGTCTCTACTACTCTTTGAGTAAGATTTGTTCACGGTTTGAATATTAAATTTTCAACGAACGAGCTGGATCTTATAGTTGAGGACTCTCCGCACGCTGTAATGAAAGGGATATCCTAGCCAATTATGATACCGTTTCTCTTGATTTTGGAGAGTGTATCCTATAATACCATGTTTTTTTTCCTTCGCTGTAGTTCATATCAAGCGACTATAAGTTGTCAAATATGTTCTCGTTAATGGTCCTGTGGTTATTATCAATTAATGCTGTTTTCGAGATG
Organism: Aristolochia fimbriata; assembly: GCA_019845555.1. Lineage (NCBI taxonomy): Eukaryota > Viridiplantae > Streptophyta > Magnoliopsida > Piperales > Aristolochiaceae > Aristolochia > Aristolochia fimbriata. Next base: position 12,443,977 of record CM034078.1, on the reverse strand, counting down.
GGAAAGAATTAATAGATCGAAAATAGAAACACACGAGTTATTAAGTTGTACACATAAAAAGGATCATTGGAATTTACAGTTGTATCCTGTTGAAGAAGGCTTTGCAAGTCAAGCTGTCATTCTGAAAGTATGTGTAAGGTAGTTGGAGTGTATCCTTGAAAATGTACAATTATGGCATTTTTGGCTTAGTGTCACTTAGGGTATCAATTGAGTTTATATCATCATTATTTTGTGATCTTGATTTTTGTCGTTCTCGTATAGCGGAAATGGAAGTTGACTTTCTTCATTTACATCAAAACATTCTAAGAAAAAAGTGAGGGGGAGAGCGAAAAGGACGACTTTATTCTGACATATGCCAGAATAAGAAAGGAGAACACATAATACTTTGCCATTTATACCAGAAATATAAGGATATCTACCAGTTTTTGTTGGAAACTTTTTCTCAAGTTTCAATGACAGATTATTCCCATTACACCTCTGATATGACAGTTTTCCTTTTTGAAGAGTGATTTAAATATTCTTCTCTAATTTGCATGTGTGCATTCTCCTTATAATACCAGCTTGCATTGTGATTGGAATAATTATGACAGTGAACCTTCTTTGATAGTACTGAGTCCTTGAGAGGGCTCAATTAATCAAGAATGTGTCAATTCGCATAAGCTCCGTGTGGTGCTGGAGATTTAAGGATGAGTGCCAGATGGTAATGGTGATAGACAATGGCCTTGAATATGCTTATTTTCTCTGCCCCAAGTGTGGTGTGATCTTGTAATAGAAAAGGGATATATCTTGCTAGAATGGAAACAGTTTGTCATCCAAGGTGTGTTTAATGCTGCAATTTTCATTTGGAAAGTCTGAGTAGACTAGAAACTCCCTTCGGACTGTAATACCAGAAGAGAGTTGAATATAGCAAAGAGGGGAGCAAAATGTTAATCATTCTTATCAAAGATGAGGATATGCTTCGATAATCAACAGAGAAATTGTTCTTGTTCTCAGTTGTTTTTTTCCAGAAAAAAGTGGGGCACTATCTTGGGTGTCGAAGCATCTTGTGGAAGCATGGTATTAATGTTCATGAGCTTGAGGAAGAAAGAATCCTCCAGGTCGATACTGAGGACTTTTTTCTTTAATTTTATTTCTTTATTTTTTAATGAGATAGAGGATATCTCCAGTGCAATGAATATCAGTTGGCTTCACACTCTGAGAGAAGCAAACAACTTAGCAGACAAGCTTGCAAGAGTGGGGTGAACAGAGAACACCTCGTTTATGGACTGCCCTCCTTCTCTGATGGCTTGCCTCTTAACTCTGACTCTGAGCTCTCTCTTTTTCATCTTTGTTTGTGGGTTTTAACCTTTCTTCTTCTTCTTCTTCTAATTATTATTATTGTTATCATTATAATATTTTTCTGAAACTGGGCCTCCATCCTGCTCTATACTTGTAATACTTTCACATTCAATGACTTCTCCTTCTCATTGTGCTAAAAAAAAAAAAAAAAAAAATAAAAAATAAAAAAAAAAAAAATAAAAAATAAAAAATAAAAAATAAAAATAAAAAAAAATAAAAAAAAAAAAAAAAAAATAAAAAAAAAAATAAAAAAAAAAAATAAAAAAAAAAAATAAAAAATAAAAAAAAAAAAAAAAAAAATAAAAAAATAAAAAACTGAAGGTATCATATAAGGATGTTCATTATTCAGTTTGAGTAAAACACAAACCGTTCCCTGTCCCTAGTAGCTAGTTCTTCCTTTTTATGTTGGAACTTAATTATTTTTACCTTATTGAAACGAGATGGGTGGAGTATGCTATAGGTGCATATTGTTTATTTAGTTTAATGGCTGTCCTAGTCTCTCCTAAATTCATACTATTTTCTGTTGCAAAACAAATACCATGTTTAGCTTTCTATTTCTGTGTTGATCACATTTAAGGGGTTTATAGTTGAATGTTTTGATCTGCAGAGCCGATTATAGCCCAAAAAATGACTTGTTAGATGAAGAATTTATGTTGAAGGGACAATGGTATCGGAGAAAAGATTTGGAGGTCCAGACACTTACTTCTTTTATAATTATCTATTTTTTTCATTGGAAGTAGGAGTTTATTTTTATGGTATGTATCACTTTGTTGTCTATCACTTTAGTGGTGTAGGGTTTAGAGTTATTTATTTTTAAAAATTGGCGTGCATGCTATACATCAATGTATTTGATTTTTTCTGATCTTTATCTTTATTGTTCCAGACGTTTGTTCCATTAAAAAGGTTTTTCCCTTCTGAGGCAATTATTCACGTCTAGCAAGATCATAAGAAGTTCAACATTGGTGCCATATCTTATTGCTTCATTTTCTCTTTTATCTTGCCATGCAAGTGTTGAGTACACCTAAAATTGATCGAACTCCAGAATTTCTTTCATTTGGCACTTAACTTTTCATATTTCAGTTGATAATTTGTTGACCCATTGGTTTTTTCATTTTACAGTATGTTCTATGCATGTTCTCTCCTTTCATTTTATCTTGCCTTGCTGGCTCATACATTCGATGATTTCGGGAAAAATATACTTTTGACTTCAGTAAAAATATATTTTTAAGTGTTGTAGTTCACAATTTTGCAGTCCTTTTATCTGCAAGGTTAACCAACTCGTGCATTCTGTGGACTTTTTCCCTGTTTTGCACACTTCTCGGAATGTAATTGAAACTTATGATTGTGGAAGTAATGAATATGAGTTATTCATTTGAAGAGATTAAGATGTCATTATTAGAGTAAAATATAATTTAGAAAAAATTATTTTTTTATTTTTAAATTTTTTTTCACATTTCTCTATCTATTTATCCAAATTTATCTTGGATTTTAGTTATCATCTAGTGCAGGCCAAAAGTAAGTGGATGCATGTGGTGAGCAGATAAAGTTGAAGTCAATAATTCTTATTGTTATTTCTTTTGAGCATTTTAGGTGAACTTGAAGGTTTGGTAATTTATTTCATTGTTCTTTGGTTGAATGTTGGATCTGTGTTTCTTTTTGCATTTTTTCGATTGGCTTTATGCCCTGAGAATCTTAAAGGAAAACTTTTTTTCTAAGAATATCTTAAAGGAAACTTGAGAAGCATGAATCCTCTGATACTACTCTGAAGCGATTTATTTATTTCATTAATCATTTCATGGTCATAAAGCTGTTATTTTCAGATACTGGACTATCTGACTATGTAATCTCCTTTATATGTTTTAGGTCATTAACAGTCGAGGGAATGTACTCCAGTGTAGCCACTACCTGCCTCTAAACATTCCAGATGGAATGGCGCTTCCTTGTGTAATATACTGCCATGGAAACAGGTGAGTCATGAAATATATCAGATGCTAATCTTTCAACGGAGAAAGTATATTCCTCAAAAAAAAAAAAAAAAAAAAAGGAGTATATCAGGTACTAGCCACAGAGTTAAAGACTTGTCTTGGGAGCATCTTGTAGGGGTATGAGATTTCAATTAGTTTATTTCATCTTGGAAATTTTGAATGGCAGTGGGAGCCTAATCTCCTTTTTCATGAGGCCCCTTTAACCTCATGCTTTGAGCCTGCTATCATTTATGAATTCCATCAAATTGCATCTTATTCTGAGTTTGATCAATATCATCAAATTAATTTGGATGTTGAACTAATTAAGGGCATTAGGTTAGTAGATTTTAAAGTGTTTGCTTCACTATGTCTTGGTTGGTTCAGTGGTTGAAATTGACTGGCCAAATAATCTCCTAACTTCCGCTAGTCATTTTTTAATGTACTTGCCCAACTTCTTTTTTGTGTATTATCAGTGGCACTTATAATTCAGCCTCCTAATTATAAAGAGATCCCTGTGTGACGAAGATGTTAGAACAGTCCAACATGGAACCTCCTAGTTGTGGCTTGTCATTTTTGGGAGACATCTCCGGAAATGTCTTGTGTCAGGGGAATCATCTGAAATTTTTAGGGGTCTAGATGTCTCACCTTTTGATGTTATGTACTAAAGAGACATCTTGAATTTTGACTCATGCAACAAACAGATGCCTGGTACCCAACTCTAACAGAGGACTGCAATATGGATTTTGGCCTGTTTAATCCTTACATATATGTGGCTGTTACTGATGTACACTTCCTCTTTGTTGACCTTCCAGCGGTTGTAGAGCTGATGCCAGTGAAGCTGCTATTATTTTACTCCCTTCATGGATTACAGTTTTTACTCTTGATTTTTCCGGTTCTGGACTCTCAGAAGGAGAACATGTCACACTTGGGTGGAATGAAGTAAGTGTCTGAATATATATTTTTTTTTCTGTTTTGAGTTTAGAAAGAGTCAGAGAATTGATGAAATAAGAAGAATAGGAAAGGAGAAGTAGAGTTGGTCCAGAAGGAGAAGAGAAGAGATTAGGGTCAATTACTATCCTCTCTCGTATCTTATTAAGTTAATAATATGACATTTAAGTCCTTTAAATCAATACCAAAATACAGCTAACGCAACCCAAGGCATTACTGTTGCATTTAATCTCTAATAGGCTAGAATTGAGAAGGAAAATTACAATTATACCTTTGGGAATTTGGGCATTAGCTCAGTGGTCCCAAGGGAGTTATTGCTACGGGAGGTCTTGGGTTCGGGTCTCCACAGCAGCATTGGAGTTTATTGAAGTTTATTTACGCCGGTTCAAAAATTACAATTATACCTTTCAGACACCAAAATTACCAAAATATCTGATGAATAAACTACATTTCTCAGCAGAGGAAAAAACTCAGAAATAAGCTGATAGTGAAAGTTCGTTGGCCAGGTTTAAAGCATCAGTGTTGGTTGAAAAATGATGCCTTTGAAATTTTGTGTCATAGTTTTGTGAGATTTATATTTAGAAAATTTTTGGCTATAATCTGGTTATACTAACAGTAAAATGATTTGGATGGCAAGATGCTTCCCACCTGATCTTTAGACATTTGGAACAACCATTTAGGCATGAAGACTCCATCTGCTTTGAGACTAGAGCAATGACAATTTCTCTTACCGAATGTTTGCTATTAACTTCAGCATATCTTACTGAGATTTTGTTTTTACTTTTTATGTTTTCATCTGCAGAAAGATGATCTCAAGGCTGTGGTCAATCATCTGCGGACAGATAAGAGTGTTTCTTGTATAGGCTTGTGGGGCCGCTCTATGGGAGCTGTTACCAGGTAACTTCATAATATTCTGTGTTTTGATTTGTGAGTATTGAGATAAACTCTTGCATGGATAATAATAATCTTGTGCTATTTATTGTTTATTGACTGAAGATTGTTAACGTTATCAGCTTGATGTATGGAGCTGAGGATCCATCAATTGCCGGAATGGTCCTTGACAGTCCCTTCTCTAATTTGGTGGACTTGATGATGGAACTTGTGGACACCTACAAAGTTCGTCTGCCAAAATTCACTGTAAGTCTTTCTTTACCCCTTCAAAAGCAATTTTAAAATAAAAAATTCCTCACCTCTCATTGTGGTGTTCTAATACCAAATGTAGTTTGTATTTGGGACTTTTTCCATTTCTTGATCCTTCCCGTGAACCTCTACTGAGTACTCTCTAAAGTTTTCATAAAGGGGTATGCACAGGTTGACCTCAAAAAATGGAGCCCAGTGTCAACTCTAGGAAGCTATTCTTGCTTATCTCCTTTGTGCAGTGATAATAATGTGAAGAGTGCAAGGACACTGTAGCTTCTCATTTCTATATTAATGTAAGGGGATTATGGTTATGGATTTGGCTCGTCCTCTACATGATTGCTTTAAACAACACCTGCATGTGGCAACAGTACGAAAGTGGGTCACTTTAATGGCTTTTGAGTTGGAATTTATGCTTGTATTCCTTTGTCGCACTAGCTATCATTTCATTTCCACTAATATAACAAAGACATCTTGTGTTTTTTTTTTAAAAATAAAATAAAATTAGATACGTATAGTGAGAAGTGTCTCAAGCTTTCTGGGGGAAGGAAGATCCCACTACAATGCCATCACAGGATATCCTCTTTTTTCCAAAGGAATCAGAAAGTGGTGTGGCAGCATGTGGATTGTGTAGCTTAGATAAGATTGACTAAAGTTGGTTTATAAGGTTGAGCAATAGATCCTCTAAATGACTAGTCATTTTGGGATGAAACTGGCAGCATAGAAGGGGGATTAGGAAGTCTTTAGACTTCCACTTCTGATTGCACAGCCATGGGAAACTCATTTACAGCTAGATTTTTTCATCTGGATTTCATTCCTGGATTAAATACCTTTCTACGTGTGACTCTAATGTGATATCTACTTCTCCACTTTCCTCGGGAATTAACAAGATCTAACTTGTCAAGTACTAGTTAATAACTAACATCATACTTGTTGTAGGTGAAATTTGCAATTCAATACATGCGAAAGGTTATCCAGAAGAAAGCAAAGTTTGACATTATGGATCTGAATGCCATTCAGGTATATTATGCCCCTTATAATAATGCTTCAAAATTTGGTCATTTTCCTTCCCCTCTATGTGGAACGGTATAGATATCTCACTTCCTTACACTGTTGTAGGTTGCAAGTTCTTGTTTTGTTCCTGTTTTATTTGGTCATGCTACAGATGATGATTTCATTCAACCGCATCATTCTGATCGCATATTTGATGCTTATGTTGTAAGTTTTAATCAATTTCTTAGTGTCCACTGTTCATTATTCAGTTATGGAACTAATGAACATACTGTACAGGGTGACAAAAATATCATCAAATTTGATGGAGATCACAATTCTCCACGTCCACAATTCTATTTTGATTCAATAACCATATTTTTCCTCAATGTCCTTAATCCTCCAAAGGATGTCTTCCAAGGAACTTATTTACGCAATGGAGATCGTTACGTGGAGAAGGTATATAGCTTGCTTTATATTGTTCAAATGTCAGGTTAGTTAATCATTTTAAATTGGAGCTTGCTTGCTAATTGATGATGTTGGTACGCACACAGAAGGAAAATAATGAAATGCATAAAGTTCAGTTCATTGGTTCCCTTGGACCATCCACTAATGGTATGTGTTGCTAACCCTGTGTCTTTCAGAAGCCATTTTCTACATATTGCTGAATTCCTCTCTTATTCTGTTGGTTACAGAAGCCACATCAGGCAGCACGGAAGAAGCTCTTAGTCATTTACGTCTTATTAGACCCATGAGTCGGACAGAGGTTAAACAGAAAAATAATTTCATTTATCTCCAACCACATTCAAATTTTTCATCCTATTATTACACGGGCCCTAACACCAGGCCTTTTCTCTACTTTTGTTCTGTCTCTCAAATGGATGCCCGTGCTAGACCCTGTCTTTTTTGTTCTGTTGGTTGAACCATAAACATGTTGAAGTACTCACCCCACTGTCCATTTGTATCACCATTCAGGTGCCTAATGATGTTTCCTCACAAGAAAGTCACTCTGAACAAGAGGTAGTCACTCTTCGTACTCATCTTTGTGCTGTTTTTCATTTTCCTGTTCCTGCCAACTTTGCTTCGTGTTTCATTTTTAATATGCATTCACCTTCCCGAGCAACTGGAACATTCAACTGAGGTCCCTCGAAATTGCACTCATTTTCTTCATTTTAATCATTCATTACAAATTTACATAAGTAATTGCCCACTTGATCTTGAGAATTCAAATGGAACTTTTTTAAATCAGTAATTGGTGCTCTTAGGACAAATGTGTGAGTTATGAAAAATATCCGTGATGCTGTAATAGTTGAGATCTAATTCATCTTCATCTGATGAATATAGGGAAAAGGAATAGAAGATGACCTCGGTTCTTCCTCATCCAGGCTAATAACATTTGATCTCACTGGTGATCCTCATTCCTACAGCCACACAACAGAGGACGGTTATTTGGAGTATTCATTTGATGACTTGGGAGATTTTCCTTGCAACTTGGAAGACGAAGAGAGGGTGAGTCCACCTGTTGTTAAATCAGTGACCATTCTCCGAAGTTGTCCTTGAACAGCCTACTCACCCATTATTCTAAAAGAACAATATTTGATTTTTTTATCAAAATTAGATGTTCATGGAGGCAGTAATAGAATCCTTGAAGGACTTGGAGACCAGACACCCTCACGAGGAGGATCAGCCTACCCCTGAGAATATTATCAATCCGGTTCAGTCTGAAAAATACTACGCTTCTGTGGCAGACAGTAATGGGTGTAAGGAGACAGCGTCTGCATGTTCTACATCGACAAGCAGCAGTGAAGTGGCTGCCATTGAAGAGGCATCACTACCTGCGCCTGCAGCTCCACAATCAGCAGATACCAGAAGTCCCTGCACAAAAGTTTCATCAACAGGTGATGACAGCTCCGGCTCAAGCTCATCGATCAATGACGGAACAGGTGGAACCCGTGCAACACTTAGAGTGGAGAAGAACCCAGCAAGCCATGTTCTTGAAGGTTTGGTTCATCGTTGGGGCCTCAACTTCTTCAAAAGTAATGGTTGAACACATTTACACATTTGAAGGGAAAAAATGGCAAGGAAAAAAAAAAAAAAAAAAAAAAAAAAATTGTGTGAAGATTTGATTGTTGTAGAGTTTAAAACTTGAAAGTTGGGGGGGTGAAAATAGGTGCAAGAATCATGTGTAAAATAGAAAGCCCTCAGAATGTGTTGATGTGAGAGTTGTTAGTACAGCTGAATAGAAAGTGTAAAAGAAAAGTCAAAATATTTAAAATTTTAATTCCAGAACTATGCTAAGATGGAGGGTGGTATTCCATACCTAAACAGTTTATAACGAAAATGTTTCCGGGTACTAAGAGACTGTCACCTGCTAACTTTTTATCCTTAATAATTTGGCATTGGTTTTTAATTTCAGCATGCATTTTTCTATTATCTATGGGCATTACCTTTTCGTAATATTGATAACTAATAAACACCCTCTTAAATTCTTAGGGCGCCTCTAGCAAAAGCTCTTTGGAGGTGAAAAGCTAATTTTTTGGGAAAGAGTCATTCTTACAATAAGAGTTGTTTTTTTGCTAAATTTATTTTTAGATTAATTATTTTTTGAAATAAGTCATTTTAGTTCTCTGGAAGAGTTATAAAATGAATTTTTTCCGACAAGGGTTTTTCAATGAGCTATCTCAAAAGTCTTTTATCAATAGTGTTGCCACTTGCCAACCTCTGTTTTAATGTATTTATTAGTTTTAGAAAGAATTAGGTTATTAAATTAATTAATAATGCTCATGGTGGAAGTAAATTAATCATTTGTTGTTTCTTATTGTTAATCCTTTATAAATACTACTATTATTTCCAAACTATAAGTTTATTAATGTACACACCAAAATGTGGTTGGGGCATCGTTAGACCCATTCGTTTCGTCGTGTCATCAGTATAGTCATCGTCCAGTTAGCAACAAGTTGTTGCGTCATCGCCACTCAGTAGCCAATCATCTTGCCAACCACCTCAACAGTTAAACGACCAAGCCTGGTCGCCAACTATAGAAACCAAGAAAAATCACCGACGATCCTCATTCGATGGATCCAACAGAGGAGCGCCCAAGTCTTCCTCCTATCTCAACAACAGCAGCCATAAATATTCTGTCGAAGGGGTTCGAAAATTCTTCGTCGAGAAACACTCTCACGCACAAAAACTCGAAACAGTAATCGTTCGTGCACACTCGTTCTATAACTTGGATTTCGACGTCGACTCGCTAGAAGCCAAAATTTCATAAAATTACACGGAAATCGAATCAGATGAATACTAAGAGATTGTACTCGCATTTTCCTGACTCTCAAACAAATTGTAACACAAATTCTCTGTTATAAATCAAATCTCTCTCGATCATGCCTCTTTGAGGACCGGGGAATTTTTGGTGAAACAATTAATCTTTTCAATTTTTTATTTTGGTCAAAATTATAGTTTAATCTTTAAATAAAAACAACAAACCGAATAGTAGAACCTAGAAAGTGATTGTGGACCTTTATTTCACAAACTTATTTAAATGTTTACTTTGTCTTATTTTTTATTATTATACTTCTCATTTTTTACAATATTTGTGTTAGTTTTTATATTTTGTAATAATGAAATTGATAGTTTTATTGTTGTAAATATAATGCTACTAAGTACTAAGTTATTAAATGGTGCATCTGCATGAAGCGTCCATATTCCATAGCCCAGTGCCCGAAAAACAAAGCCCAAAATAACGGAAAAACTACGGCTCTTATATACGTATTCTTCTTCTCGTACTTATTAGGGATTTCTGTACAGTGTAGAGTCTAAAAAAACTAAAACCCTTGTGCAGCAGCCAGCAGGAACATCCTAAAACCCTTTCATTTTGCGGCAAAACCCCTGACGACTGTCTATACTCTATACTGATTTCTTGTGTACGTAATAAGATCGACGACCTTTCTCTCGCCACTAGGGTAGGGCTGCTCCTCAATTTCCCTTCTCATCCTCTCGTAGTATTGTCGCCGTGCTTCCTACATGGCAGCTGCTGCAATCAGAAACCCTAATCTCAAGCGTGTTGTGACATTCTCCTCTCCTATCTACTCATGTTGCCGCGCACCCATTGCTAGTCCTCTACCGGTTTCTGAGTCCCCTTACACTCCTGCTAAGGATTTCAATGGCGCTTGCTGGTGGAGGTCCATGGCAACATTTACACGCACGTGAGTACGACTAATCGAGGATGGCTTTGTTTTTTTCATTTTGTAAATAAATTGTTCCTGCTTTTGTTTTTAGCTCTCGGATCATTGGTTTCTGCAGCATCCGTGCTACTATAAATGGTTCTTGGTTCCATTTGTATTTTCATTTTGTTTCATGGGTTTCTTGTCTTAGAGTCCGCCGGTTTATCTGCTTCACACTGTCACTGTACATCTGTCTCCATTTTCTTCAACCTATAATCGGAGCTGCATGATATTTTTTCGTTGTGCAGCTTTCATGTGGAACTTCATCTGCATGATAGTCTGCTTCTGTTAGTTTTGTTACTCCTAAAACATTTGTGTTAATTTCTTCTTTTCTTCTGATTGTTTATGCGATATTCTTTCTTGCCCAAAAATAAATTTATCCAGGTAGTGGCCTATCAACCTAATTGTTGACAAATATGAAGCAGCTGCAGCAATCTCTACTTATTTTGACTTACATCTTTGTTTTTTTTGTGATATGTTACTTACTACAGAAAGCCGCATGTGAACGTTGGCACAATTGGGCACGTTGATCATGGGAAAACTACATTGACAGCAGCAATCACGAAGGTTACTTCTTACTTGTTTAGCTTTCCATTTGAGACTTCGGTTTTTATTAAAAAAATAATATGGTCGTTAGAAAGATGTTTGGGTGGGGATCTTTTACAGGTATTGGCCGAGGAAGGTAAAGCAAAAGCTATTGCGTTTGATGAGATTGACAAGGCTCCGGAAGAGAAAAAAAGAGGAATTACAATTGCAACGGTAGGTTACTCTTTCACTTGCTTGTTATTACATTTGCTGATGTCCAATTGCAGTAGGAAACGACTATGGTTTTAGCTTTCTCAAGCCATGGTCATTCGTTAGCAAGGATGTTCAAATTCTCATCGTTGAGCCCATTTTACTGGTTTACATGATTTTGCAGGCTCATGTTGAATATGAAACTGAGAAGCGTCACTATGCCCATGTAGATTGCCCAGGACATGCTGACTATGTTAAGGTTGGTAACAAATATGCTTTTGTTTATTTGGTTTGCCGGGTGAGTATTTCTTTAGCCAACAGGAGAAATATATGAAATGAAACCGAAGCTAATTTCAGTTATCTGTCTTGTTCTGTGTTATGTGTTAAATGAATGTTTAATACTTTAGGTTTCAAAAATTCATTATTTTGAGGGGGGAGGTCTTTGAGATAAGATTTTGTTGCCTTTCACAGAAACTATGTATTCATATAATTTGATTCTTTTTGGTGTTATTTTAGAAAATAACTTTCTTGAGCTTTCTATCCAAGTAATTACTTGCCTAGTAATAGCCTCAAACTCTGTTGTCCTATTTTGATATCTTAAAAAAGCATAAGATTTCTTCACCTGCAGTGAGGGTGACCCCACCTTATGTAACTTGACATTCATATAATCAATACAAACAAAGCATTTTCCCCAAAAAATAAAAAGCATAAGATATACTAAGGTCATTAATATTTCTTAATTATCACTATCAAGATTTTTCCTGTTCTTTTAGTCTTGCCTGCAATTACTTTTTAGTTATTTGAGTATTGGTTATGAGTTCAAGTCAATGACATAAAATGTGTTTACTGAGAAAATTGTTGTACTCAAATTAATTGCTTGTGTTCATGTTCTTAGCTATTAAACAACAAGATTTACTATTTAACGTACTCAGGATGTTAGAATGTGCTTACTGATTTGCAAACTGTCATATCCATATTGAGTGATAATATAATGCCATTGAAAATTTCAAGTTGTCATACTAAAAAATTGACTTGGCAGTTTATCTGGGTGCTAACCTAATTTCATTCTGCTGGACAAGCAAATTTATTGTTAAAACTGCTTAGAAAAGTTCAGTTAATAGAGAAAACCAAATTTAGACTGTTTTTTCAGATTAATCTCAAAATTATTTTCTATTATGCGGATTATAGAGCCCTTCTTACATTTTATTTTCAACTATACCTACCATTTCATTTTAATGAGTTTAATTTAGTTTAGCTGTTAGTATACCTTCATCAAAGTGTTATTGGTGTTTAAAAGACTGTACTATCCTTGAGCGTTTCTAAACAATAATGCATTATTGTGTTCCAAAAATAAAGGATAAAAGGGTCGAAGACCCTCTTATTTTCTTCTTGTACAAGCAAGTGTGGGGGGGTTCGTATCTCTTTTTGTCCCTTGTTGTAGAAAAATATCATCGTGCACATGCTTCAGTATACCTTTCTTTGCTAACTGGAAAGGTGTTTTGTGTGGGTCTGTGGTGGTTGGGAGGGGGGTTTGAGGTAGTTGTTCTATGTGGTTGTATTTTGCGTGTATGAGGCCAATATTTGAAAGTTACACTTGTAATATGATTTTCTGAATGTTAGTTAGGAGCTACTTGTATTTAAGACAAACAGAATTTTTTTGGATGACATTGTGAAATTAAAAAACTAAATATGTTTCCTAACTACTATATTTTCAGTCTTTGGATTTCAAAATAGATTCCCTTAATTAGCTTCTTTTTTTTTTTTTTTTAATCAAATGCAACTTTAATAATTTAATAGCTCGCTATAACTAATAAGCTTTTGTGCCAATACTTTTTTTTTTTTGGATAAAAAAGCAATTTAAATTGAAACTGCTTATTGTCTTTGCAGAACATGATTACTGGAGCTGCCCAGATGGATGGTGGTATTCTTGTCGTATCTGCTCCAGATGGACCTATGCCACAAACTAAGGAGCACATTCTACTAGCTCGCCAGGTGTGTTAATAGGTGTCTATAGGTCTCATGTTTTCGTGGTTCCTGATGCATCTTTTGTTATTATTGTAAACAATGCTTATTTCATGTTATTGTACAAACAAATTCATCTATTGGTATTTTCGTGATTTAGCCAAACCCCACAATAACATCTATTGGTATTTTTGTGATTTAGATTTATTTCTTTGTGATTTAGGTTGGCGTTCCTTCATTGGTCTGCTTTCTAAATAAGGTTGATGTTGTTGAGGATCCTGAGCTTCTTGAACTAGTAGAGATGGAACTTCGAGGTGCAACTTTTATTTCTCAATATGATTGTGTTTTCCCTTATTCTCATTTGGCTGGTCAAAATTATTGATTTTTTTTCTCTCTTTCTTACAGAGTTGCTGAGCTTCTACAAGTTCCCTGGGGATGAAATTCCAATCATTCGTGGTTCAGCATTGTCTGCATTAGAAGGAACAAATGAGGAAATTGGAAAGAAAGCCATTCTAAAATTAATGGAGGCTGTCGATAGCTATATTCCTGATCCTGTTCGTCAACTTGACAAACCTTTCCTTATGCCTATTGAAGATGTATTCTCAATTCAGGTAAAATCACTTTTTTGTTTTGATCTTTTCTTTTCTGAAATTAGTCAAATATTTTAATTAATTTTTAAGTAGAGGGTCTCTTATGGGTATTACATGGGATTTCATGTGTAAAAGATTAAGTACACATTTTATATTGAAAATAAAAGGACAAACAAAATATACCAGCTATAGTGGGAACATAACTCAGGCAACGTGTTAGTGTTGAAGATCTCTCAATAGGGGGATTTATCAGGTTGGTTAACTTTTCTCTGTATGTGAGCCTAGACAACCAATTTGTAACCTTTACATTGCTTTGTAACTTATCCTCTTTCACATATTTCAAACTTATGATTGTCTTGTAAATTTTGACCTTTGTATTGAATGAAGTCAAAGTTTAATATCTGTTTTTAAAAAAAAGGCAAAGTTTAATATTATTACAAACATCTCTTTTTTCTTGTGCTTCTAAATGTTCTTTTGAAGTGCTTACTGAGTTTTTGTAATAGTTAAATTATGATTTTCATCAGAAAGTTTCATTTATTTCTTTAAGTTCATTCTGTTGTAAATAGGGTCGTGGAACTGTTGCCACTGGCCGTGTCGAACAAGGGACTATCAAAGTTGGTCAGGATGTACAAATTTTAGGATTAACAAAGGTATGGACATTAATCAAAAATTGCTGTCAAATTATGTTATTGCCTTTATTGGTGTTGGTGGTGTCTGTGGAGTGACAATGTTTTTATTAGATGTCATTGCTGATGAACTTGGTCTACTCGGTATTTTATTTTGTTTTCAGTCTGGCCCGCTGCAGTCTACTGTTACTGGTGTGGAAATGTTCAAGAAGATCTTGGACTATGGCCAAGTATGTTGTATAGTTGTTTATAATATTTCTATTTTTTATCCTTCTCTTTTTTTGGTTAACTTATTGTTATTTATTTTGGATCCTATATAGGCTGGTGATAATGTGGGGCTTCTCCTCCGTGGTCTTAAAAGAGAAGATGTGCAGAGGGGGCAGGTATTGAATGTTACAATAATTTATAACATGATTTTGTTTATTTCTTAAATGGGGAATTTACTGTATGAAATGGAAATCAGAATTACTTAATAACTTGGAGATCAATTATGTATCAAATTTAAATTTTGTTACGCAAGGAGATACAATTACATATTATGTATCTGATTCATTTTAAGTCAAAACAGTGTAATTGGTTCTCTTTTCTTTTAAAAGGTTTGTTTCCATTCAACTTTGTGAGTCTATTGATTATAATTCTGTGCTTAGCTGTATGCAACTGTGGGTCCATTCAACTGAAAACAAACATGTTCACAAGTTTTGTGTAGTTTAGTCTCATTTTCGAAATTTAAAATCCTTTATTTTCTCAAAGGTTGAGGTATTGATTGTCTTGGTTTTTTCTGTATCATACTTACTGAGTGCAGGTTGTAGCAAAGCCTGGTAGTCTGAAGACATATAGCAAATTTGAGGCTGAAATATATGTTCTTACGAAGGAAGAAGGTGGTCGCCACACAGCCTTCTTTTCAAACTACAGACCTCAGTTCTATATGAGGACAGCAGATATCACTGGGAAGGTGGAGTTACCAGAAAATGTAAAGATGGTGATGCCCGGTGACAATGTGACTGCTGTTTTTGAGCTTATCTCACCAGTCCCCCTTGAGCAAGGTACAAAATATATATTTATATAACGCATTGTTGGATTGATGCCCTGCATTTTTCGTGTTGCATTCTCTTTTAACCAACTTGTATTTTCATCACTACTGCTTACATATCTCATGAGAATTGAAGTAGAGAGATAGGTAATTCTTGTGTTCAGACCCTCATTGTAGGTCTTGAAAATTGGAAGTTGGTAGAATGAATTTGTCACCTGAGGTTTTATCGGTAATGTGGGATGACCTAGGTCAGCCAATGAATGAATGAATGACACTTGTCTCATCTTATTGTGCATTTTGCTTGTGGGTTTGCGATCTTCAATGTTTCTTGTGTTGCATATAATTTTTTACCTAGTGGGGTTTCATATGAACAATGGATTATACAAGTATGAAAGATATATTTTTAAATATTTCTCAGCTATATCTTGAAACAAAACTGTGAACCATTGTTTCTCATAATATTATTCTTTCCAAAATTTGGTGTCTTCATCACTTCTGAGTAGACTCGTTTGATGACAGGACAAAGATTTGCCTTGAGAGAAGGCGGAAGGACTGTTGGAGCAGGCGTTGTGTCCAAAGTGATCAGTTGAGTTCCCTGTTTTCTCCTCTCATTCTTTGCCTATTGAAGATCGAAGGAAGAGTGGATGCAAATTTGCGCAACCCATTTCACGGGAATAGAAAACATACATGCTCTCAATCTAATGCTTTTTCGAATGAAAAATTTTGTTTGCGTACGAAAGTTTCTTTATGCATTACTAGGGTTTTTGTTATTCAATGTCCCATATTGAAACTTTTCCTTTAGCTTATAACATAAAATTAATAAAATCTGGATTCTGCCCATAGTTCAATCCTCAACAGACACTTGTTTTACCGTGCCCTGTACATTAGATGATATTGTAGTGTGTGATATGCTATATATCGAGAAGGGATTCAACACCAACCTTTTTCTTTTATGTGATACAATTGTATACCCTTAAAAACTTCACAAATGTTCTGCTGTGGTGCAAATATGTAAAAGATAAGCTTGGTGAAATCAAAGAGTTCTTTAAACTAAACTGAAGAATGCTCATCATTCATAACGTCCTTCTCACCTTCGAATTAATGTTCTAATGAGATAATAATTTTTTGTTATTATTTTATAAAATATATACTAATAATAATCTTAATTTCATAGTTTATTAAATTTACTGTGATAATCTATTAGATATGTTAGTTTGTTTAGAACAATTAGTTGTTTAGCCAATTTCAATAAGTTCGTATATATACTTCATAGCAAACATTTTCTTCTTTAAATTAAGCTAAAAAGAAAAAAAAAAAATCTTTAAATTATTTTTAAAAAAATAAACTAATAATTAACGTTCCCAATAAATTTAAGAAGAAATAAGTTATAGGAAGAAGTTAGGAAGGGGCATTGTTTTGCAGAGGCTAATTGTTGGCAAGAAGGTCCAAGGCGGCATCCACAAGCGAGTGGACCGTCGTCGAGTTGCGGCTCAGCCCAACACTGCCGGAGAAGACATTGAAGCATTCCAGCTCCGACGTGGTCTCCGCCACCTTCTCCAGCTCCTTCTCCATTCCCAGTCGTCTGAAAACGGGGACCGTTTTCTCGTCGCTTCTCATCATCCAAATTGCTAATTCCACGGAGAATCTCCTTATCCTCGGAACCTTCGTCGATGGGTACTGGTACTTCTTCAGAACCTGCACTAGTTTTTCAGCTAATTCGGTTTCCGAAATTCCGCTCAATTGAAAAAATGACTGATTAATGTTATCTGTTTCGTCTAAGCTCATTGTAAACTTGAGAATCTCCGCTGCGAGCCCGATCGCAATCTCCTGGAGCTTGTTGTTCTCTTCCGACATGATCGCTCTCAAAACCTATAATTTACAGTGAAAAAAAAATAATAATAAGTTTTACGTTTTTGAAGCAAGTAATTTGGAGAAAGGATGGAAGAAAACTTACGGTGGGAGTGGCGGCCGATACTCCTTTCAATCTGTGGAAGCAATCGGATCCACGGTAAGCGCACAAATTCCGGATAATTCTTGCGGCGTTTGTTGCCAGTAATGGGTCCCTGAGCGCTTGAACCAGCTTGTCTAATACCCCTAATCGTAAAATCTGATCACAGTTCCTCTCACTCTCCAAGGCCAACATCGCTAGAGCTTCTCCGGCGGCCATTTTCACGGGATTCTGATCTCGATGAGTTTGGTCGTGCGGCAGTACGGGCCGTTCGTTGAATAAAATCCGAGCCAGTTGTTTCAGAACGCCGCCGGTTCTTCCTATCGTCTCCTTGGCTTCCACCTCCAGAGCCAAGCAGGTTAAGATCTCTATCCCCAATATCTGCAGCGCCGTGTGGGTTTCGCCACTCTGTAATATCTCCCTGATGTTGCTGATCGTGAAAACGATTTCCGAAACGTTCTGCCGTAGAGTCTTCCCGGTGGCGCCCGACGTGCTCACCAGCATCTTCACCAGTTGCAGGGACCGCATCACGGTCTTTATTTGGGACTCCGGCAGCCTCTCTACGGCCTGGGTGAAATCGATGATTTTCGGAAGCAGGCCCCTCGTGCTTCCGATCTTCTCGCAGTTGTCCACGTCTCGGGCCAGCTTTTTCAGAATTAGGAGACCCAGGAGATTGAAAGCCGAGAACTCGTAGTGGACGTCGGCGCCGGCGACGACCGCCATCTTCTCGCACGTCACCACCTCGTCGGGTGCCGCCTGCTTCGAGCTCTTCCCCGTGTACAGCAACGAGGCTATGGACTCCATCGCGCCCGGGATTCCCGCCACTCGGAGCGCGTTCTGGTTCTTGCCCGCCAGTTTCGACACAATCTCCGCCGCCGATTTCCTCATCTCTTCCTCCTGGGGTTTCTGCCAGTTGAGCATCTCCAGCAACCTCTCGATCAGACCTATGGAGGTCCCGATCTTTCTCAGGGTATCCTCGGCGAACCTCTCATCGTTCACGAACTTTTTCATGATTCGGACGCCCGTGAGCTGCTCGTCCAAGGAATCCGACTCCATCAGCTCCGCCGCGAAGGAGACGAGATCCATCTTCAATCCGTCGAAGATGCTGCCGTTAACGCACCTCGAGTAGGCGTCGTAGAAGAAGCGTTTGATGCTGACCAAGCCGGAATTTCCGAGACGGCATTCTCTGGTAACCTTTTCTAACAATTTGCAGTAACTGATTTCCCATTCCCAGTAAGCCCTCTCCATTAAAAACAAGAACGCTTCTGCTAAGGCCAGGCCGTAGAAAATGTTCAGGGCGGATTTCCTGTTCCTTTTATCGGAATCCCCTTTACTTATCTCCCCGTAATCCTGCTCGATCAATCTTATCAACGAGAGGCAAACGCAGGCGGAGGCGGAGACCAGTTGAAGCCAGTAAAGGAGGCGACTGATATTCTTTGAAAGGAAAATCCATCCCACGAACGGAAGCAGGGGAACCTCCGGCGTCACCCATTTTCGTTTGTCCGAATCGTGACTAACCAGGTTCCTGGATACCGCCCTTTTGGCGCGGTGGGGTTCCTGCTCCGTCGCCGACCGGAGCCGGAATATCTGTCCCAGAGTCCGAATCAGGAAATTCGAGCTGGATTTCAGAGCTCTGAAACTGAACCTCCCTGCATCTGCCAGCGACCATGTGGCCTGGTGTTGCCACTCGAGTTCGTGGCTCCGGCTGAAGATTCTGGCTCCTTCGATCAGAAGAATCGTGGTGATGAACCAGAAATCTTTCTTATCCAGAGTAATCGCGAACCCGCCGAGAAGAACCACCGTAGCCCAGATGAATCCCAGCGTCCCCAGCCCGCTTGCCGATTTTTCGAGTATAGCCAGCCGCAGTGCGAAAAGGGTCAGTTTTTTCTCTGGTGCACTGTTGTTATTATTGATATCTCTTCCTTCCATTGATTCCGGAGTTTCTCTTTGCTGATCGAAAACTGTCGATCCCCACACGCTGCTCAGCTTCTCGTCTTCCCTTCCTTCATCAATTATCTGAACGTGGACACTGCGTCCCCCTCCATTTGAACTCGAACTCCCAAGCTCCATCCCTTGTAAATTTTTGGACCTGCTCAAATCCTGAAACCCAGTTAGTTAATACAGCGGAATGAATTGTGTGGTACTGATTATATAAAGAAGCTAGGAAAATCTCAGGTTTTCCGTTGAAGAGTTGGGAGGCAATCAAGATGAGGTGGAAAGCGTTTCATGAATTCATACCGAAAAGAAGGCTTGAAAGAGGATGAAGAAACGGAGTGGGATTGTTTGAAGTATTAGGATGAGGAAGATGAGCTTTGGGGGCACGTTTGATGCATGAGAAGAAAACTTCCAGCAACTGCTGTGGGTCTTTATGCTCTCGGTCTCTTATCTCTTCCTAGAAAAACTTCCCTTCCTTTCCGTCGTATCCTCGTCTCGCTCGAGTTCCTTCTCTGTTCTGAAGCCACTTCGGCAGTTTTTGTCTTTCTGCTGCCATTGCTTGAGGGGCTCGTTGCCGTTTCGTAGGCGATACTCTTGCACTGGATTTTGTTTTTGAGTACCTTAAACTTTTCTCCATCAATTCATGATTAAAAAAAGCTTTCTTTTCTCTACCCCTTTACAGCAGTTTTTACCCTTTTTCTTTTCAGTTATCGTAGAGATTCTCTGCAATTCCTGTTGGACGAGTATGTTACAGGAAAAAAAAATCATCAAAATTTAAAAGCTAAACGATATTTTCTGACCATTAAAGAACAGGGGAGGGAAACCCATTAGAACAATTTGATTCTATAATTCAGAAAACTTAATGAGGATCTATTTAATTAGTGCATCATGACCATGACCGGAGCCGAAGAGACTCTGATTTGCTGGAGAGGCTGACTTCATTTAATTATGTGTTGATTTGGTAAGTACAATAGGATGGAATTGTTTGTACAGACGGATTAGTTCATCTGTACGGGATGCAATTAATCATAAAATTAATCGAGATAATTAAGAGATGCCCTTTGCTGGTATGAAGGGTTCAAGTCTATTTGGTGTTTCATGGTTGTTTATAAATTTTGGGGGGATTTAGTCTCAAGTATCGTATTTATATATGGCAACTGGATTATATGGGATTTGTGAGTCTCAACCCTCCATTAATTGATCATTGGAACATCAGGTGGATCTTCATCTTGTCCCCCATCACCCCACAAGAATGAATGTTTAGGGTGAACGTCTCAAACATCTTCTCAATGATTGATGACTGTTCGTTAAAACTAAAACCTCAATATGCCCCCTCTTCCTTGCCGTTACACGTTAATATTTTGGAACCAGGTCAGAGTTTGGCGAGTGCAAGCAATTCTCAAATATACTAAACAGGCTCATTATGTCATGTCCATATATGTTGGAAAAGTCTAAACATAGTTTATAATCTTTTAAATGTATTAGTTCGTCAGGAATAAACGATAATTATTTTAATAGGAAGAAATTTAGAATTTTTCATAGATAGCCAGATTGTTAAAAGTGATGCTTACCAGAGCAAGCTATAACGTGCAGGGAGGGCCTTCCTTTTCCAAATAAAAGAATCCCGCGATTCTGTTCTGGGTCTTTTCTTCTCCATTTTGAACTTGCTTACAAACACCTTGTCCCTTACCCCTTGTCGCAGTGGAACGGAAGAACTTACGGATGAAGTCTTTCAGGCATGGAAAGAGAAGAAAAATTTGCCTTTAAAAACAGAGGCTGCATGAAATGTTCTTTTATTTTTCTTACTGTAATATTCTTTTGACGATTTAGTAGTATGTTTGAGTATAATAACAATGGCGGTATGTAACTTGCAATGCCTTCGGTTTCCAAATAAGAGAACGATCCCCTAGAACCTCAGCTTCAGTTCCTTTTGCTGGTTTGCTGCTGTCAAGTATTTTGCTGGTAATATGAAAATATTCATTAACAACATCACACACTCCTACAAAATTTCTTGTCATGCACTATTTAATTATACAAGACTCGGAAGATGGAGAAAATTTTCCTTGTCAGGACCTCTTATTGTATAATTTACAAACTCATGAAAAATTAGGTTATGAAGTCTTCGCACAACTTGTAAATGCTAATGAGCTAGATAGATACATACCTCATCAGTCCGCTCAGCTCCAGGTTTGGAAAGACCTTCAGTTCTGCGGCTCATACAAATCTCAGCACTGCCATAACCATTAAAGTCGAGGCTCTGAATGTGATTTCATTCAAGATTCTCTCTATTCCTCTCATCTTCTCATCTTCTGTAGGCCCAACCTTCCCTGGTCCTTTTGTTATACAGAAAATAGCATCTCCGAGTTCGTTCACAGCCCAAGAGAGCCAAACCAGTCCAAAGCCAAACCCAGTGCTCAACAGTTTTGTTGCAGAGAATGGAACTCCAGTACCTGCAATCTTGCATGCCACAGAGAAAATGACTGCAAGACCTGTCCCAGCAATCCCAGTGGAGAGTTGGGTCACAATTTTGGCCAGTTCGGGGCCTGACTTCTTCAGTGAAAGCATTGTCGTTCTTCGACAACGTTTCTTGTCTATTAATAAAGAGAGAAGGCTTTCGCATGCGTGGAAGTAATTTTTGGTGTATAGATCCCTCTCCTTTCCAGCTTTTCTAGTGTTGTACAGATCCTTCACCTTTCCAGTTTTCCTTGTCATGTGGAGATCTTTCTCCTTTCCCACTCTCCTACTCGTCTTTTTACCTGGTGCTGTCTTCAGTTTGAGTTTCTCGGTACTGCCAAGAAACAGTATTTAAAGCATGAACTCCAACTTTATGAATGACTTAAGTTATCTTCAAGCTATGTATATGATCAGCACCAGAAACACCATTACAAACAATGGCAACAAATATATTACCTCTTTCCAGGAGCAACAGTCACAGCTTGTAACTTCAAAGAAGAACCAGGTACATAGACTCCAGCTTCTGTATAATCCATTCTGCTTAAATAGTTCGAGTGGCGAGTTAGGAAAAAATAAAGGCAAAGTATACAGGCAAAAATGAAACTCAAAGAGATTTGGTTAGAAAAAGGAAGATGGAACTCTAGCAACATTAGCAACATTTTCAAGAACAAGAGGATTTCTTTTTGTTTGCAAAATAGATTTATGAATTTACTTCTTCATCATATCTAGTTCATACTTAGATTTATTGGTTTGGATCCAAACTGCAGGACAGAGAATAGTGCGTCTTGAGATTTATTGGTTTGGATCCAAACTGCAGGACAGAGAATAGTGCGTCTTGAGATTTATTGGTTTGGATCCAAACTGCAGGACAGAGAATTGCGCGTCTTGAGAATAACACAATCAACCCTTTGACATCAACCACTTCATTCAAAACATATCAGATTAAAAACAATAGCCCTTACAATTAAACAGGTTAAGAATATCCAGATGAAAACTGTCGACAAAAGCAAATGAAGAGTCAGGGAATCAGATTGAAGATCAGAACCATACAAAACAGATTTAGCCAAACCCCACAATAGAGAATGTTGTTGACATAACTGTATCAATTTTAATGTTGTTGAATAACAAAATAAACTACAGACATGCCTAGGGTATATATATTATCAATTTTAGAGAGAGTTGAGAGAACAAGAGAGAGAATAATTCAAAATAAACATAGAGAGAGAAAAAGGATATATATATATATAGAGAAAATAGAGAGAGATATATAGAGAGATATATATAGAGAGAAAAGAGAGAGAGAGAGAGAGAGAGAGAGAGAGAGAGAGAGAGAGAGAGAGAGAGAGAGAGAGAGAGAGAGAGAGAGAGAGAGAGAGAGAAAAACATAGAGAGAGAGAGAGAGAGAGAGAGAAAAAGAGAGAGAGAGAGAGAGAGAGAGAGAGAGAGAGAGAGAGAGAGAGAGAGAGAGAGAGAGAGAGAGAGAGAGAGAGAGAGAGAGAGAGAGAAAAGATCTCCTACATGTAAGTGTAGGAAATTTTTCTCTACACTCAGTTTTTAATGAATAAAAGTGATTGTCAAAAATGCGATGGGCATTTTTGTAAAAGTGAATAAAGTAAATCACTTTACAAAAATGCCCCTCATGCCTTCTTTAAAAAAATACGTGTAGGAAACTATTTCCTTCACGTACTTTTTAAACAATGTATGAGGGGCACATTTATAAAAGTGAATTGTAACTTTATTCACCTTTACAAAAATACCTCCCAACTTTATGATAATACCTACACTTTTCTTCTTTAAAAGTTACGTGTATGAAAAGATCTCCCACACGTACGTGTAGATTTTTTCTCACATATATATATATATATATATCTCCCTATTGAGCTCACGAAAATTACATGATTAAACATTAATATTTAGAAACCCAAACAGATCTAATAAATTATAATTTAGAACATATAAAATGCTTAAAGACCCTATCATTAGTATAGAAGAAAATCCTTTTAAAAAAAATAAAAGAACAATCAATCAATCATAGAGTTTTGACCTTGGATGATTTCCATATGATAGAGGAAATACCCAAGTGCGCTCCCTGCATTTGATACCATGCCACCTCTACTTTACTTTCTTAAAATAAATAATAAGTAAACTATGAAACACGCAAATGGCTTCATGCAGAAAGGACTCCTGAAGAGAGCAGAAACTACTGCTTGTTTTGCCTCTCTGGAGAACAAGAAAACCCAGAGCACAAAGCCTGCTAAACGAAGAAGCTACCCAAAACACACGAAAGGAAGAATATCAAACTACATTCTTGTACACCAGCAATAAATAACAATAGGAACCATAAAGAAAATTCTGCTCTTGAAGTAAGACCAGAACGCTAGTATCCATTCATTGTATCTATACACATCATGACCATAATACATGATGGGCTAAACAAGAACAGAAAGCTTGTAGGTTCCCTGAAGATACAATCCATTTATAGAAATCTTTGTTCCAAAAATAAGCCACAAAAGTAAGATAAATGTACAGGATCAGCCAAGACACAAGAATAGAATTGAAATGACAGAACGAAGAGACGTACCTATTGAAGTGTGGGACCAGCATGCGTTGCTTACTCCAGTTGGGTGTATTCTTTGTGCAAAACTCCGAAAGCACAGAAAGTAGATTTTTTACCTCAGCTGCAGTTCCAGTGAATAACAGCTTCCCATCTGGATGCACTGTAAACATCGAGTTTTAGCTTAAATCCTCAACAAAATTTATAACTGGCTTCGGGATGTAGAACTCACTCAGTTGGGAAAGAGACGAGTTAGAGGCCATCTCATATAGACAGAAATCCTCATCAGTTGAAGCCGCAGACAGATGGCGCATATCAATGGCCAATGTGTGAAGCCCCATTAAATCAGACACCAGCGACATGTCGAGACCACGTTTCTCTTTGTTGTGTGAACCTGACGTGAGAAACTGCAGGATCTTTTCATGCCTCGCACACTTTTCAGCAATCCCAAAGCTAAAAAGCACAGAGTCAGGGCGAGCATCTGCTTCCAAGACAAGTGAATTAAATCGGATTATTAATCTATATACAAAGCTTTTGGCATTTAGAAGGCAATATTGGATTTTACCCATGCAATAATTGACAGATAATTCGTGTTACATACTGCAGATTGGGTCTTTAGGTTTCATTTTGATGTGAGCAGAGTACCTTTGTTTTTTCTTGCTCAGTAAAGCAAGAATGAGATTTATTAAAAGGAGAAGTATGGTCTTCAAAAGAGGAAATGTGTAGCACATTTTCTTACATACTGCAGATTGGGTGAAAGAATATTCAATTATTTCCACATTTAAGTTTGCAAACTGCACTTTAAATGTTGCCAACAACTTAAAACACTTCTAAGATTCTCCCTTATCTTCATCAAATTTAACCAGATTGTAACATATCATTTTATCTCAAATACATGATCTAAAGTTCTTCCATATAAATCTTACCACTTTAGAATATTGACGTACATAGTGTGTTTCTTAACATAAATAAAAAGAACATAATACATTTTTAGCTCACAAACAACAGGATATTAACTTCAATAGGGCACTAAAAATTAAAAGTTGTGAATAAGGCAAATCAGGTCCTCTTATTAATGAAATGTCTCTTTACTATTTCTAAACCTTAATTAACATTACAGAATACACGTTTAGAATGATGAATCCCAACGTGCCATTTTTCCTTCTGTCTAGAGATTGTGAA
This sequence comes from Aristolochia fimbriata, assembly GCA_019845555.1. Classification (NCBI taxonomy): domain Eukaryota; kingdom Viridiplantae; phylum Streptophyta; class Magnoliopsida; order Piperales; family Aristolochiaceae; genus Aristolochia; species Aristolochia fimbriata. Next base: position 12,418,361 of record CM034078.1, on the reverse strand, counting down.
GGAAGGTCATATTGTGGCCAGAGTCAAATTATAAGTTTTACATAAAGATCCTTCAATCAATTAACCAGGTCTATAAACTTATCATATTTTTCAATAAATAATATGAGTTCACAGCATGGTTGCTTTTCAACCTTCGTACATGTGCATACGAATTGCAGCTTTTACTCAGTTAAGTAAAGTAATATTACGAACCTTGCACATCCACAATTACTGGTCTAGGAACAGCTGAAGATGGGCACACAGACTGATCGATGTCAGAGCAGAGATTTTTTAATATCCTATGATCCTCGAACTGAGGCGGCTTGAGCTGAAGGCAGCCTGATCTCAGAAGCTCAGGTCTGGCACCGTGGCCAAGGAGAAAAGGTTGAAACTCCTGCATGGAGCAATCAGAAGAAACGGTAACCGAACTATTAACACAGAAGGTTTCACAAATGAAAACACTCATGCAAAAGAATGCAGTACAGTGAAATTAGAAGAGAGATTATTGTATCAAAAAAGAAAGTAGAAGAGATTGTGTGCGACCACAGATAATGAAGATAAGATAGATAATATGAATTTGAGAAGAAATAAACAACCGTTCTGAAGAAAAACAAGAGACTGCAGAAAGTTTACACAGGACAAAAATAAAAAAGAAAAAGGTCCATATGGATTTAATAAGCAGTCTCTCGGAAGGTTGTAGCAGCAAAAGAGAAAACCCCCCACCAGTACTAGTCCAATACCGATAGAATAGAGAAATCAGAAGAAATACTTTTAATTCAAATCAAACGTTGTGCAACAAGTAACCGTGTATGCTTTTTCGACCGTCCGGACTCCGGCTAAAACTATCACTGCAAAAGCACAGTACTCTAAAGCTTGTAGAATCGAAACACCCATCAAAGGTGGGGACTTTCTAATTCAGGGTAGGGGAAACTCACTCTGGCGGAACGGCAGCGGCCAAGCTCTTGAAAATTCGTGTACAGGCATGTGGTGGCCGCCGTCAGGCATGCTTCCACCACCATCGCTCGGACAACCCTATCAGCCCAAAACAATTTGCAGACCTCAAATCACCCAAAGATTCTAAAATACCTTCCTCCCGATAAACCCAAGGGAGATAACTGCGAGTGTTCTTTTCAGCATTTTGCGTACAGGCAGACAAAAATAAACAGGGTATCGAGCATTTGATCCAGAAAATTCGGGTCTAGGGTTGTGGTTATTGCTGCATCGGGAATCCAGTAAGGATAGAAAGAAGACAATCCAGGCTCCTGTCATCCAATTGTCCTCCGCGGACTCCAAGTTTATTATATATACACAGCATCTTTAACAAGTGACAGAGTTGGAAGACAGAGACCAATAAAAAATTGAAAATAATGCAAAACCCAGAAAAGATCTCTTCGCTTTCGACAGATTCCAGTCTCGAGCGGACCAGAGCTCGCCCCCTCGCCCATGCCTTCATGTCGACATCTCAGCCACATTCAGCTGAGTAAGGTTTTTGTGAGGTTTGCGTCAGAAAAAGGAAACTATTTTATGTGGTTGAAACTTCAACAAATAACTAGGCAATTGGTATGCAATTGATCAAGGGTGGTGAAGGAAAAGCTCAGTGGTCTTGTCCTATTCACTGTTTCAGAAAAAAAACAAAAATTATACTAGAAAGTAAAAGTGATAATCTATGGTTAGTTACAACCTAGAAGGTTAATTTAAACATAATACTCTATGCAGCATAAAGTTACTACCTTAACTAAAAAATGTTCATCACCTAAAACAATCTGTGAATCATATCTCTATTGTTTCACTTTGATTATGTGGTACAATGAAAATGCCTTTCCTTAGGGGATATAACATTTTCATCATTTCTATTGATGATTCTTGTAGTAAGAACAAATGAAATTATTATGTAACCAAATATTCAATGTTATTAAACATGATTTTATGATTATGTAACCACATTGGTGGTCCAACCCTATCAAATTGACTATTTTAAAGTGGTCATGTCATACTAAAGAAAATTTGTATACATCAACCCAAAGGTTGTACCAAGGTTGGTCTTATTTCAGATCTCTTTATGTGAAAGGGGAGAAACTAAATATAGCCTCATTTTCACAATGCATTCACATGCCTAGGACATGTGAATGCTCATGATATTTTTGGACTAATTTAACACATCTATTTCAATTATAAGGGCATGTCTAGAGAAGAGATGTTGAAGTTAAGTAACAGGGGGGTTAGTGTATGGTAAACATTAAAATTTAGATAGACTTTGAAGGAAGTAATGTTTTAAAAACAGAACCAGCCATGAAAGCTGAAAGTAAGTCTGGTTTTGGTCGAACCCCGGTTAGACTGGGATGACCAATGGTTTGACCCAATGTTTTAAAAACCGAACTGCCCATCAAACCAACAGTATGTTGAATTTCGGTCGAACTTGGTTAGACGGGGTTAGACCAATGGTTCAACCATTAAATATTATGATCTAGATTTTATAAATATATTATATTTTTATAAGTAAAAAGACAAAATTAATGCCGATTATAGTGAACCGGGCCGAGTCAATAAGAACCGGATCGACCTCCGATTCTGGTTCAACCGGGTTGGACCGCCCGGTCTGGTTCAGTTTTTAAAACACTACTTAACATGAAAAAGTTAAATTAAAGACTTTATTTGCCTAGAATCTATTATCAGCTACTTTCAATTATGGTCCAATTTTTTAATAATTTAATTGTGCTTCAATTTCTTAAGTGCTTCAAAGTTCAATCAATGTATTCCAATTCCTATTTGTTTTTGGATAATAATAAAAAAAAAGAATCCTAATTAATTGTTTATTAGAAATAAAAGAAAAAGGTTTTTATAAAATAGTAAAATATTAAATAGTTTTATATGAATATGAACCGACATGGTTATTTACAGTTGTGCACGGCACTCCGGCAGCCACCGCCCACCGAGGTTTTCCATTGCTGTTTCTCATTTCTATAAATCAAATCTCAGAAAGAGACATCTATTCAGTATTTACGTTGCCTCTCTGCTTTTTCTCCTGTTTTCCTTCTCGTTGCAATTCCAAAACCCTAACATCCGTTACAATTGTCTGGGACCCAATCCGCGCAGAGGTAGAAACGTGGGAACACTCCCAAGAGTCGATTCCTGCGACCTGCCCGCTGATCTGTTCGAAATTTTTTCCGGAACTTGTCTGTAGGGTGGGAAACCTATTTGGTGAATAACCCTTTTTGACGATTTCCCAATTCGAGTAGTTTTTAGTGGATTTGATATTGGATTTTGGAATTGTATCGAGAAATTCACCCAGATCTTGTTTGTTTTCATCCTAATCTTATTTGTCGAAGAGGCGTGGATCAGTTATAGATCGATTTAGATTGTTATTGCTGCTAGAAACCCCGTGGAGACGAATTCGGTTTGAATAGCCTCTGGAGAACCGAAATCCCAAAACCCTACAGCGAGTCTATTTTTTTTTTTTTTTTGGTCCATAATGGGCGGGGGAAGGATCTGCAGATCCACCTCGCAACCTGCGTCGTCTCCTTCGATCACCTCATCGACGTCGTTAACGCACACTGCCAACGGGTCCCATGAATTTAAGATCACCGGATACTCTCTCTCCAAAGGTCTCGGTATAGGAAAATATATTGCGTCGGAAACTTTTGAGGTTGGTGCGTACCAGTGGGCAATCTACTTCTATCCAGATGGTAAGAGCATGGAAGATCATGCAACGTATGTGTCACTTTTTATTGCATTGGCAAGCGAAGGGACAGATGTCAGGGCTCTCTTTGAACTGAAACTTTTGGATCAGAGCGGCAAGGAAAGACACAAAGTTCATAGCCATTTCGGTAGGATGTTGGAAAGTGGCCCATACACACTCAAGTACCGGGGAAGCATGTGGTAAGTTCCTTTGCCTTCTGTGGGTTTGATTATGGAAGTTCGCTCCCATATGTATTTTAAATAGCTATGGAGTTTTAGACATACAATCTTTTCCTAAAAAGGTGGTGCTTTTACAAAACAATGGATGAGCACTGGTGCTATGCCTCTCAGCTTTCTCTGTTTTTCTGGATTGACGCATTGCATGGCCGACTGGTTAGATAAATATGGTGAATGACTGTAAATTAGAGCTGTTAGCAGTCCAACTGAGAGAGAAAAGAAAATAAATATTTTTAATTGGGGGATAGGAGTTTCTGAGGATGCCTGGGAGCATCAGGTTATACCATTTTTTGTTAAGATTTATTCTGTAAATGTTCAATATTTTGTAATGATGGAATCCAATCTGAGGTCAAATTAATGAATCATCAATTGAGCAGGATTTAAAGTATTTGTCCCACAATTGACCAAATATTTTTAGGATAACTGGTCAAATTTCTAGCTTTTATTAAATTATTCATGACCACTACGATGGACTTGTTATAGCAAATGGGATCTGACTTGAGCTGTTTGAACATTGTCATCATTTCATGCTGCGGTTGCTGTTTGTTGTAGGCTTTGCTAAACCTGCACACTTACCCTTATAATACTACCTATTGAATCATAAGTGAAAAATTTATACGAGGGGGAATAAGAATTATCTATGCAGAAGACACCTTTAGTAGAAAAATGTACACGTTTCTGATCTTCCCTCCTACAAGACAGGTTGTAACTCTCATCGGAAATGTGGCTTAGACATCAGGGGAGAAGTGATAGGGGGGGATGCGAGAGACTAACCAATTGATTAAATTTACTGCATCTCTTTCGGTAGGCGTACGACGTGAATGTATTTGAATAAAAATTTCCTAATCCCATGGAGAAGCTTCTGTTTCTGTTGAATCTCATAAATGGAAAGAGTAAGTAAGAACGATAAGGACCTCTATCCCTGCCTGAAAAGACTGTAATATCCTTTGCCAGAGCTGGTTTGCAGTTACTCTAGTCTGTTCAAGTCATTAGTTTTGGTTAAAAAATTTCACTTAAATAGGACTGCTATCAGATTATTCTGATTGGTAGCGAGGCGAAAATAGTCCAGAGTTATGAATTGGAACGATCATTTCCTCGAAAATAATTTCTGTGATTTTCCTTTTATTCTTCTGTGGTTTTCCGTTACACAGTTAGCTTCTCATGTCTCATGTTCGATTGAAACCTCATTACGGTACTTTGCCATTAACGTATGGTGTATGCTGCCCTACAATGTGCTGCTGTTACAAATGCATATCTAGTTGGATGAGTCTTATGAATTATGTGCATTCTTATATATAATATCTTTAATCTTAATATGGAATCTGTTATGGATTCTTACATCTGTTTTCAGTTTGATTGCTTCCCGTTCCTTGGGTCTTCCAGAGCCTATGTTTAATGTGTGTTATGTCCAAAACCTCAGTGTTGCCGTCCTGGTGCTTGTTCCTGGAATTGTACTGTGTACCTATTTTTGCCTTGGCTTTATGTCAGGTTGTATTGCTAAGTGCACAGATTGTTCATTTGTTTTTTATCAACAAAATACAGTGCATTAATTTTTAAAATAAATCAGTGCATCACTTTTGAACACATAAAATATAAATATTTTGTCTTATTCTTGCTTTTTCACAGAGAAGTTTTATTCCTTAGTGGAATGACGATAGTTAACCTTTTTCTGTAAAATGATCCTACATGCTTTTCATAGGCATATCTATGTGAAAATTGGTGCTTGGGTATTTTTTTTCCCCTTAACAACAGTTGCACAGTCGGTGTTACTATGAAATTAGCACCCTCATTTATCAAGGGGAAAAAAAGCTAATAAAAGTTTCCTACATTTTGGTGAGGTTAATTATGGAACAACTGAATGGCTTATGAGTCTCACTGTTGTTTGCTGTCTGATTCTTCCAGGGGTTACAAACGTTTTTTTAAAAGGACATCTCTTGAGACATCTGACTTCCTCAAAGATGATTGCCTTGTCATCCAATGTATAGTTGGAGTCGTTCAGTCGCACACAGAAGGGCCCAAGACCTATTCTATAGCAGTGCCACCATCTGATATGGGCGAACAATTTGGCACCCTTCTGGAGAGTGGTAAAGGGTCTGATGTTAATTTTGAAGTTGATGGGGAGATTTTCACAGGTCACAAGTTGGTGCTTGCAGCTAGGTCACCTGTATTTAGGGCCCAATTTTTTGGACCAATGAAGGAGCGGGACACAGAATGCATAAAGGTTGAAGACATAGAAGCACCAGTTTTCAAGGTGTGTCTTTTTTCCCTTTTCTGGTTCTGGGTCACTTTAGTTTTTTGTCATGGTAATCTTGCTGTAGTGATATATCTTGAATAAACTAAGCAGAGGTAACCTTGAAGTTATAGAGATTAAAACTTCTATCTGATAATATAATTCTGTGTCATATGTTATGCCCATAAATCATGAATTTCATAATGTTCAATTTCACCAGTTGTTGACGTGTGATTGCTTAAAATAAAACATAACTTTTAGCAAGTGTTGTGTTGCTCCATTAAGTGGTGGTGTTATTCTTTGTGTAATGCATAAATATTAAAACATCCACTCTGGTTAGTTGAGTTGCTAGTTACTGCTTGAAGTTTTTCAGTTTACAATCTTTAGTTATTGTATATTGCGAGGTCCCTTTGAATACTTGTTCTAGTGATCTTGTCATTTGATTGAGATTATTTTCCATTTCAACTTCAGTGTTTTTTTAATTCAATCTAGAGGAGTATTATGGAAATGATGTAGGAAGGGAAATAGGAAAACAAGAGATAACTCATTCCAAAAGTTAGGGCTGCTGAATGACCCCTATTCCATGTTTTCCTGATAACTTAAGTGATCAGTTGCAACGATTAGAATACCTTGATTTAACATTGAAAATCAGTCACTCTTTAAGTTATTTGGACAATTTTACCTCTGTTATCGGTGCCCTTGAGCTAGAGCTTATATATATCAAAGAAACTGAGGCTCTTTGACATTAAAGAATATTTCTTACCAGCAAAAGCTACAAAAATCTTTTTCTTTTTTGTTTTTAATTTTGTTGGGAAAGGGCAAAAGTCCCGATAGGTCATCTTCATCTAGGGAGTAGTACTTCACCAAATCTAGGATGAGGTCCAGCTGTCCCCAATGTGTCACTTGCAATCTTATTGCAACTCGTGACCTTTTTTAAAAAAAAAAAAAAAAAACCCTTGACCATGGTATGAAGGCATCCAACTCAAAAAAGGGACCTTAGAATGAAATGGGGTTACAAAGTTGTTGGTTAGTTGATGTGACTCTACATATTATACTGCTTCACTTGTGGACCCTTTTTATGGCTCTAACATTTACAGCCATATTTTTCCAACCATGTCCTATGCCTAGTTGACTAGTAATATTTTTTAAATAAAGTGGTGTTGGTGGTATCCTGTTCACTTAGCATCTGTTGGGCAAAGATGCAATCTTTCATGTGTTAGTGTGCCAAGTTGTTTTTTCCTTCCATACCCATTTTAATACTGCTTTGGAGAGACTTTGGGTGAAGACCTAGGAATTGAAAATGATTGTGAATAAGCACAGCAGTAAAAAGTAGATAAATTCTGAAAGAAGAGTTTTGGAAATAGGGTGACAAAGAAATATCTTCGACCATTCAAAAAAGAAAATCTTACCATCCTGTACAAACAAAAGAGGAAGGTCTTACACTTTTACGGAGATATTCAGCCGTGAGGAGAAGAGGTATTCAGGATGGGGAACAGAGCAGTGACATTTATGAACCTGTGACAATTACTGAAACATTGGGCTTAAAAGTGCACCCTCCCAAGAATACTTTTTGGTGCTTAAACGTTGAACATGATTATACAAAATAGATCCAGCTGTGTTTCATTTCCCATTCAACATGCTGCATTGTGTGCTCAACCAATTGTAAACACTTTCCATAAGGGTCTAAGAATGGGTTGGTTTATGCAGTATCTTATCTGAGGAAAAATTCCAGTATCTTCACTTGAGTGGAGATGTGTATCATAGATTGCATCTTAATTTGCGGTCTGGACTACCTTTTATTGTCTATTATTTTTGAGAAAAGACAGTTGTGTTTGATAGGCTTTAATTTTATATGTTAAACAAAATTTTCCGTACTTCCTCAAAAAAAAATTTGCCGTTAGCATGATTGTTTGAATTTGCAGGCATTGCTTCATTTTATGTACTGGGATGCCCTGCCAGACATGCAAGAACTAACTGGTGTGAATGCCAAGTGGGCTTCAACATTGATGGCCCAACATTTATTAGCTGCTGCAGATCGCTACGGATTGGAAAGGCTCAAGTTATTATGTGAAGTGCAGCTCTGTGAGGAAGTTGCCATAAACACTGTGGCTACCACCTTGGCTTTGGCTGAACAACACCACTGTCTCCAGTTAAAAGCTGTATGTCTCAAATTCATTGCACTGCCCGAAAATCTGAGAGGTGATTTCTTCTTTCCTACCTTTCCATGATTTTTGTTAGTAACAGTTGCCTTTTATTTGAAGTCACTTGCTTTGCATCGCTCTCAGGGGATGTGATGATGGACCATTGATCTCTTTGTGGGTTTCTTCCACATTGCTGCTCAGGTCCAGGAATGACTACATAATTCGATTGGTATTTGACCCAATGTCCAAATGGCAAAACTTTTGAAATCTCTTTACATAGTGAGGGATCTGAAGTACAGTGGGGGATGAAATGATCCAATGAGAATGGTCTTACCAACAGTTATGCGTGTCATATCCAAAGGTCAGACCATAGGAGAGATGCAGTTAGCTAGTCTACTCTATTACTAACCTAAGAATTTGACATTCACTAGGAAGAACTCCAATTTCTCTCTTTTTAAAAAAAAAGAATTTCAACGAACTTTTTGAAGAGTCCATGATTATGGAAACAATGAATGAAGGTACTGTGTTTAACTGATTCAAAGTGTTTGTTTGCTGTTTCAGCGGTGATGCAAACTGATGGATTTGAATACTTGAAAGTCAGTTGCCCATCAGTGTTGACGGAGCTTTTAGAACATGTTGCAAAGATTGCGGAGCATCTAACCAGTCTCACCCGCCACCCCAATGAGGCGCTTGATGGGAGTGATGTCAATGGGAGACGAGTGAAGCAAAGGATCTAACCAATCTCCTCCGTCCTGTACCCCCTTGCCCTTGCATTTGTCTTTTAGATAGAATAGATAGAATCTCAGTATTTTCTCTCAATTGACACCGCTTTCACCGTTTGGCTACTGCTTCAGCTGTAAATTGGTCTTGCCATTTGAAATTGGGATGCATTTTGAAGTCTAAGGTTCTCTCGGTCTTTTTTTTTTTTTTTTTTTTTTGTGTTGCTTTGTTAGTTTGTAAGATTCTTGTACCCGAAAATCCTCACCGGACATTTTCTGTAGATGGCTTACATTCATAATGAATTTTTTGATTTTCTGTTTAATTGTGGGCATGAAGGGAAGGGAGGGAGACCCCCCCCCTCCCCCAAGGTAGACCTTATTTGAATGATGATAAATTATTTAAAAATTTACAGAGTGGTTAAGGTCCTCTCTCTTAGTGGTCATTAAATTCCATTTTTATAACTCATGTTCACTTTAACAAGGTGGTCATCGCTCTAATCTCCCTAATGAGTGGACTGAAGAGTATTTATAGGTGGTGAAGGGTTAAAACTTTGCTTTAATTTTTCTCCTTTCAACCAAGTGCTTGGCAGGTGTTGCATTCGCATCACGAACATATGTATTCTACTTGGATCATCCATGTTCATTTGTGTGTTGCTACGTGTCGTCTTTGTGTCGTCAATGAAATCATCAAATTATTGATTTTTACTAGCGGACATAACCCGTCTTTTGGACGGGTCACGTAATTTTGTATTAGATTAATAAGTATTAATTTCAAATATTATTTTATAGATATAAAGCAAATTTTTATTTTTATATAAATTTTAATTCAATAGAGCAAGTATGAGCTAAATGGTCATGAGCAATGCAGTATTAATTTCAGATTAAAACCCACTAAATGCAACATGATAAACAATCAAAAGAGCCACAAAACCAACCTGGCCATCTGGAAGAGTATGTTTTCCCGCTGTGCATGACTTCAGACTCTGCTTATAACCAAATGAATCCTCAGCACTGCAGGCATACATCTCTTTTAGGTTCTCAACAGCAGAAATGTCAAGCTTTACATTTGGATTGGACTCCTGAAGTTCTTGAGCAAGCAAATTAGTCAAATCTATACCACCTATCTTAAACCTTTTGAACGCAATATGTTGTACTGCACCTTCAGAAATTGGTGCTAAACACAAACAAAACATTAAGCATAGGTAAATGTAACAGAAAAATACAATAAAAACAACAGCAGAAAATAAAACGAATCAGAATCCAAAAAATAAATAAAAATTTAACACTATAACACAATCGAAAACAAAACTGCGATGACTTATAAAATTAGAAGCACCATAACCAAACTATTATCAAAGTATATTTAAAAAATAACATAATCGATATGTAAGTATCATAAACGTCGATGTTAATCATGGCTAAATGGATCCATATTTATATGACAATACAATTTTTAAGACATAATACAAATACATAAAAAAAAAAGGTATATAAACCTAGACTGTATAGCAGTTTTTCATAGCCATAAAAAATATTTACGTTCAACTATTTGAGAAGTCAAAACCTTATTTTTCTTACTTTGGATATGCTCGTTGAATATGCAGATGCACGAAATTTGGTTTGTTGCGCCCATCCCAATCAACCTAAAAAATGCAGACATCTCCAGGTAACAATGCATTACCCTTGATCACTTCACGCCATCCGCAGCGCATAAATGCACCGCGCTCGGAACGGCTATCATGAATAACCAAGTTGACTGGCCAACATCTACCAATCGGGTCTTCTATGTAAATTTCTTTGTTGGAGGATGACCACAGATCAGAACCTATCCCAAAGGCCTTCGGAATTTTCTGCATAAACAATATCACAGGTATGTAAGTTGATCAAAAGAATGTAATAAATGAGCACATTCATTTACTTTACATGAAAAGAATAGTAACTCACAATGCGATAATTTTTTTCTGTTTTCACCACTGAAACAAAATGAGGATTGCAAAGCTTAAATGGACAATTTCTTGCATCGAATTTTGTTTGTGCAAAAAACACAAAATTTTAGTGATAAGAAAAAAAAAAAATATACTGAAAAAATTTACAAAAAATAGATGAATGTACTGAATTAACTAACCATTTGTCTTCGCTGCAACGTAACTACAACGACATGTTGACTGTTTCAGTTGTTCTGTACATTTTCTATCTCGCCTTGAACTTTGACTTTTTCATGTCGCAAAAACTCTTTTTCGCATGCATTGGGTCCAAATATGATGACGTTGAAATTCAATTTGTCATCACTGTAAAATACTAAAAAGTCTGCAACTTCTATACAATTGTCTTTGATGAACTTTGACCAACCAGTTTGCAAGAAAAAGTGATTTCGATATTTCTTCACTTGCACTGGCCAGCATCTGTAGCCTACTCTAGTGAGGAATAATTTGTTGGGCATCTTCTTTTCTTTCAAGTCTTTTACAAATTTTGTAGGAATTTTCTGAAAAATTGAAACTTCAACATTTTGAGATAATTATGAAAAAAAAAGACAAATAAAAAAACCACTTACCACTCTTTGATTGAAGTTCCCAATCATCACTTTGAAAAAAGAAGGGATTTGTTCACTTTTGTGCGACATTGTTCTATATGTTGTATAAATAATAAACATGACACCAAACAGTCATCTTATCAAAATAACAACTAAAACTGATTATAAAAATATATAAAACTGGTGTTGATGCGGCGGGCGTCGACTGTGTCGATGACGTAGCGACGCGACTAGACCTCACGATGGGTTGCGACGAATAACCTTGAGAATCGTCAGAGCCTACCCACGACAATCGATTGTTGGATCGACTCAACAAATTTGGGCCATTCACATTTTTGTGCATACAATATATAAAGAGAACATAAAAAAGAAGTTCAATATTGAGTGTTGTATTTTTTTCTTTCCAAAAATAAATCTATTATATAAATATTATAACGTATTATATTTATCATGGTCTTAATTTTTAAGGGTTTTTTTTTGACAACACCAAGTTTCAACTTGGAAATATTTTCTGTTTTAATTTTATATAATACCAAGCAAGTATAGAATAAGATGAAATTATTTATTGCATTATTTAGCTTAAATAATTATAATGGAAAAAATGAAAAAAAAATCGGTTTTCTCTTTTTTAGAAATAAAAATCACAATGATGTCATTAAATCCGCGGGCAGCGGGCAGCGGGCAGGTGGAGGTCTGTAACTCCGATTTTCGGATCCGACCAAACCCTCCCTTCTCTGAGTTTCCCTTCTCTCTACATTCTACAACTCAAATCAATGAGACCAACACCCCATTTGACGACCTCCTATAAAACGATGTCACCGCAAGACCGATGGGCCAACCCGGCCTTCGGCGTTCCTTCTTCTCCGATGTATCTGCGTCGAGGTGTTGGAGGAGAAAAGAAGAGAGTAAGGAGCTGTTTTCGCCTTTCCCATTTCTCTTCTCTCCGAAATTTCGAAACCGTAACGTTCTTCTTGGCAGGCTAGGGTTCAGATTTCTCGGAGAGAAGACCCCAAATGCAAGTCCGTTTCCGGATACCCACCTCATTCTAGAGGATTTTCTTCAATCTGCCCTTCTTGAAGGAAAGCATTCTGTAGGGGCTGAGTCGTGAAAAGCCCTAGATCCTGTTTGATTTGTTTGGAGTTGTGGTCCACCAAAGTCATGGAGCAACTGAATGCCTGATCGAATTGTTATGCTAGGTATTTTAGTCCCAAATTGTAAAACCCTAAAAAGAATGTCCGACTCGACTTATTCTTTCTGCTAGCTATCTCAACGGACAAATTTGATACAATAGCCCTAAAATTTTTAAAACCCCAAAAACCCTACCGCGAGAGTTCTTGCGTTTTATTGTAAATGGGTGGGAGTAAGATCTGCAGGTCAGACTTGCAACCTGCATCTGCTCCCTCCATCACAACGTCGACCTCCCTAACGCATACTGTCAACGGGTCCCACGAGTTCAAGATTACGGGATACTCATTATCCAAAGGTCTCGGCATCGGAAAATATATTGCATCGGAGACTTTTGAGGTTGGTGCCTACCAATGGGCAATCTACTTCTACCCAGATGGCAAGAGTATTGAAGATAATGCGGCATATGTATCACTTTTTATTGCATTGGCCAGCGAAGGAACAGATGTTAGAGCTTTGTTTGAATTAAAGCTTCTGGATCAGAGCGGGAAAGAAAGGCACAAAGTACATAGCCATTTCGGAAGAATGCTTGAAAGTGGGCCGTACACACTCAAGTACCGGGGAAGCATGTGGTGAGTTTTTTTTTTTTTTTGTTGATGTTTGATTGTTTCAGTTTGCCTAGCTCCTTGCTTAAGAATTTTGTAGAAATTATTAATTGTATCAGAAGATAATGCATTCAGGTTCTAGTCAATAAGCACTGAAGCTTCTGAGGCTTTTTAGTGTTCATTATTTTCTGCTTTATGTAAACTCAAGATATTGTTAATCTAAAATAATACAATGTATGGTAGATTGTTTCCTGGCTCGTTAAAATTTGATTAGTATCATTAGCATTATAGTGCCTTTAAGCTGCCTGGAGACCCAGTAAAGAAAAAGGGAAAGAGAGGAACATTGTCTGGGGTAAGACTATTTTCAATAGTGAGGAGACTATTTTAGTCCATAGTGTGGATAATTTCATGCATCTTATTAGACTATTTTCATTAAAACTGCATATCTGTATCCATTGGAATTTTAGCAATACATTTCTATTAGCTAATAATGTCAAATATGATTTTATAAATAAATCATGTCATCATAATCCACCTATGAATTTAAAGCCATTAACTCATGTACAAACATGGGAGAGATCTGGTTTATGTGCTGATCACTTTTTGTTTCTTTGGACATTGTGGGTTTGCCGTACATTCAATTTTTTTTTTGAATTTGTGTTTGACCTATTTTAATCTTTTCTATGTTTGAGTCAGGGGTTATAAGCGTTTTTTTAAGAGGACATCTCTTGAGACATCGGACTATCTCAAAGATGATTGTCTATCCATCCATTGCATTGTTGGTGTTGTCCAGTCTCGCACTGAAGGGCCCCAGACTTATTCTATAGCAGTTCCACCATCTAACATGGGTGAACAGTTTGGGCGTCTTTTGGAGAGCGGTAAAGGGACCGATGTCAGTTTTGAAGTTGATGGGGAGATCTTTGCAGCCCACAAGTTGGTACTTGCAGCACGATCACCGGTATTCAGGGCTCAACTTTTTGGTCCAATGAAGGATCGACACTCAGAGTGTATTAAAATTGAAGATATGGAAGCTCCAGTTTTTAAGGTCCCCCTTTCTTCTTTCTGCTTTAGTTTTATGTAGTTTCATGACGTTTAACCGATAGAACTTTCATCCATTTGTTAGCATCATGGGGTGATCTAGCAGTTTTTGAGATTTAAGAATCTGTATACTGAGAATGCTCAATGATTGCAAATGCTGATGAGTTTCCTATAAAAGCTGAAAGTTCAGGCGGATTTCACCCTTTAATGTCGTCTATGTTGCTACAGGTAAAAATGTCCCATGGATGGTTAGGATTCTGAGACTTTTTAAAATGGAAAAACATTATGTAGTCACTGTATATTTTTGGTGGAAAGATACCAGAAGGTTTTACTTTGGAGGCCTGAAGTTGAACAGTATAAAGTATGAAAAAACTTGCAACATAAGAGGCTGGGAGAGGTAAATGTGAGAGAAAAATGCAAAGGACAGTTATCTAACTGATGTTTAGATGACTGATACACCTTAAACATATTCTTCAATTTTAGGAAGTTGCAGTGCAATGTGGTGACACTTGAAAATTGGTGTCCTGTTTAAAAGCAAACATGCTTTAGCTTTGTGTAGGACTTGTATTTGTTTCATTTTGACAAGTATTCATTCTTATAACTAACTTTTATTCGCTATGCAAATTGACTAGGATGGTCTTATATATGTTATAACTAACTTATATCTGCCAAGCTACTTGAGTCAGAATGACCTTATAAATGTGAAGTAAAGACTTGGAAGAACCTGTTAAATTTTTTAAGTGAACCAAGTTAATCTTATACCATAGTAATAAACTTCCCGATTTATACTTACTGAGTTATGGTCTTATTCCTTCAATCAAACTTTGTTCTTTCAGTTTTGTGACAGATGTTGTGCCTTTCTTTTTAATTGCACGACATGTCCAACTGGTTATGATTTTGATACCGCGACCCATTGTCTTTATAACCATAAAATAAGTTATGTTTGCACGATGTATTTGGATTCATGCTAACCCAAAATATGGCTTCAAGTTATTTGCAAAACATATTAAGGCAGATTTTCCTTTCATATTGATTTGTCTACTATTTTGATCTACTTACAGTTCTATTCCTTTTTAGAGGCTGATCCGAGTCTACCAAGTTTGAGAAAGAGAATGTGTATATTCTATCATGGAATACTTAAACTTGCAACCATCATTTCTTGTTTTGTCTGCTTTGCATAAAGGTGTGCTTTTTTAAGGAGGTGTGGAGGTTCAAGTTTTAAGTTGCATTTTGACAATTAATTGTTGATTAAGTTGGTTTTGATCTAGTATTAAAATGTTGCTGAATTGGCTATTACTTTGCAGGCCTTGCTTTATTTCATTTATTGGGATGTTCTACCTGACATGCAAGAGCTAACTGGTTTAAATTCCAAGTGGGCTTTGACATTGATGGCACAACATTTGCTGGCTGCTGCAGATAGATATGGATTGGATAGATTAAGGTTGCTGTGTGAAGTGCAGCTTTGTGAAGAAATTGCCATAAACACAGTTGCTACCACCTTGGCTTTGGCTGAACAACACCACTGTCTTCAGTTAAAAGCAGTATGCCTCAAATTTATTGCCTTACCTGAAAATCTGAGGGGTAATTATTTATCACTACTCTTCCATGTGTTTGTGTGAACTGCTTCATTTGGGGCATGTTTGGTTTTGCATGGCTCATATTGGTATTGTGACAGGCAGAGAGGTTGACCTCAAATTGTTTAGAGCAAGAGCCCGAAATCACCTGATAATCGTCTTGCCCTTTTCAATGTTCAAATGGTAAAAAATTTTGAAATCACCTTGCATGGTGGAGATGTTGTGGTATATGGTTGGTGGTAAGGGTTGTGTTATCATCTCGGATGCCTTCCATAAGGTCAGACCACTTGCCTAAAAAGAACAACTAAAGAAAATTTGTAAGGTGAAACCTTAGGAGAGGGAGAGAGGTCTTCTCTTTCAAAATCATCTATCAGACAATTGCATTACTTCAGAATTGGCAGTTGTCTTCCACAAGAACATGAAAACATGAGTGTAACCTTATGAGGGAGCATGAATAGGATTAGATAGTTGTCAGTCTTGCTAGATTTTCCTTTAGTTGTAAATTTAACAGTTTTATTGCTGTTTCAGCGGTGATGCAGACCGATGGGTTCGAATATTTGAATGTCAGTTGTCCTTCAGTGTTGACGGAGCTCTTGGAACATGTTGCTAAGGTTGGAGAACATTCATTGAGTGTCACTCGCTACCCGAATGAGGTGCTTGATGGAAGTGATGTTAATGGGAGACGTGTGATGCAGAGGATACAAATATGAGTGATAACTGGTTTCAGTATCCTATTTTGGGGGAGCTGTGGACAGATGGGTTTAAGTGCTTTAATGTCAGGTGTCCTCCTATGTTGACGGAACTCTTGGACATGCCGATTGCCGCCGAGGTTGGGGTGTAACTCTCTTGTTTCCTGAATGAGGTGCTCGATGGAAGTGGGAGGCCAGTGTTGCTGAGAATACAAAATGTAACCGACAGCTATCTCCTCTTTTCTTAAACCCCTGGGAGGATGATTTCGTCTAGAATATTGTGTAGGCCTGGGTAATTTGTCGATTGTACACCCCTCCTCAATGCTGAGGTGTAAATTAGTTTCAGTATTGGAATGTGCTATAAAATCGAAAGCTTTCACAATCACGTTGCGCAGGTTCTCGTTTGACTTGAATGTGCTTTGACGCCAAATCTGTTGCTGAACAGTTGATGTAGTTTGGTTTGCTAGATTGCCGTGACCATACGATGCCAGGTGTATTTGTTGGCTAGACACGGGGCAAGAGATATAGACTGACTTTAAGCTGTATTGGTCTCGTTTGAGTTGCGTAGAATTTACAGCGCGCTGCGAAAGAGATGAGAGCTTGTGAGTTTGGAGTCAGGCAATGTCGAGGTATAAAACGACTGGGTAGATAATACTTCTGGTCTAAACGTACCAATAATTAGCAAGGGTATATTCGTTTCTTTGGAATTTATCCCGTGCGAGTATGCTGTCAACCTTTTTCCTCTGTGCAGCCATCGTGCGTAAATGCCGTAATGTGTCTATGACTAAGGGGAAAGGCAGAGATGAAGGTACCGTCCCCCTCTGTTGTTTCTTTTGGGGAAATGTTTTTTTGGTAAGAATGTAGAGGGAGCAGGGAAGCCTTTTTCTGCGTGAAAAAATGCCCAAAGTTGGGAGGGACACTCTTGGTGAGGGGACTGCCTGACTGCCTCCCCCCTCCCTGCTCTGCGTTCAAGGCTCAGATGCCTCTGTTGGCAACAACTGGGTTGGGTACATGAAATTTACTTCCATCCCTTGTGATTACCGTCTTGCCATGTGGGCTACTTGTTGTGCCAAATAAGCAGTGTTTCAGGTTTATGCAAATATGTAATAGAAATTTTTACATATGTACTGATTGAGATTGTGTTGGTCTTGATTGGCTGTTATTTTTATATTTTTTTTAAACGACTTTTCAGTAACACTGTTGAACTGCTCTAGCTGCTTTCTAACATGTTCCCTATTATTCGATTGCCCCATTATATACCAATATTCTGAGGTTTATTTTCCAAGTTTATTGTGAACGCTTAGCTGAATACAGATTTATCATCTAGAGTTTGACTGACCGATTGTAACGGTGAGGCTTCAGCTTCAAACCACCATTAAGCTAATGTGGTAACTCAATCCAAGTGGGGCAGCGTTTCTTGTAAACAAGCGTATAGCAAGCAGCTTCAGCACGACCATAGCAAAAACTCATTTTACGTCAATGGCTCCAGTCACTATTGAAAGTTCAGGTGTGGATGGGGTCTTGGACATTAGCTCAGAGGTCCCATGGGAGTTATTGCCGCAGGAGGTCTTGGGTTCGGGTCTCCACAGCAGCATTGGGAGTAAAACTTGTAATTGGGAGTAAAATGTATTCACTTTCCTAAAAAAAAAAAAAAAAAAGTTCAGGTATAGATGAAAGTAAAGCAAAGGGCAAAACAAAACAAAATCAAGTTCTTAAAACGCTAGCAGAATTTTCTTTCAAAAGGAAAAAGTGTCTTATTCAACATACAACATGATAAGTCATGTAACTGGTATCTAAATTGGCCGTAACAGATACAGGGAAAAGCCAGCAAAAGGTGGTGGTCCACTGCTTTTGCTTTTTTTCCTTCATAAATACTTTTCCCGTTCCGAATGACGGTTAACAAATGCATTCCCTTACTTCTAGTCCCAAATTAATAAGGTTAACACATGCAGACACCACTATCTATCTCCTTACCCAGAAATCTAACGTCACAAATCTTACAACAGGGTCCTGATGCGAGCTGAGCGCTTGAGAACGGAATTCAACTTTTTGAACTGCACCAGCTTCTCAAGAAAACAGTTGAGTTCATGATCATCACTCCCACCATTGGATGCCGTCAGCCAGCCATATTTGATGCGACTGGTCAGGTAAAATACTTATCTGTAGTAATTTATGCTCATTTTAATACCAGTGGCTAGGTCCACCTTGAGCTGCAGCCACTTTCCTGGCAATAAAAGGTTTTGGTTGTACTGTCGTTGATCCTTCAATGCCCTCGTCTTTTTGCTCACTCTTGCAGCTAGTATTTCTACCAGGATATGCACATCCTGAAGTAGGGTATTGAGTAGGAAGGCCGGGGTTCCGAGCCATCCTTTGTTGTTGATCATAGGGCTCAGCTGCAGTTGAAGTGCAGTTGTTGTAACGTAGTACTGATCCAACTACTTTTCCTGGTCTTGCTCCACCACCTATCTCAACAATTCATAGCACAAACGATAAGTAAATGATAAAATTATCCTCCAAATGAAGCTAAAACTCTGTTTGGAGGGAAAGATTCTCTATTGATGCAGCCATAAAAGAATGGCCCATGAGTCTAGCATGAAATCAGTAGGTAAGAAAAAATAGGAGACATTCTGCATGTTTTTACATTCAAGTCAGATTCCTACATTATTTCTAAAACAATAAAGACGGTTGCTAGAATCTCCAGGTGCTCTTTCTCATCACTTAATAATGGTGCTTCGAAGTAAAATGGATAAACCTCACCTTGAACCCTCTGAGGAACTTGCAGCGGGGCCCTTGTCATGGGGATGGCACAACTTCTGTCTACTTGCTTCTCTGGCTCCTTGATGACACATTTGGAGAGATCTTCAGTCACGCCTGCTTGATTTTGGGTGGTTTTATCTGCATAGAACACACACGCCCTACAGACAAAAGGGAAAAATCAATAATGGACTTAGGAGTTGAATGTAGCTTCTGATAAAATATAATACCTTGGTAAAGAGGCGTGTTGCCTTTCAGGAGGGGGCACTGTACTCCCATTTCCATAGTGCTCCTCAAGGTATGCAAACTGCTTCTTGAATTGGTCAACAGCACTGCACAAGGAAATATGAGTCTCATTTACTCCCAACAAAAGGCTGTAATACATAAAACAAGATTTCTTTATGCAAGTGAATTGAAAAAAAAACGAAAAGGATAACTAAAATGCATGGCAGCATCACAACTTAAGTTTGGTATTTAATTTTGTGACAACAAAATTAAGAAAAGAAAGAAGAATCATAGCAAATAAGAGAAGGCAAGACAGTTTTCAAACGAACTCTGCAGAATTTCAAGAAGTCAATTGACTCTTGGAATATACTCCTGTCTAGTGAAAGAAAAGTACAAGAAGAACATAAAACAGTTAAGATTTTTCTCTTTGGAGAAAAGCAAGATAAAATGGTAAAGATTAAAAAACACAAAGAAGAGAGGAGAAGATTGGAGAAAAGAAAGGAGGATATTTAGTGGAGCAAGCCAGGAAAAAATAGCTGGTTCTCTGCTATGTTAGAACCACTTTGCTGCAACAGCTGCTCGGTCTCATGAACAGCACCAAAGGATAAACCCAGTCTTTGCAATAAATACCCTGCTTCCAGCTGTGCATATCCTGGTTGAAGTACTAGCTGCAAGACAGTGAACCGACGAGGACATTGAAGGATCGCCACAGCTCAATCAAAATCTTATATTGTTAGGAATGTGGTTGTAGGTCAAGGTAGACTTAACGATTGGCACCACATCAGCATATATTCCTACAAACACAAGTATTGACATGGTTGGGCATCTAAATGTGTGAGTTATTATCATAAACTTGATTTCGTTCCTCAATCAATGCCACAAATTACTTTGGACATGGTTTGTTAAGCAAATGACTTGTCAAAGTGAGACTTGATGGTTGGGAGAGAGGAATTCCAATTGGCTAACTCCTGTTTAGCTTGGCATGCAGAGTCACTTTCTGTTTTTCAAACAGTATATTTGCCTCTCTAGGATGTGGCAACGGTGTAAAGTTTTGGAAAAACTAGGCTTGGTACCTCTCCCTTCAAAGTTTTGATTTCCAGGACTGTTTTCAATGGCCTAGGATCAAGAAATAAAGTGCTCAGCAGTTCTTGTCAGACAAGGAAGCAACAGGACTGTTTTCAATGGCCTAGGATCGAGAAGTGCCCAGCTGTTCTTGTCAGACGAGGAAGCTACTGACTAAAAAGTAGGGAAATGCATTTGTTAACCGTAACTTGAAACTAGCAAAACATATAGGAAGAAGGAATGCAATGCAGCATAAAACTACCTTTTGCTGTTTTTCCCTAATTCTTTAATAGTCTATTTAGACACTTATATATCTTTTTTGAAAGATATTTAGACACTAATTTCATTTGTCTTATCCAATTGAGTTTAGGATAAGAGTCTTGATCTTGTGACAGAATTGTGCTGGTATTTTCAAAGTTGACTATTTAGACACTTATATTTTTTTTGAAAGACATTTAGACACTAATTTCATTTGTCTTATCCAATTGAGTTTTGGATAAGAGTCTTGATCTTGTGACAGAATTGTGCTGGTATTTTCAAAGTTGATATTGGATAACACACTCATACTGCACAAAAAGCCAATGCTTTTTCCTTTAAAAAATAAATTAAGTTGATATATTCTACAATTCCGCTCCATTGTGTTGATTTACAACCTAAAGTCATCATCATCCGGTCCTTGCTACCATTTGTGGTATATACGACTTTTTAGTTTGGACCATAGGTCTGCGAGGGTATATTAGCCAATGCATTTATAGAGTAGTCTCAACTACCAACATCCAAAAATAGACTACTCAACAGCAAGGCTTCCACTGCGAAGGGTCTAATTGAGGCAGCAACCAAAAATGTGCTCATTTGGGTTACAAGTATGCATGGCTTACCACCGTTCCCCCTCCTAGTGCTCAAAAAATAGTGGAGTCGAGTAATACAATTTGCAGTATCTAAGCCACCCTTTGTGGCGCAATGGGAATCTCCTCAGAGCCTTTAATCAAGTTAAATTTCGATGGATCTTCAATGGGCCATCTGGGTCAGGCAGAAATTGGAGTAATAAGGAACAGCTATGGAGAAGTCATTGCATAGTCAGGTACAACTGGGGTGTGTGGACCAAATGCAGCAGAATCGAAGGCCTTACTCGCTAGAGTTAAAATATTGAAACAACACCAGTCCAGTTGAGATCAAAGGAGATTCACAGCTGGTTGTAGGATGGACCACGAAGTTAGGGTCTGCCCCTTGGGTTCTAAAAAGCATCTTTGATGAGATAGCTGAGCTCATCACAAATTGGAGAATTGCCTGGATTGCTAGCTCACGATCAGCTAGCTCCCTAGCCAACAAGTTACCCAAAGCAGGGGTCTCAAGCACTGGACTCAACACGAGCTGCTCCGTTGAGCAGCTGATATGAAGTGGCTAAGAGGGCAATGCCACTGTATTTCTACTGTTGTACTCTATTCCACTGCACTAGTATCTTTACCATGTTTCCAGATCAATAAGAGCATCACTCTCAAAAAAAAAAAAAAAAAAAAAAAAACTCATTGTCGTATATTTTAGTAGATTGACAAGTGCTACAACACCCATAATCAGAAAATAGACTGTGACTGAACCATTTATAATCCCTTTCCAATGATGTATATTGTACATTATATTTTTTTAGCTCTTAATGAATCCTAGGTGCAAACCCTTATGTACATGTGACATCATCCTCCCAAGTTTCTCTCTTCAATGACTTAGCTCATATAGCCTAAATTGGCAAGGATGAAAATGGCAGGTGCAAACTTAGGTCTTATGATCAAGCAGCCAATGATCGAACATCACTGAAAGAAGAGGGATAATGCTGAAGCTGTATAATAGGGTAAGGTTCTGATGGTGTGCTTGAAAAATGTGAAACCCAAAAATTAACTTTAACAACACATACTTGGAAATAGTGGAAGTCAAGGGCATGTGAATAGTAGGATGATTCACTTTGGTTAGAATAAGCCCCTTTTTGTTCTCTTTCCTAAGATTTTTACGAATGATGATTTCAAAACTAAAGCAATCAGCTATAAATCAAGAATATTTGTCTAGTAGGCCATAGTCCATAAAACAACCCTCTCTTAAGCGGATAAACTGGTATAAAGGAGCTGGTTTTCTAACCTCATTTTTCAAAATGACATTGCCGAATGATACTGAAATTCAGCTTTAATGTTTTTAATTTTAAAACTCACTAGCTGCCTTTTCTTGCGAGGTTGACAGAAAATACAGTTACACAAAAGATTACCTACCTTGGGTACATGAAGCCTGTTGGTTCTGCACCTTCCAGATACTCCTTCAGCATCTTTGGATGGTACTCAAGTATTTCTCGGTAAATTAGTTCTCTTACATCCTCCTTTGTGATCCTGCGTCTTTCAAACTCAAATTCCATTTTTGTAACAGGTTGAGCAGAAGGCTCCCTCTCAACCTTTGCCAAGCTCCTAAAATAGGGATCTGCTAAAGCCTGACACCTTATGGCACAACTTTGCTCTATTAGTCATAGTATACACCTAAATAAACAACTTAAAGCAATGAAACAAGAATTGCACCACCACAAAGAACAAACAGGCCAACTCTACCTCCTCTGCCGTTGGTCTGTCCTTTGGTTCAAATGCCAACATCCTCTCTAACAAACGAAGAGCAAGGGGATCGGCATTGGGAAATTTCTGCAAGAAAGGTATAGGTTTCTTTTTCCTCATACTGCTTAGGTATCTCCTAGCTTTCTCATTCCTTACCTGTAAAAACAAATTAAAGTTGAATGAATCCACTGCAATGCTAGAGGGGTTTGCCTAATTCAATCAAATAAGCACTAACAGAAGAACTAAGAATATGCACAACCATCAAGAAAAAGTTCAATGATAGGAAAAGACCCTTGCTATAGCATCAGGAGAAGGTGTCCCCAGCAGATCGGTCATCAAATCCAGTTGGTGGACAACATTTTTTCCGGGGAAAAGAGGCTTTCCAGTTAAAACTTCTGCAAAAATGCATCCAATGCTCCATATATCTATTGCTGGAGTGTACTGCAATAAGACAGTGATGACAATAATCAACAGTCCAATTGCCATTGTAAAACCAAAAAAGAGAAGACCCAACATTACATTTTGGAATGATTTGGATTCCTAAAATTTAATAAAGACACCAAACGAAAGGATTACTATAAAGAAAATGAAAATCAATTTTATTTAATTGCAAGAAGTCTAAGGATCTTACCAATTAAAAGAAATGTAGCAGCAAAAATGCATTCAAAATGATGCATTTTGTTTTATATGAATAAAATAACACATTTATATATGGACTAACTTAACAAAAGAAATACTATATGCAACAGCATTAAAATTAAGTTTAAAATGAGGTAATTTCTAGGTAAACAAATAATATAAGTTCTAACCGACTATATTATTCACAGAGATGAAATGAGATTTTGAGTTACTCTTTTAATGAAAATAGAGGAACAAGCAGATCAACATCCCACTATTTTTTCAGGAAAAGGTAAAATTGTATTAAGGTGAAAGGAAAAAAACATTTGAGCTTTATTCACAACAATTTACTTTCTGCTGCACTCTTCAAAAGCTTCTACTGAGTTAAGGATCTGGCTCTCGCCTGTGCATTGACAATTTTCTTGCAGCTTTTTGCTCATCCTTTAAGGAAGGTGTGTGATTTGTCTATGGTTTTCTTCTGATTTCTTCTATCAGGATTTATTCATGGCATTGACTTCAAAGGATCATTTAGTAGTAGGCGATTCTTTGGAAGTCATGGGTGTCGGTTTAGAAACAAATTGAGTGCCTAATGTATTGATAGTCTTTTCTGCTTTTACTATTGTAATATCATTATTTATTGTACCATTCTCAGAAATCAATAAAAAGGCTCGCCATTTAAAAAAAAAACTTCAATTTTGCGATAAGATTTGAAAATTTTCCAGATTTACTTTTATTTCCTACATGCATAATACAGCAACAGTAATTTCTTTAGGAGGAACAGTAAACAATTAGGTAATTGGGTTCTCTTGAAATACTTTTATTATGGAGGACAAGCTTCCTATTGATGTTCCTAATCCTAATTTTGTTTTCCTTTTTGCCGGCTTTGAGCAGGCCTCTTTAATTTTGTTTGAAGAAGCTCTTTATGTCCTTTAATGAAAACTAAAAATAAATCTTTATGTATATTTTATATTCTTTTCCTCTCTCTTGCATTTCTAACCATTCTCAAAGAAAGAAAAATGCTTCACAACAACTCACTTTATACTATATATTTTAGGTTTCCTAGATTCAAAGAATAATGAGGTAGCAATTTGTTCCTTTAGTTATTAAATTTTTTGGTGCGAAGTCCTCGATCAATAAGGCATACTGTATCAAAAAAAAAAAAACGCCTATTGGAGGCTTCATATTTTTCTCCATACATTTACAAATTCAAATCATAATGTGTTTGAAGTGAAAAATGGTAAAGTTTCAGTACCTTTGAGAAGAAGGACCCACATAATTCAGGAGCTCTGTACCACCTAGTAGCAACATAGTCCTGAAAGTAAGGCAAACATACAATCAATTGATTTGGTGATAATAACATCAAGGATTAACATTGCCGAGAACATTAGTTAGCTCATAGTTACAGATTCCACAACAAGATATACCGTCCAGAATATAGCAGTGGGAGTATCATTGAAGGCCACCCTAGCAAGTCCAAAGTCACAGATCTTGAGCTTGCAGTCAGCATTTGCTAAAATATTCTTTGGTTTCAGATCACGGTGAAAAACGTTTGCTGCAATTTGAGAGATTCCACCAAGGAAATTATCAGGCTCTGGGAAAAAATCAGCTCTTCCACTTCCAGTTATGAGAACTATAACATTCTTTTTTAAGGGGGGATTTGTATATCATGTAGAAAGTATCATTCTTTTTAAAATGAGAAAAAAAGTTGAGAAACACATATCATGCTTAAACCATATAAAATCAATAAGATGAGCGGTCACTATGACAGTTACCCTCACACAGGTTCAATGTAGCATAGCCTCCTTTGAATAGTCAGTGCAGAAAAAGTGTTCTATGCTAGATTTTCTGATTCCAGGTAGGGCACATTCACATTTGGAAAATTAGGGGCAATTTATTACCTGTATGTATGTATTTCAAGCCACGAAGGAGCTGATAAAGGAAGAATTGGTAATGTTCTGGTGTCAAATCATCATTTGCCTTAATGACCTGATGCAGATCAGACTCCATGAGCTCAAAAACAACATATATGTCTTTGAATTCCCTTCTTGAAGGAGGTAAAAGGATGTGTTTTATCTCCACAATATCAGGATGACGAAGAAGTCTCAGAAGTTTAATCTCACGAAGTATGCGAGTTGCATCAGAGACATGTTCAAAAATATCATTAATCTTCTTGATAGCAACTTTTTCCCCAGTATGTGTGTCAAGTGCAGAGCAAACAACTCCGTAGCTTCCTTTGCCTATTACCTCTTCTATCCTATACCGGTTACCTTCACCATATTCTGTGAAGAAGTCCACCTCTGCAGGTGCCTAAATCACAGATATAAGAAGCATAAATAAACACACTGTTGCATAGCTTCTCAAAGATAGTTTAGAGTCTCATTTCAATCATAAAATTTACTCAAGCCAACACTCAGAAAAATAATAAGATAAAAACTTAGCATTTGAGATGCAAAACAGATTTTTATGAATGTAGGGGCACCAAAAAAAGCAGGCCAAGTTGCAAGTACAGAGGAATCAGTAAAATTTTCAGTTGAAGCAATTAAGTAGAAAGTCGATGAAGATATGTAATAAGTTATAATTATGGGCTTAGCGAGTCCCTACCCATAAAAATAATGAGAATAAGAAAATTCAACCATTTGCACCTCAAAGAGATACCACTAATATAGAGGCAAACTCTAGTTAGTGACAACTCTAAGTGGACATCATTAAGAATGTGGAGCAGGATAGAAAATTAAGGTTATATTTGATAATAAAATCTGTAAACAAAATATAGCCAGATTTTTGTAGAAAAAGATACAGCTAAAAACGCATTAAAATTAATGATTACAACAAAGCAATTGACTAGTATATCATTCCAATAAATAATTACCTTCCTACGATGCTCCTGCTGCATAGTAACAAGAAAGCCTCAGAACCCTTCAAATTCGAAGATTGAAGAGAACATGGCTTGAAGAAGAAGTTGAAACAGATGTAGCCTCAAATCCAAAATCTCTGACGAGGAGGAAACACGATTGCAAGACTGAGAGAGGGCAAATACCAGTTCCTTTGTCACGTATTCCCCAGCCAAGAAGACCTGAGAAGAACGAAGATCCTCAGAGCAAGTAAACCAGACTGGTAGAATCGACTGGAAAAATGAAAAATCAAAGAAGAAATAACTCTACGTCAGCTAGAAATTTGAGAAGAAAATTTACAGGGGAAAGGGAAAGAAGAAAAGAACAGAAGATCTTAACATCGAAATACACGAGAAAATGGAAAACATAGCATGTTAAAATTCTGGGTGAAAGCACGGGAGCATCGAAATGAATGGCTTTTAGACAATCCAAACGTCACGACAAATAAAGAAAAAAGAAAAAGATCCAGACTCGACTGGAAAATGATCAGAATTTATACGTTGAATTACACCAAACCAACCGCCACAAAATTAAAACACCTGACAACATTATCAGCTGCAATAGAATTCTACAGTAACAAGATAAATAAGAAACATTTCGAAATATTATGTCGACACCAGGAAGCAACTCCAAACTTATCACAGTCGCGAGATCGCAACCAATCCAACCAAACACAAAGCACGCGACCCAGATGCGTGAGTCGCACGGGAGCATACAAAACGAGATCGCATCGCACAACGAGGAGAGTCCCCCCACTGAATGCGGCACCAAACGACTACCACACTAAAGAACGGATAACACAGATAAAAAGAAGCAGAAAATGCGGAATTGAAGGAGGCAGACTACACTAACTTTACCGAGATCAGAGCAAGGCGGAAAACACAAAATCTGGCGCGTACCAAAACGCAGCAGAAACAGCTGTCTTCTCCCTTTTTTGTCAAGTTAGGGAGTCGTTAACTTTCAAGTAGGATCGGATTATGAGAATGAGCTAGCGACGACAGAAGACAGCCTCCCCGATGTCCTCTCCTCAGTTCTCTCTCGCTGAGATTTCACAGAGCAAAAACTACACATAAATACCATAGCCATTAACCTCGCATCGTAGAGGCGTGGGAAAACAAAAAAAAAAAAAAAAAAAACAAAAGAAAGAAAGAACAGAAGCGCGTCGAAGTGTCGAAGAATCAAAGGCGACCGAATACGCAAAAATAAAATAAAAAGACCGCGAGAAATCGAACGACAGCAAAAAATAAAAAATATTCGCGATAATAAAATAGAAAAAAAAAAAAAAACCAGTTAAGTTGTGGCCTGCGTGTGGACGTCTCGACAGAATTCCAAACAATTATCACTTGACACCTAATTAATCCACCACCACACCATTATCTTTAAATAATTCTATTTTATTTTGTCTAAATTATTTATTATTAAAAAAAAAAAAAAAAAAAAAAGCCTGAAGACAGCTAGGATTCTCTAGTCTAGAGACCATAACTTGACTTTCCCTGTTGGATACTGCCGCCGTCTCCCACTTGTCAGGACATATTCGACGATGCTTCTTCAATGAACCGAGTGTGAGGAGCCCGGGATTTCTACGCCGTCGGATTTGGGACCCGCGAGTGATACTGCAGCCACGCGTTCCGCTAGGTTGTATTGTGGCGGTAATTTGTGATTTAACGCAATAATGTAGCTTCGCTTTGTTTCTTTTGTGGTTCGGACTTAGGTCAGGAAGTGGGGGCGCCGTGGCGCGGCTTCAGTGGCGCGTGGCCGACGCGGCGATGGTAGCCAATCGTAAGCCGCGGTTTGGGATTTCTGTTTAGAGAAAATATGCGGGATGAAAAGCCACGTGGCACCGCTCCAGAAATGGTGGGCGGGGGCCGAATCGCAGCGGCGGAGTGTCGGTGCCCCGCCCTCGGCGGCGAGGAGGAACGAACAGGGACTGATCGAAGAAGGACAGACAGAGAGTATATATAAAATATATATATATATATAACGAAATTACTTAAATACGTAAATAAGAAGAAGTGATCTAATCCATTGATCTTAATGCTATTGCTAATGAAGTAGTTAGCAAATATCGTAAAAAAATTGATGCCTACAATGGTAAATTTTGAAATAAAATACTAATATCAAAATCACATGGAATTTTAGTTTATTTTCCGTATTTCTTTAGAACTTTATTTTTATAATGAAAAATTAAACATGCAAAATATAGAACTAATTACTAATACATTCATTTGTTATTAGATTAGCATGAAGAAAGAGATATTATTATTATTGTTGTACGCATCAAAATGTGCGTGGCCCAAATCCGATAAGCCCAACAACCCATCGGCCCTTCAAACAATGACCATGGGTAAGCTTTAATCATCATCAAAGTCTGTTGCGGCAATCCACTACGAAGTCCAGCCGTATTGCCACATCACCAGCACAGTCAGCACCTCATCAGCAAAGAACCGTCGAATCAGTAGGAGCGAAAAGAGGGTCATGATCCTGGTCTCCCTCTTTCCCTTTCTCCCTCAACTTCACGAGCAGAAAAGGGATCGTGATCCCTTTTCCCAGGCAAAATCTCTCAACAACTACATAGACAGGCTACAAAAGGCCAAAAGTTCCCTGTTCCAAAAGTTGGGAAAAATCACATTCGAAATACTCTCTCTCTCGTTCCCAAATCGAAGGTCCAAAACTCCCTTCACCGAGAAGAGTTCCTTACGCACAGAAGTTTTTTCACCGCAAAGAAGTTCAACATCTGCAGTTCGTCGCTCTACAGCTCGACCAGAATCAATTCTACACCGTCGTCGGCATCGTCATAAGTCGAAACACACGGAACACAAATACTTCCGTCCGACCGACAAAAGCCACACCAGATTGTGTACGTTCGTTTCTGTAACTCGAAGTCTTGACGACGACCTCACAGGAGCCAAAATTTTACCAAATTCACACGAAAATGGAAGCCTAGGAGAGTGAACTCGCATTCCTTGATATTTACAACACACACTGTAACAAATTTATTCTAAAGTAATTGAAAACTTCTCTCGGTCGCGCCTCTTCGCGGACCGGTGGATTTTCGGTGAAACAATTGTTATTATTTATTTATTTCTTTTGTTTTTCTAAGAGTGGGGAGGCCAGGAATCATATTTTTTTCTTTTTAGAAGAGTCTTATCCTTTTTTCTTTTTTTTTTTAATTATTATATTATTATATATGGTATAATCAATAATGTATATTTTGACCCGAATTGGGGTGAGAGTCGTGAGACTCGGCTTTGGCCGAGTCGATGAGTCGGGACCCCGAGTCGAATCGTCCAACTATAACGAGATTAAAAGCCCACTGCCTTCTTTCTTCTTCCCATGAATCCCTACTAGCAACCACGGTTCTCCTTATTCTCGTCGTTGACGAGGAGCGGCGCAGCCGAACGAACCACCTGAAAGGTACTTCTTTCCAATCCCTAGGCTTTAGTCGTGAAATTTTTAAATTTATCAACTCGATTAAATCGAAACGCGAAATCACGACGGGAAGTATCTCATCATTGCATTATCCAACTAGCGCTGCTGCGCTGAGCTTGTGGGGTGCTTTGCCGAGCATGAAAAAGTGCCCTGTGTTTTTTCAAGCGAACTCATGCGTTCACTCTACAAGCTCCCTGTTCATGGCACTTATACATAGTTGTGTTCCCAAGGCTTACCCAAGATATGAAGCCCTGGAGATAGTGGATACACGAAAAGTCCGTGCCTTTTTACTTTGTGTTGATTAAGATTCTCCACTTCTCCCTGAACACCGCCTACTAAAGATTATGCTTGTTGTGGTTCGGTTTTAAAATTAGAAGTCGTAATGTATTTCCTAGTACAAATAAGTGACTGTGCCAGCTCATTTAGCAGTCGGACAGAACACGACAAGCGTTTGATGGAAAACTTTAGGAAGAGTCATTTTATTGGAATTCAGCGATTCACGTATATTTCCAAATCGGATGAATGGAAGTTTGCTATTTTATATCTATAATTTGAGATTGAGATTCTGGATCCATAGGTATTTTTAATTGGAACAAAAGCTTGCATGTGTATGAAAAATCTTGCTTTTGGTATTCAGTTAAACAAATTGTTGGTGAACTTAAACTGCTGTATGGAAATTTCCCGATTGTTTTTGTTCATAAACTGCTAAACCATGATTTTAGATCCATTGGAGCTTTCTACGCAATCCCTTAGGGGAATATGAATTGAGAAAAAAACCTCTTATTTGCAGGATGTGCAATTCTCGTGCTTTGGCCTCTTCTTTTCGTTTTCTTTTTGAGAATGTCCCATAAGAATGAATCTATCAAGTCTTTTCTGTTTGGAACAATAAAACGAAGACTCTGCAGCATCTGCTTGACCCGTTAGCCTGTTGCTCAATTTGGATGTTGTTTGTGGTAAACTATGATTAGATTGTCCACTGACTTTACTGAGCCCGTGGAAGTGGAAATTGATTCCAATGCTGTCACTAGCCAGTGCAAGCACTCTTCTCACTCTCCATGGAGACATTCAAGCTTCTTTTCCTTATTTATTTTCAAGAACTATTTTGGTTCGTTATTGGTCTGCATCAATGGGTCCACTAATGGCCTTGCTGATAAGCTGGCCAAAGAACAGTTGATCATCATTTCGGATTTTTTGTGAAATTCACCATTTTCAGAAAAGATAAAAGTCTGTTAATTCTATGTTCATTGCCTTCTACTGGTGTGTCTTCGAGTACTTGATTGATATCGTTTGGACTTAGCAACTTCAAGCTTATTTTGCCAGGACTTATGAATATGGAATGACTTCAAGTTTCATGAATTTTTGACAAGTCTTTTTTTGAGTTCTGTTGTAAATTTTAAAGTTTTTCTCCCCATCTAGCACCTTAGCCCAAAGCTGCATTTTCTTCCATCTCCATTCCTGTCCCTAAAATTGCATTTTTCTCTACCCTGATTCCTGACGAATGGGCTAAAGAGGAACCCACCCCCAGGTTTTCCTGAGTCAGGTAGGGTCAGGTTCTTCCAGCTACTATTCTCTAATCAGAATTGAGAATCAGTGACAAAATCAGATAAATATCATGTGGTTCTACTATGAAAGTGAAATGAAAAATATTGAGAACCAGGTGTGTCCCCTGGTTTGATAGGTCAGTCATCCACTCCCTTGCCCGCTTCAAAGGAAATGAGAGCAAGGTTTTTGCTATGAATATTGGCAATGATACATGTTCAGCATTTAGGGGTTCTGTCTCCGTAAGACTAGCTTGTGGTGGAGTGATCTTATTCTGCACCTAGTTTTTTGAACCCTGTTTTTGTAGTGTTGTTATGGAGCTACTTACTCATCTCCATTCCATATGCTCAGATTGTGGTTTTTCTGTAACTTTTTACTTCTTTTCCTCTTACGTTGCTGGTAATCTATCTCATGTGTGTATATATATATATATATATTTTTTTTTTTTTTTTTTGCTGTATGATTCTTATTTTTATACATTATTTTGAGCTTAGAAATAATATGTGATGCTTGAGGCTGTAATATTTTTTCTGATACTTGCTTGGCATGATTGAATGTGGTTGGTGTAGTTTTAACTTCCCTTCTTTTCTGGTTAAATTTTCGTTATGTAGATCTGCAGAATGGAGATTTGAGCATTATTGCAGAATTGATTCTTTAGAATCTCTCTGTAAGTGCACGGTCAATGCTGATGCCTAATTGATACATAATCTGATTATGGTGGAGTCTGTATTATGAAGAGTGTAGCTTAATTTTAGACTGTTATGACGTTACTTTAGGAACTCTTAAGTTTTAGGCTCCCTTGTTTCAGCAATGGAGTTGTCAAGCATATAAACCAATGAAATGCCTCTGCTCTTTTTGTGTACTATAAATATTTTTTATTGTTTTGCAGAAATATCAATTATTGTCTACGCCTATTATTTATTGCAAGTTTTGAAGATGGCTCAAGAAAGCATGGAGGGAATGTTCATTTCACAGCAAACAATTGGCAGCGTCCTCTGCTGCTTGTGTGGCATTTCTATGCAACCAAATGCTGCAAACATGTGTGTCAAATGTCTGCGTTCCCAGGTAGATATCACTGAAGGACTTCAGAGGCATTTGATAATATACCACTGTCCAGATTGCAACAGCTACTTGCAACCACCCAAAACTTGGATAAAAGCAAATTTAGAGTCCAAGGAGCTTCTAACCTTTTGCATAAAGAGGTTAAAGAACTTGAACAAAGTTAGGTTGGTTCATGCAGAATTTATTTGGACAGAGCCACACTCAAAGCGGATTAAAGTAAAATTGAGAGTTCAAAAAGAGGTTCTTCATGGGGCAATTTTGGAACAGGCTTATATTGTTGAGTACGTCCAGACAGATCGCTTATGCGAATCATGTTCACGTGTCCAGGCGAATCCTGACCAGTGGGAGGCTTCAGTGCAGGTTAGACAGCACGCTTCTCATAGGAGGACCTTTTTCTATTTGGAACAGCTTATTCTTAAGCATGATGCAGCAGTTCGGGCTATCAGGATTAAACAAATGGATCAAGGCATTGACTTTTTCTTTGGAAACAGAAGCCATGCTGTCAAGTTTGTTGAGTTCCTGGGTAATGTGGTTCCTATTCAGAGTAGGGATGACAAACAGCTTGTTTCTCATGATCTAAAGAGTAACAAATATAGTTACAAGTACACATTTTCAGTGGAAATTTCTCCCATCTGCCGAGAGGACCTGATTTGTCTACCACCTAAGGTCGCAAGAGGTTTGGGTAATCTGGGTCCTCTTGTACTGTGCACAAAAATAAGCAATAGCATTATGCTTTTTGACCCATTTACACTGCGCCAGTCCTACTTGAACGCAAATCAGTACTGGGGTATGCCTTTTAAATCACTGCTTTCAAGCAGGCAGCTTGTGGAGTACATAATCTTGAATGTAGAGGTTGAGTCCTCTGTTGTAAGTGTTGGTGGTTCAAAGTATTGCTTAGCAGAGGCTCAGGTTGCACGAGTCTCGGATTTCGGGAAGAATGATAACATATTTCACATTAAAACCCATCTTGGTCATCTTCTTAGTCCCGGTGATTATGCACTCGGTTATGATCTATATGGTGCTAACTGCAATGATCTTGAACTGGACAAGTACAAAAACCTTGTTCTGCCCGAGGCAATCCTAGTAAAGAAGAGTTATGAGGAGAAACATCAAAAGAAACGAGGCAAACCTCGTAGTTGGAAGCTTAAAACATTGAACATGGAAGTAGATAATCCAAAGAGTAGGGCCGAGGAGGACAAGAGGAATACTGAATATGAAGAGTTTTTGAGAGATCTGGAAGAGAATCCAGACTTGAGGTTTAACATTTCACTCTACAGGAATAAGGAATACCAACCTTCAGAGGTAGCATCTGTCACTGATGGAGGTGATGTTCCTTCTGTGCCACTTGAGGAGTTACTCGCTGATCTTGACCTCAGCGACGAGGATGAGGATGGTGATGAAAATGCGGGCAATGCGGACGATATGAGGGAGTGATGACTTTCTTCAAAATTCTCATTATATATTATACAAGGTTTGATTTGTTTTTTGGAGGCTGTTGATACAGAATTCATCTTATTGCCTATTACAAATTGTTTTCCTCAAGAAAAGATGGTTATAGCATGTACTACTTATTTCTACTTAATTGGTGCTGTATCTGTTTGTTGTTTTTTGTGCCAATGTTTATATGTAATTCTGAGTTAGGTTATAAGAATCTTATGTGCCAGATGGTGGTGTTGCTATTTTACTCTTTCTGTGACAGCTGCTTGCTGTTCACATGGTAAGGGTAATGCATCAATCTTCAATTCAAAACAAGTCAGGAATAAGTTTATGGTTGTGCATGCTTCCATTTTTTCCCTTTTTATGGTGATGAAACTGAGGCCACTTCATTTGAACATGAAACCAAACCATCCCAGGGTTTTTCTTGGCATGGTACATCTGGATTTATCTTTGCATTATTTATGCCTTAAATGGATCGGATGCATGTCTAGCCACATGCTTTGCTGGACAGCGCTTAAAATGTCCCTAGTGAATCATTCGTGGAATTTTGTTTTTGAATGATTACACAGCATGCACAGGTACCATCAACTGTAGCACTAAAATGTCTCGGACGCGACTAGTAATGTCATTATTACTTTGAATATTTCTTTTGGGTTCTCCAGTGTCGCTACAATAAGTTTTAGATAATTGGCAGGGCCAGATATTTGTGTTAGGTGGCCGATTTTCAAACAATTTGATTATACTCAGATTAATGGCATGAAGTAGAATCACACAGCCGTCCATTATATTTATCTGGTCCTTGATGAGTACTTTTTGAGCCATATCTGGAATATCTAATCGCCCAACTCTCATTCCTTTCTCCCTGCTGGGGATTTGTATCTTGTCTAGTTCTCAATTCTCTAATAATCAGCATACAGGACATATTCTGTGACTCTCATATATTTCTTCCTTTTCTGTCTCATTGTCAGAAACTTATACATGGTGTTGGCTCACAAACAATATAGGCTGAACCTCAGTCTGTTATCAACAAAAGGTGCAGTTTGGTTAGCAGCCTTCAACTCAAACTCCGCCTACCGTCACGAGCGGAGAACAGCAATACAGCATTGGGTGGAAAGCTCTGATTTTGATTTTACATGTTTGCAAAATCTAGCTGATGCTTTGTTTTGGTGAACCCTTTATGTTAAAGAATGTGAGAATGTATTTCTCGGAAGCTAAAGTTATTCCAGAGTGAAGTTACGAGATAAATATGTTATAGAATAGGGATGTTTTGTATCTGGGGGATTGATGCTTTAATAACCAACTACTGTTTTGTTTTTCCTAGAAATAATGGTTCATCAGACTGATGGTTATCTCATAGGTTTGATTAATATAATTATCATTGTTATTATTTTTATGAGCTCTCTCTTCCATGAGGGTTTTGTTCAGTGTTTTAAAAACCAAACTGAACTGGCCCATCTGACCCGGTTCACTGTAACCAATATTACCAAGTTCAACCAAAACTGGACAGAGCTCCCATTGGATGGCCGGTTTGGTTTTTAAACATTGGTTTTGTTTTGTATTTAAACATATAATTACTCACATAAGACTGATGGTTTAACATATAATTACTCACATTTTAGCCATAGATGATACAAATCCAAACAACGTAATGTTACAATTACATTTGTTCCTCGTAATGAAATAAGTTACAAAGTGTCACCTCCATCTGCAAGTGCTTTCTTGGTCTCTCGAATTTTAGAGTTATGTTTCACACTAAGTGTCAATTTATTTATTTATTTATTTATTTTTATATGCATCATTACATTGTAAATAGTCAAAAAATTTAACGGATAAATTGTTAAAATATTAAATATGTTCATAAATCATTAAATTATAAAAATAAAATGTTTTTAAAAATTATATATGTAAGTATCCTAAATGTATCAAGTTATCAACTTAAAATAACAATAATAATAATAATAATAATAATAAATAATAAATAATAATAATAATAATAATTTAAATTTAAATGAAATACTCGGTCTCAGTTATGAATTTTGTATAACGGCGCAACCCGATACTTAAACCCCGGGAACTGGACACGCCCTTGTATGCTGTTAACGAGCATCAGTCTCCCTTCGGAAGTGCGGTGCGGTAGCCGGGCTAGAGCAGCAGCGCAGCTCTTTCCTTACTCTTTTACTTGCCAAGAATTATGGTAGTTTTCTTGGTTACTTCTACTCCGCTTTCTATGCTTTCTCGGAGTTTTTGATTGTTTAAGCTCGTTCTTTTTCTGTTTCAGCTCTTCTTTTCGTATTTCAAGGAGTTAGTAGGCAAGGAAGTGACGGTGGAGTTGAAGAATGATCTAGCAATTCGAGGGATTCTGCACTCTGTGGATCAGTATCTCAACATAAAGCTGGAAAACACGAGGGTGGTCGATCAAGACAAATATCCTCACATGGTATTTTCCTTTCCTCGATCTATTAGGGTTTTATTTTATTTTTTATTTTTTTTAACTCTGAAATCTGAGGTTTAGGGATACGTTTGATGCTGTTGCGGTTTTTGAGCAGGAAATCGTTTCTTATAATACACAATAAGTTGTAGCAATCGGTTTTTGTTTTTGGTGGTTGCTGATGCTTTGCGTTTCATTTGATTATTTTTTTATTAACTGTGGCAATTCGATTTTTTTTTTGAGTGGCTGCTGCTGTTCTGCATTATATCTGTTTCTTCGGTGTGTGTAATGATTATAATTTTCTTTTGTGTCATAAAAATGGTTGTTTGAACACGAGGCTTTGTATTTTGCGGTGAGAAAATCCTACTCATTGTATGTTTCTTTCTTTTGGAAGTTTAGTGAAGGGATGGGATACAGTTCCCTTTGTATCTTGATGGGATATAGGGAGGGAACGCTGCTGCCTCTGTCAAGTTTCTTTGCAGGCAGGAAGAGGCCTCTTTGCCACATGGTCACGAGGAGGATGGTGGTCTCTCCCTTGCCGAGAAAGAAAGGCATATGGGCCTCTGATCGACATAGGCTCAATTGGACCTATTCACTTTCTTGGGTTGATAGTCAGGTTAGGTTCATTAACACGTTATAGGAATGTGTATCTTGCAAGGTTTGGATAGTGGTGGCGAGGTGTAGTTCATTCTTTAAGCTGCAAGAAAATGGTGATGAATATAAAGATAGAGAAATTGTTTCAAAATAATGCAGCTTTACTAAGAAGAAAGAAGAAAAAGGAGAATGAAAGACAATGATTTCCATGGGTAAGTTCCATTTTTCAGATAATTCCCACTTTTTGCATTATCTAGCAGGGGAATGTCTGGAAAATCTCCCTCCCTCCCTCTCTGAGTATCTTTCTTTGCTTGTGCTGGCTCCTAGTTACCATAAACAAGCAATGATAAATTCATTTTCTTCTCTTTGAGCTTGAAAACTTGGAATTCCTTTGACTTGTGAATCTGGAATCTGGATTTTTCACATCCTAACTTTGCTTTTCAACTTAATTTTTGTAATATTGCAACTTTAGGGTGCATCCCTCCATCTACCATAAAAAAGAGAGGGGCAGGAGCTCTGCACCTCTACCCCCGTCTGTTATGCCTCGATAATCAGTGGTTTGCAATTGAAAAGGTTGATCTACACTTGGCCTCCTTATTGGATCTTTAGCCAAGTTGAGTCATAGAGGTTGGAAACTTGGGGAGTGGAGAGTCAGGAAAGCATCTCCTTGAAGTCAGCATTTTTCTTCTGTCAGAGACTCGTGCTAGGAAAAACCTAGAGTTACTAGATTTTATTTTTCTGTTTTAGTAACTGTGTGGTTTTAAAATATTTTCAAGTCATTAACCCCACTGTCTGAAAGTTATTTTTTTAACTGGCTTCTGTAAAGCTTTCTATTAGTAGGTTGGAAAGTCCAAGTTAAGTTTCAGATTAGAGTACTCCTGAGAAAGTGTTGGATTGGCAAGTTGTGATTGTGTATTGTGGAATAGTATAAGTATCGGAGAGAAGTTTGATGGCATTTTTTTTGTTTGAATTTTAATCGAGTTCTTGAAGTGCATACAGATTGTGTGAAAGTTATAGAAGTTTTCTGTTTTTCTGTTTTCTTTGTTCCCTTTTGCATTAACTCATAAAAACCAGAGACTTCATTTTTGTCTCACTGAATTTTAACACCCAGGCATATGAATTATCAGTATATCTTTCTGAAGCAGAGATGTAGTTAAGGCACAGTTTCTTGAGTTGAATCCAATTTCCAAAACTAGCACAAAGAAAATGGTCTTGAAGCTGCTGACTTTTACCAGATGTGATGCAAACTTGAAAAGGATTATGGATCGAAGTCTTCGTTTTGTAATTTGTTCCGCTGTCCTGATGATTTGTCTTTCCTTGGTTTGATTATGAATTAAAGTCTTGGTTTTTAATTTGTTTTCCACCAGAAAAAAAATCACTGGCTTCCTTGTACCTGATGCTTTTTATGTCACTCTTGGTTAAGTCTTGATGTTTTTACTTGGAATCATCAGAGATAATTGTCTGTTATATCAGATGACCGCATTGGTATAAGATTGCAGTGCCTGTTTCATCTCTATTGCAGTATCTGCATTTTCAGAAGACTAGTATCTGACCTCCAAAATGGTAGTCTATGTTGTACTTATGGTGTTAGAAAAATAACTTTTAAGAATTTTATGATAATACATGATGCTATTTTTTTGTGAGAGTGGAGAGGAGTCAAGGAAGAGGCAGTGGCCCAGATATGTGTATAGTGGAATCATAAACTCCGCAGCTAGGGTCTGTCTAATTGATCAGATACTGTACTATGAGCAGCTGACCGCTGAGCTTTTCATAAATCTATGAGCAGCTGACCGCCGATCTTTTCATAAATCTTTTGATGTTCCTAATTCTTCGTATGACATTGGTTGTGCCGTATTCCCTTTTGCAGTTATCGGTGAGAAACTGTTTCATAAGAGGATCCGTGGTGAGGTACGTTCAGCTTCCCCCAGATGGAGTTGACATCGATATACTTCATGACGCTACAAGGAGAGAGGCTCGTGGTGGTTGATTCCTGTTTTAGCTGTTCTTGTGGTTCCATAAAGGAGGAGAATGGCAGCGGAGGGTGACTTTTGGTTGTCAACCGCTTTTTCTTATCTCGCAATTACAATTTGCAAAGGATTATTATACTTGCCTACGGTTGTGGTTTTCCTCAAGATGACATTACCGATGTACGGAATTACTAAACATCTGTAGTTAGTGTCTTAACTGTCAGGAGCCCAGTTTATTTGTGCAGGGCTTCATATGTTTGACATGTAGTTAGATATTGCTCAGGTCACTTGAGGCAGTCAGTGTGAAGACCCTTGCACCGTTTTAAGACAATTCATAAGGGAGTAGGGGCGCTGCCCCACTGCCCACAATTGCACCACTTCGTGAACGAAAAGCTTCACTAACTGAGTAAAGAGTTTCAAGGTAGAGAGTATCAAGAATCTATTATTGGCCTAGCACTGTCGGTATTATGTATTATGTAATATGAGACTCAAAACCTTAACTAAGATATTACATACAAGCACGACTAAAGCCTCCCTTGATAATAAAGTATATAGCCGAGGCTAACTAGATGGTAACTAGTACGTACGGTAGCCAGAACGATCAACGATCTCCTCACTTGAGATGCTTTGTAAACCAAGCCAACATGTCATCGTGCGCTTCTTTAGCTTTCTTAGCAGCTGATTCCTCGTTTGCGTCGTACCTCACAGTCCAGCCGTGGGCGACACCGGGGAAGATTTTCACAAAGCTGTCAATCTGCATAAATAAACATGTTAATGCATTTCATCTTGGTCTGTTGTTAAATTTACCTCCAAACCCGTTTGCTATTTAATATAACCTTAGTAAATTAGACATGTAACTACTTTCAGTTGAAAGAGTTATTATCCACATAGCCATAGAGCAAGTGTACGGCAGGAGTCATATTTGATGCATTATATATACAATACAATAAAAGGCTCAGGTAATCCAAACAGCAAGAACAAGCATCGTACCTCAGGTTTTGCAGATAAGGCTTCCTCAAACTGTTTTGCCAATTCAGGTGGGGTTATCTTGTCAATCTCCGCCCCGAGTATGGAAATGGGACATTTGACCTCTGAAAAACATTGACACCAATCCTATTAACTAATACCCGGCTGAATGTTTAATGCAATAACAGTTGGATAATGATGTGATATAATGATGTGATATGACATAAAATCAAATTTATACTCTCTAATAGTGAGAGTGAGAGGTCGATATAAGAACGAAACAGATAAACCTAAACGATAATGCATCCTAGCCCCAATGTCTCCATTGGTCATTAGTTCACTTATAATGTAGCAACATGGTCAAGGAAGGGAGGGGATGAGTTGAGTAGGTCTACATGAAGTCACGTCAGCAAGTAAATGACCAGTGGATTAACTTAAAGTCCAATGCAAGTCAGCAAGCTTTCCCTGATTATTTGTTATTGCAAAAAGATCCTAACCTTTGATGTCGTCAAGAGACACAAATGATGGATGGAACATGACTGCAGCTTGGATCTCATTTGTCTTGGCTAACTCCACAATCACCTTGGCTGAAAAGAAACATCCACACTTCAGTTTCCACAAAGCAGATCCAAAATAATCTGGCTCCAAGAAATGAGAGATCCAACCCTCCTAAATGTAAATGAATTAGTGCAAACTCACCACCCCAGCAAATCCCAACAACACCAATCGAAGATATTCCTTTACTCTTAATTGCTCCGACAACTGTTTTTGCTTCCTCAGATGCTTTAGCCTACAAAACAGGATAAAAGGAACTATTTGAAAGATTTTATGCATGCATTCCTGCTTACAGGGAAAACAGCAAAGCTAGCCTTTTGTACTCCAGGAGATGGATAAAATAATTCAAGAAAAATTGGAAAAATAAGCAAGTAACGAACCGGTGTATGTAAATTTAGCCAGTCCTGAATGCTTGGATGCTTTTCTGCATCGAAAGTATCCTCATGGAGAAAATCAGGAGCCACCGTATAAAATCCAGCAGCAGCAACCCTATCCACTAGCTTCCTTTACAGTAAAAAGGAGTGCCATTAACACCAGATATTCTTTGAAGAAGACACAAACAATATTTTCTTGGTCACAGATACTAGCAGGAATTGGCGGCAAGAAACCCAAAGAGGAGTGGGTCTTTGGTTCAATTGCCACATAGGGCTTTAGATGATACTTTGGAATGACATCTAGCAGGTGTTTGTTGGGTGTAGTTTGTATACTCAACATTCAACCATAACCTCACTCCATATGGTTACATAAGTAGTACGGTAATGCCCTACCTATGCAACCAGTTACATGGAAGTGAGACGTCCCTGCACATGCATGTTAGTCTCCTACATGATGGTTTTAGGATTGATGTTTCTCAAAACAATGATGGATATAATAAGATGATCAATTGGATTGGATGGTATGTAGTGACTTAACTAGTGATAGGAATGCTCTTGCTCAAAATTCAAAACCATCTCATTTATCTTAAAAAAGTCAGAATCAGTCCATACGCTTCTTTGAGGAAGCCCCCTAGTACTCATTTTTGTGACAGCTACTAATTATTACTATATAACTTGATACATCAGAATTTTACATACTTACTGCATGTTTCATATTTTAGATGACATTTGATCCCTGGCGAACTGTAGCTTGAGTACCCGCACAAAAGCATGTAGATTCTAAAGATTTCTTACACAGGGATATTAAGCCATATAAAATACTTACCTAAACATTCATAGACCTAGTGCTAAAATATAAATTGCTCACAAGGGGTTCGCATAAGATGATTTAAAACTTTTGCAATTGTCAATACTTCCTGTGATAAGAAAAACTTATAGTTCCTTGTGTCTGGCCATAGGCACTCTGCATTGATGCAAAATGACTAGCTAAGAGGAATTACTATACCTCAAGTTTGGAGCTTCATATCCTGCAAAAGAATGATATTAAATTAACAAATGAACAAAGCATACAAGCTTGCGGTTTCCTAATTAACAAAAAAATTAAAAAAAGCATTTTCTGCAACAAATAACATGGCAATGCACAAGCTTGTCAAACTTCGTATATTTCGATGTGCCAATGCAAGATGGACACACACACACACACGCACCAAAAAAATAAAAGAACACCCTTCTGGGCTGAGCCACCTATGCAATGCAATACTCAGGGAGTAGTAAGTTCTGCAAAGGCGGCACTTGCACCAGTCATAGCTTACTTTTTGTTCCTTGTAGCTCATCTGGCAGTACGTGCATCATGCGCGAAACGTATGTTTTTGGTCCATAAACCTTTCTATCTATTCCTATAAGCACGTCTCAGAACATCCGGCTCGCAATCACCCATCTAAAAAATTTAACTTCCAAGCAGAGAAATAGCTTCTTCCCGGTTCAACTAAAAGAAAAGTAAAAATGTGAAATTGTGATTGGA
Organism: Aristolochia fimbriata; assembly: GCA_019845555.1. Lineage (NCBI taxonomy): Eukaryota > Viridiplantae > Streptophyta > Magnoliopsida > Piperales > Aristolochiaceae > Aristolochia > Aristolochia fimbriata. Next base: position 12,375,817 of record CM034078.1, on the reverse strand, counting down.
AAATGTATAAACCAGGACCAAACACTCGGGGAAAAGGAGAAAGAGTCCGGATAAAAGATACAATCAATAAAAAAAGAAAGAAAAAAAAACCGAAGCAAAACTATTGTTAAGCCGCAGACTAATCCACGACAAGAAATCCAAAACCAACAGAAGAATAAATCCATTTCAAGAGAGTTCCCTCCCTCCACCAGGTCCCAAACTTCCACAAGAACATAACCGAAAATACAAGCTCAGCCAATACGAAATCCAGAAAAACGAACTGAAAAAAAAAAAAATAACAACAACAGCAACAAACAAACAACAACAAACAACAACCCAATTCCTATCAGAAACCACTAATCAAGTAGGGTCATCCACAATTCACGAACGCAAAAATTCCTACCAATTAATCACATAGTGATCACATACGCAAAAACAAAAAAAAAACGAACAATAGAAGGCGCGATAGCCACTAATTACAACAGCGCGAGGAGAGTGAATACATCATAGTCACTGCATACCGTACACATCAGTAACGAACATCACCGCCGCCTTGGAATCGGTGGAACCGGCGACGTACGAGCTCAGTCCCCCGATGACTTCCACGGTGCCGGAGCCGCACGCGGAACTAAGGGCAGGAGGGTTTTCGCAGCACTGAGCACCCGCCATCTTCCCAAACTCAGTAGAAAGTCCAATCCGCCTAAAGAGAGAGTGAAGGAGAAATGGCTTTCCAATCGAAATGTCTCTCTGATCTCCGCAATATCGGTGGAATATATAGTTTTCTAATTCATTGGTTTCATTTGCGGGTCCCATCCCGTGTCCCATCCGTGGAACGACGTCATTGCGTAGGTTGGTAAGAGGCTTATTTGTCCTTCTTTTCTGTTAGACACGTCATCACCCCCAGGTTGGATGGACCGGAGGGGATTTTTTTTTTTTTTTTTTTTTTTCTATTTTTTCTGAAAAAACCTAATCCAAAATCCGACCAGTCCCCAGTGCACTTCATTTCTATAATTTTTGAATGTAATATTTTTTTTCCTACACTTAATTATAGACTAGTATTTTTGGGAAGTTACTCAAATTTTATTTATTATAAAATTTTTATTTTATATAAAATAGTGAAATTTTCTTTAATTTATCCCAATTCCCAACAATGCCATTATTTTATTTCTTATAAAAAAACACAATAATAAATATTGGATGAGTCTGGAGAGTGGAACACACGGTTTCTGGATTGATACACCTCTTGTTTGAACGGATTTGATCTCATCTGGATTCTGGAACGAGTCTGACAAAGACCAGCATTCGATTAAAACGAGTCAGTTCGCATTAGGATTTAGGCTAGGTTTGAAGTTCACGCACGGTGAAGTGCAGTTTAAAGCTACTTTTGCAGGCATTTCAGTAAGTACACACAACACTCACCCAAAGTAGACAAGGTAGTTTATGTGGGAAAAGTACAAGTTCTCATTTCAGGTGCTTGGTGAACCAATCTAACATGTCGCCGTGCGCTTCTTCAGCCTTCTGAACAGCTGTTTCATCATCAATGTCGTATCTCACGGTCCAGCCATGGGCTACTGCCGGGAAGATTTTCACAAAGCTGTCAATCTGCATAAACGAGTGTGTATATTATCACAGCGTTTCATTTTGTTCTGCCTCCAAAATGGGTCTGTAATTTGGTAGTTTGTTTGCATGGCTATGTTTATTTAGAACAGAGCAGCAGAAAATTTATCCACAACAGGAGAAATGGCAGCATGTATGGCTGGAAGAATCATATCTTCACATAGAGGCTAGAATGTGCAGAGAGAGAGAGAGAGATTATATATACCTCAGATTTAGCAGATAAGGCCTCCTCGAACTGTTTTACCAATTCTGGTGGAGTTACTTGGTCAATCTCAGCTCCCAGTATGGACATGTGACATTTCACCTCTAAATTAAACATTTGGATACCAGTTCCATTAACATAAAGGCCAGCTAACATTCAGCAAAGAAGATCCCATAATTGAAGGGAGAAACGTATTTTTCAAATTTTCTTTTCAGGAACAGGTTTCTGACCTTTGATATCCTCAAGAGTGACAGAAGATGGATGGAACATGACTGCAGCTTGGATCTCATAGGTCTTTGCTAATTCCACAATCACCTTGGCTGGAAAAAAAAAAAAAAAAAAAAAAAAAAAAAGAGCCCCGCTTGAGTCGAATTTCCCTAAAGGCAAATAAAAAGAATCCAGCTCCAAGGAATTAATGAGACATCTAGTCTTCCAAATGTGCAAAAAAGGCCACAAACTCACCACCCCAGCAAATTCCCACTGTCCCAATAGAAGATATTCCTTTACTTTTAATTGCTGCAACAACTGTTTTTGCTTCCACCGATGCTTTATCCTACAAAACAGGATGTATTCAACCAAGGAAGGTTCCACTGTCACCAGGGAAGTTAGAATAACCAAGATCAAAAGTTTTTGCTGTGATGAAATAAGTAACAAACCGGTGCATGCAACTTTCGCCATCCCTGAAAGTCCAGATGTTTTTCTGGTCTGAAAGGGTCCCCGTGGAAAAAATCAGGTACCACTGTATAAAATCCAGCAGCAGCAACTCTGTCTGCGAGCTTCCTTCATGGTAAAAAGCAGTAACAATGGCGCTAGTCATTCTTTCAGCAAGACATACCTAAGCATCATTTTTAATAGTCTTTTTCGAGAAACAACAAGAAGGAATTGGATTTTTTCCTATTTTCAGTATTTCTATTTTCCATTACCAACAGAAACTTATTTGCCAGGGTATAAGCATTTCAGTACAGATACTCAATGACCCACAAAGAGGAATCACTATACCTCAAGTTTGGAGCTTCACATCCTGCAAAAGAATGAAATTAAGTTGAAAAAATTAAATATAAAGTGCCAATACGAGCTTTGAATTTCTAAAGACGAAAGAAATATTTTGAGCTACGAAAAGAGAGAATAAGCGCAACACCCATGGGAAAAAACCAAAACCCCTGCCGACCAAAAGACAAAAAGGGGAACTTTGTCAATCCCCCCCATTTTTTGCAATCTTTAATTGCAGAAACCAAAATTAAAATTGACCTGATCGGAAGCAACAACAACAAAGAGATCCCCCACAAAACCCCAATCAGTTATCAACCACACGTAAAAAACATCAGAAACGAAAGTACGATGCACGGCCTGATAAACTATGGAGCACATACCGAAAACATCAGAAACGAGAAGCACCGCCGCTTTGGAATCGGCGGGACCGGCGACGTAAGCTTTGAGTCCTCCGACGACTTCGTCGCTGCCGGAGCCGCTGGCAGACCCAAGTGAGGGAGGGTTTTCACAGCATTGACTCCCCGCCATATCCTCGACTCAGAGACTCTGATTAGAGCAGAGAGAAGAAGAATAGGTACGACAGGAGCAGAGAAGGCCGATCGTACGTCAGAAACAGGGAGGCGAATTTTTTCGTTAATTTTATTTGTTTATTCCGGGGATCATGCCTCGTCACCCTTCAAAGCTCAATGTCAAAGCCGTGAGAGGAACGGAGACGAAGCAGCACAAAAAAAAAAAACAAAAAAAAATCCAGCCATGAAATTACTGAAAGGACCCAACGTCAACCTGAAAAAAATATTCTTCCTTACTCAACAATAAATCTCACGTTCCAACGTCCAAAATATTCATTATCATTTCTAATCCGTTGCAAATCTTTTCTTAAAAATCCCTTTATTTTGAGTACAAACAAGTGTAATATCTTTACGCATACAGAGTAAAAATCCACCATGGAATGCGAATGTCTTCACTTGAGGTATTTGATGAACCAGTCGAGCATGCGAGTATGAGCTTCTTCAGCGTTCTTCACAGCTGATTCATCGTTATCGTCGTACCGAATTGCCCAACCGTGCGCTACCCCAGGGAAGATCTTCACAAAGCTATCGATCTACACAAAAAGTAAAACAGATCATTTGATCGATCATTGATAATTAAAAAGAGAAGCAGAATTTCTCAACAAATTATAATATCTGTAGTACTATAACTGAACGTAAAGAAGGTAGTTCAAGAATACCTCTGGTTTTTCTGATAAAGCAACTTCATACTGTTTTATCATGTCAGGTGGAGTTACATGGTCAATCTCCGCAGCTAATATGGAAATGGGACATTTCACCTCTGATACAAATTAAACAAAGGGGATGATGATTCAACTATTTGAACGTTTCTTAATGGGGAATAAAAAAAGCCCCACGAAGCTTTATTAAAAACAATATATCTTCAAAGATTACCTTTGATATCTTCAACAGTGACCAAAGATGGATGAAACATAACAGCTGCTTGAATCTCGTTGACCTTGGCGAACTCCACGATCACTTTAGCTGCACAAATCACCAAAAATTGCTTTACTTTGTCGATTCAAGTCGAGAAACAGGTAGTCCTCGGAATTAAAGAGAGTTAAGAGAGAGAGAAGAAACTCACCTCCCCAGCAAATACCTAGTGCGCCAATCGTAGTGACTCCCTTGCTCTTTATTTCGGCAACCACTGGTTTTGCGTCTTCATATCCTTTTTCCTACAAATTAAGCGTCAGATCATGAAATTATAAGCAGATCTAAACTGCCACCCATCAATGGCGTTATATATATATATATTGATCGATGATGAGTTCGTTATGTTAGAATAGTATAAAATGCAAACCGGTCCATGCGACTTGAACCATTCCATAACGTCTGAATGCTTCTTGGGATCGTAAGGATCTCCGTGGAAGAAATCGGGAACCACTGCGTAGAATCCAGCCGCAGCGACTTTATCCGCAAGCTTCCTGTACACTTACTATTTAATTAATACTGAAGTCGATCGATCGATCGATCGTAATTAGGAATTAGGATCTGCAGTCGTCTCTGTTTTTCTCTTTCTAATTAGAAACAACAACATCGTTGCTTCGTGTGGGATTTGCAGATACAATACACACATTTACCTCAAATTCGGAGCTTCATATCCTGCAAAACAATCAAAAGTTCAAACAATCATAAACCAAACGAAAGGAGAACCAGAGTAGTGCTTCTTCTGTATAATATATATATACACATATATAAGTAAGTTAACTGTGTAGAAAAGTAGAAATCTTGATCATAGAAAAGTACCATACCGTAAATGTCTGAAACGAAGAGGAGAGCGGTTTTGGAATCAGCGGAGCCGGAAACGTAAGCGTTCAGTCCGCCGATGACTTCCATTCCGCCGTCTCCACAGGCAGAACTGAGAAGAGGTGGATTTTCGCAGCATTGTGCGGCTAACATCGTCTCACACTCGATCAATTTCAAGCTCTGACGCGAGAGAAAATGCAGAGTCTGTAGCTCGGATTAATGGAGGAGAGGCAGGGGAGTCGAGATTTATACATATCTTGATCAAGGAAAACACGTATATGTGAAACCTTGCGTCTTAAACTAGTCCGCTCTTGAAAAGTCTTGGGGGTGGTTTTAGAGCCCTGTGGTCTTGTGGACATTGTTGACTTGAAATACATGGAAAATTAAAGCTCATGTAATTGTGAGATTAGATATTTAATGGGATTTCATGGAAAATTAAGGCTCATGTGATTATGGGATCAGATATTTAATGGAATTTCCCTACTTATTGTCTTACACTATATTAGAGAGGGCCATTGAAAATTAAAGATCACGGTGATTATAAATAATAGGCACTGCGGTCTAATCCAGTTGAACCTCAATTTGAGCTCAGTTGGATTCTTATTGACTCGGTCTAATTCCCTATAATATGCACAACTAAATCACTTATTTTATTTTGTTACCTAGTGTTTTAAAAACTGAACGGAATCGGCCGGTCCGGCCCAGTTGAGCTAGAATCGGAGGCCAATCCGGTTCTTATTGACTCAGCCCGCTTCACTATAATCAGGATTATTTTTGTCTTTTTTTCTATTGAAATATTAAGAAAATATAAAGTATAGGGCATAATATGCAACGGTTGAACCATTGGTCAACTAGGTTCAACCAAAACTGGACATACTGTCGGTTTAATGATCGGTTCGGTTTTTAAAAAATATAAAAATTATAGAGTATAATATTCATTGGATTTTACGAAAACCTATAGAGTTTGATGTTTTGTTCAGTTTTTAAAACATGGCCTCGGATCTGCTGCGAACAAGGCTTGTGCGCATAGGTCTGCACAGCCAATAGTTGTTCGCAGCGCCACATAGGGTTTATGCGAATAAGGCATAAATGTTATTTTCAGGTGAATGGAGAGACATTATGTAAGCTATTCTTAGATATTCCATCTTTGAGTCAATGTTTGGACGTAACTAATTGATTATATAGTTGAACGCAAAATCAGGCCGACCTAGTAGGTAGGTGAGACATCAAATTAAATCCCCCATCGTGTGTTCTTACTAATTAAAGTCTTACATAAAGTTTCATCCTTTCGTGAACTACCAATATATTTGATTAACGACTTTGACCGTCGGTACGTTACTGAGTACTAGAAGCAAGAGGGGGGGGGGATGACATTTGCTGCAAGAAAAACTGAAAATTTTGTAGAAGGAAGATGAAGGTCTTAAAAATTGCAGGAGGAAGAGTCGCCTACCGTCCCTTGCCTTATCGCTTAGTGTAGTTAGACTAGTATCCAAAAGACTTAATTTCTATTGTTGAATTGGATCCATATATATTCCGAGATTTATAGAGTAATAAAACACTTTAAAATAAATGTAATTTTTAAAGTTACCCCCAACTCTCAACGGCCAAACCAGTAGAGATATTTCAAGAACGTATTATTAGTACATAATCAGTGGAGATATTTAGTGAACCAATCTAGCATATAAGCATGGGCTTCTTGAGCTCTCTTCACGGCTTCTTCATCCGTAACGTTGTATCTAACAGTCCATCCATGCTCAACCCCAGGGAAGATCTTCACAAAGCTGTCAATCTAAAAAGTAATTTTGTAGAGAACGAAATGATCAGTTAGTTCCAGACATTGACAACGAGAACCAAAACTTCTTCAGCGGTATTTATTTAGTCTGATCATCAATGCATGATGTATATACTATATATACCTCAGGTTTTTTTGATAAAGCAACCTTGTACTGTTTTACTAATTCAGGTGGAGTTCCCTGATCATGCTCGGCTGCTAGTATTGAAATGGGGCATTTCACCTCTGAAACGCATCAAACAAAGGATTAATTAATTGGGTCAATCATATCAAAACAAAACAAACAGTGACATATTATATATATATATATATATATATAGATCCTCCAATTGCAAGAGAGGTTTGATCTTGAAGCAGTTGCAGAAATATTAATGTAAGAACAATATATATATTATTGCCTTTGATATCATCAACCGTGACGGCCGAGGGATGGAACATAACAGCAGCTTCAAACTCGTTCCTCTTGACCGACTCCACTACCACTTTCCCTGCCCAAAATATCAAAATGAACTCAGACAGATCCCGGATGAACATGATTAATTGCGGTAATTCGAATCTGGTCCATGGATCGAGGAGAATAAAATTAGAAACTTTAGGATTAAACGGATCGATCACCTCCCCAGCAAATACCGAGGCCCCCAATGGCGGATACTCCCTTCCTCTTAATTTCTGCAATAATCCTTTTCGCGTCTTCGTATCCTTTATCCTGCAAATCAGTTTCAGATAACGAAGCTTATTCTATATCCTGCAAATTAATTAGTTTGAGAAGTACAGATCATTTAGGAGTGTTAATGAATGACACACCGGTTGATGAGATTTCATCCATTCCTCGCGGTTGATGTGCTTCGCAGGATCGAAAGGATCTCCATGGAAGAAGTCGGGAACCACCGCGCAGAATCCAGCTGCAGCGATTTTGTCCGCAAGCTTCCTATATATATATATATATATATATACAAATTTACCAAGTCGATCGTAATTAGGATTTCCACAGCTATCTCCTTCTCTCTGTCTCTCTCTCTCTCTCGCACGCCTCGATAATCTGCTTGTTTGAATCGAGACTCGCTGTTTAGGGTTAAGGATTAAGCTAGAGATCATCGACAGTTACCTCAAATTTGGAGCCTCGTATCCTGCAAAATTAACCATCAAAAGCAAGCTAAATATAATCGAGATTCAAATTTGGAGCCTCGTACACGGCGACTGATTATTACCGTAAATGTCTGAAACGAGGAACACAGCGGGTTTGGAATAACAGGAACCGGAGACGTAGGCGTTGAGTTCGGCGATGACTTCAACAGTCCCGCTGCCGGCGGCTCTGCCCCCAGAAGAACTGATTGTAAGTAGAAAGCAGCTCAGAAAGAAAGAAACCAATTGTCCGCTTATCATCTCTCCTCCTTGAACGAATCCCTCAACCAAGCTCTCAGAATGAAAGAAAACTGAGAACGTAGATGAGCTTAATGGCAAGTCAAATCAGGTGAAGGAAGCTAAACAAGATGCTGCGAACTACAGAATGATTGTAGGGCAATAATGGTTTCTTATTCCAATGTTTTTTTTTTCTTTATTTTGACCCCAAAAAATGTATTTTTTATATTAATTCGTCAATCAAGCTTAGACTTAGAGTATTAATTGTAATTTATAAATCTGGTACCGGTCCTGCTAATATGGAGTCAAAAAACAACAACATTTTCAAAATACATTGGAACAGTTTCACATGATTCATAGTCCAAAAAACATTTAGTTTTGGTAGACTCGTATATTGATTCTTGGCAAATGATGGATTATGTAGTTTAAAATTTAAATGTATTTTAATTATCAACCGACCGTGGTCAATAACATTTGAGTATTAACATCGTGTCCTTGTGTAAATAAAAAAATCAATTAACATACTAATTATTGGTCAATAATATAATAGTTAAACCAATGTTTTAAAAACTGAACCGGTCATCAAACCGGCATTATGTTCGGTTATAGTCAAACCTGGTTAGACCGGGTTGGACCGAATATTATCCACTATACTTTATAAATATGTTATATTTTTATAAGTAAAAAGAAAAAATTAATGCTGATTTGTACGCACCAAAATGTGTGTGGCCCAAATTCGACGAGCCCAAACGCCCATCGGTCCAGTAAACTATCGTCATGGGTAGGCTCTGTCAATTTTCAAAAGCCTCTCAACGCAGCCTACTCACACCGCCGCGTCAGCAGCACAGTCGACGTCCTTCGTCAGCAGAAATTGTCGAGTCAGCACCAGTCAGCAGCCATGTCATATCGTCACATGATTCAACAACCAACGACCAAGTCTGGTCTTGATCCTCGTTTGAGGGAGGACAAAAACTTCCTGGTCTCCCTCCTCTCTCAACTACAGTAGCAGAAAGGGGATCGTGATCCCCTTTCCCAGAAAAAAGCCTCAACAACCGAAGAGGACAGGTTACAAATAGCCGGAAGTTCCCTGTCGCAAGGGTTGGAAAAAATTAGGTTCGGAAAATTTTCTACGAGAGAAGCTCTTTCGAATCACCGAAGTCAAGCAATTTGCCGCTGGTCGTTCCACCAGTTCACTCGGAGCAGCTCTACACGACCACCGGCAGTGTCACAAGTCGATACACGCGGAGCACAAATACCTCCGTCCGACCGACCGAAGTCGAAATAGTTCGTGCAACTCAAGTTTGACGTTCGTTCGCGGAAGCTTAAACTTCTTCTGATTCACACGGAGATCGAATCAGAGGATTATTAGGAGATTGTACTTGCATTCCTTGATACAAAACACACCTTGTAACACAAATTATTCTAAAGTAATTGAAATATTATCTCGGTCGCGCCTCTTCGTGGATCGGCGGATTTTCGGTGAAACATGATTATAGTGAACCGGGCTGAGTTAATAAGAACCGGATTGGCCTCCGGTTCTGGTTCAACCGGGTTGGACCGGCCGGTCCGATTTGATTTTTAAAACATTGAGTTAAACAGTCAATAATTTACTAGTTAGTTGTTAACAACAACCTATAGCCAGTTATAGTTTGTTAGCTGGGTTGATATGTTCTTAGTAGTGAGTAAATTAAAATCAATATACTCCTAAGTTCTAACCAATGGTTTAAAAACCGAACCGGCCATCCCATCGGAGCTATGTCCGATTTTGGTGGAACCCAATTAAACCGGATTTGACCGTTGAATATTATACACCATATCTTACATATATTTAATATTTCTATAAGAAAAAAGACAAAAATAATACCGTGAATAGGGCCGTGAATAGGGCCGTGAATAGGGCCAAGTCAATGAAAACGGGACTGGCCTCCGATTCAACTGGGTTGGATTGGCCGGTTCTGTTCGGTGTTTAAAGCACTGATTCTAATAGATTTAGCCGATCTCACTCAAGATTTTAGGTGAGTAACCGAACCGGCCATCCAATTGGAGCTATGTCCGATTTTGGTGGAACCCAATTAAACCGGGTTGGACCATTGAATATTATACACCATATTTTACATATATTTAATATTTCTATAAAAAAAAATAAAAAAATAATACCATGAAGAGAGAGCTGAGTCAATGAGAATTGAACTAGCCTCCAATTCTGGTTCAACTGGGTTGGACCGGCCGGTTCGGTTCGGTTTTTAAAACACTGGTTCTAACTGATTTAGCCGATCTCACTCAAAATTTCAGGTGAGTCTTAATGGCACAATTATATTCTGGATGGCAGGCAGGAAGCATGGAGCTGAAATATTTCTAATTGATTATAAGGGCCACCCGATGAGCTAATTACAATCACAAGATTCATCACAACCATTTAATACGATGCTTTTTTGCTATAAACTCGCATCATACGTATTATTATTTACATTCCCCTGCTAGAAAGAAACTTAGCTCTATCTCAGGTGTAATTGTGTACTGTTGCATAGGTAAAACCGCCCCATTGACATGGGGACGATGGTAACGTCGGTTGTTATTAATCTCGAACCTGCAAAGCCTATCGCGTATTCCCATCACGAGTTTGTCTGGTAATAAAGTTACGAAAACCCCATATAAAAGAACGAGATACGGTTCTCACGTCCACTTCTTGAAAGATTGTTGGGGAGGGTTTTGATAGGGGTTTGGGAAGGGGATAGAGGAGAGAGGTGTTTGGTTGTCGTTGTGGGTGAGAACTGAGATGGGTTCTTTGAGAAACGAAGCCGAAGCGGCAGAGGGAGAAGAAGAAGAGCCCGTTCTGGCGGAGCAGTCTCAGAGGTTTTGCATGTTTCCGATCAGATATAAGCAGTTGTGGGAGATGTATAAGAAGGCGGAAGCGAGTTTTTGGACAGGTTTGCTAAATGCTCTTTAGTCTAATTCCTGTTTGTTCTTTGGGAATGGCGGTTTGTTTGTTCCCTCCTCTGGGTTTGTTCTATCCTTTGTAACCTTCTCTATGTCCTCTTGAGTTCTTTCAATTGTTGAATTTGACGTACCTCTTATTTGTTTGTAACGCTGAACTTGGAGTTTCTTCCTCTGCTTTTCATGCTCCTTTCTTGGAGTTGAATTTTCATGTACTTGGTTTAAGCCGAGGCCTTTCGCGTACTTTTTGTTGGAGCTTCTCGAATTTCTATGGTCTTTGACGTTCTCTTTGAGGGAACTGAGCTTCGCTTGCTCTCTGATCTTGCATGTCTGAATCTGATGTCTACATGCTTTCTCTTGATGTTTATGCTTTGCATTTACTAAACTAAGCTCCTCTGTTTTCCGATTTTTTATTCATTTTTAAAAACTCTGTTTTTTAATTTTTTATATTTTTTTTCCCTTCTTTAGTTTGAATTTTGCTATTCTCTTTAAGAATTGTATGGTGCTTTTAAATGTTTGTTGCTCCTTTTTTTTCTCTTTCTTTTTTCTGATGGCATGCTCGATCAATTTGCAGCCGAGGAGGTCGATCTCTCACAAGATGTGCATCATTGGGAAGCCCTTTCCAGCTCTGAAAAACACTTCATAAGCCATGTATTGGCCTTTTTTGCTGCTTCTGATGGCATTGTCTTAGAAAATTTGGCTGCAAGATTCCTAAATGATGTCCAAATACCAGAGGTTTTTACTGTTGACTGATGCTGCATATTCTTCTTGCTTTTTTATTGCTTGTAATTTGACACTAGACTATTCGAATGTTAATTGACCTCTTAAGGAAAAATCTCAAACTGCTAACAACAGCAACCAGGTCCACCCACAGAAAGAACCTTCTCCGGCCATGGTGTTGATTATCTACCCTGTGGTAGTGTTCTAGTTATCTGATCAGAGGACAGAATTCTATAGATTAGAACATCGCTCTTGAATCTAATTAATATACAATACCTTAAAGAATATATTTCTTGAATAACTAAGCTTATTAGCTTACTTGTAAAAATATTCTCTTTTTGTTCATCCTTTCTTTGCAAACTGTAAGCTTGGAAGTGTATAACCGTTAATTTCTGCCTGAATGTAGGCCCGTGCATTTTATGGTTTTCAAATTGCCATGGAGAACATCCATTCAGGTTGATCTTTGTAAGTGGGATTATGAAACTTTGCGTCTTAGGACTATTTCATCCATCTGATTTAAATATTTTTCAGAGATGTACAGCTTACTCTTGGAGACCTATATTAAGGACACAAAAGAGAAACATAGATTATTCAATGCTATAGATAATATTCCTTGTGTTGCTAAGAAGGCAAAATGGGCCCTGGATTGGATACAGAGGTATGTCAGCAAATATTATGTATCTTACCGTAGCAGTTGTCAACTTTTCTAAAGCTAAGTTCGGATGTAGAGGTGTGTCAGCATTTAGCTTGTATCTTATTGTATATGATGCTCAACTTCTCTTGCAAAAAGCTAGAGGGTTGCTTGTCTTGCTACTTCTCAAGGAAAGCCGGGAGAGGATCCTGGAGAGGGAAACATATGGAGTACTTAAGTATTATAGCACATCCTATACTGTAAACTGGTGAATGTGAACTTTCCATCTGATTTACCAGGGAAGATGAGACTTTGTTGACCTATTGCCAAGGTCAAAGGACAAAGCATATGCCTTCCTAAAATATCATGCACATCTTGTTCTTCAGACACACGTGTTCTCAGCTGTTTTCTGACTGACACTCCTCTATTACAGCTCCAATTCTTTTGCAGAAAGACTTGTTGCTTTTTCGTGTGTCGAGGGCATCTTTTTCTCTGGGAGGTACTTAGTGTCTTTTATTGACCTGCACTATATTCTGTCCTCTGTGTATTTCTTTGGCATAACTAACAGTGTTTGCTCCCCCAGTTTTTGTGCCATTTTCTGGCTGAAAAAGAGAGGACTAATGCCTGGCCTAACATTCTCAAACGAACTAATCTCAAGAGATGAGGGTCTACACTGTGACTTTGCTTGTGTATTGTATAGGTATATTCTTTATTTGCTTACCCATGTAAGTGACACAAAACTCATCATAGATCTCACCTTTGGAGTTACTCGATTTAACAGCTTATTGAGGAAACCTTTACACTGGCAAAGAGTGCAACAAATTGTGCACGATGCAGTAGAAATAGAAACAGAGTTTGTTTGTGAAGCACTTTCATGTGCATTAATTGGCATGAATTCAGATCTTATGAGCCAATATATCAAGTTTGTGGCAGATCATCTGCTGGTAAACCTCTTTCCTATGTATTTTTCTTTTCATTCAATAATCATAGCCTGTCTGGACGTTTAATTTGACATTGGTTCTTCCAGATATCTCTGGGGTGCCAAAAGATGTATAACGTGGACAACCCATTTGATTGGATGGAGTTCATATCGTTGCAGTAAGTATCAACTTCACTCACAGTTGTGAAACATTTCTCGTTTATTGGACATCAAATTACAACAGAATGCAAGTCTAAAAAGAAAATTTACAATAGAATGCAAGTTTTTAAAAAAAAAGAAACAACAGAATGCTTGGTAAGAACTGGGAGGTACTCAAACTGCTAGCATCATGCTGCATCATGCAGGCTCTGATGTTGTGAACACATAAGGGATGGACAACAAAATAACTGGAAGACATATGATTATTAAATACATGCAATAAGTTTTTCTCTTGGTTTGCCAAAATGGAGTTTTCTACCATAAGCCGGACATGTACCACTACATGACTCATATTTTACCCATTTGCCTTATTTCAATCTCGATGCAAAGCAAATTATATTGGTGGATGTATACGCCTCTTCTGCCTAAATCATCTCTATGGGATTCTGTCCACGCACCCTGATAAGGTATAATTTCACTCACCCTCTTCTGCATCTGCTTTTGCAGGGGGAAAGCCAATTTTTTTGAGAGAAGGGTGGGAGACTACCAAAAGGCTTCAGTAATGTCTAGCCTGAAGGAAGGAAACCAAAATTATGTCTTCAGATTGGATGAAGATTTTTAGTCCAGGAAAACACACCTTTAGTCTATGCGAATGATGCTTCTTTAGTAATCCCAGTATGAACCCTTGTTGTAACTTGTAAATGAACGCGGGGAGAAAGTGTGGAGCATATGTGGTTTTGTTGCCATTTGCATGGACATAATTCAGGTAAAGGCAACAAATTGTATTGACAGTAAATGGATTAACTCATTAATATACCATTTTATATAGTATACCGTTATTGCCAATATTAGTAGGGTGGAAACAGAATAGCTGCTCGTGTTTCTTCTTTATAACCATAGAATAGCTGCTTGTGTTTTTTTAATCGTATACACACCTCTTGGGACGTGTTTCTTCTGAGTTGGGATGGCAGTGTACGCCGCACCCCGTATATGGTGCAGCACGCCGGGATCGGCCCCGGAGGGGGTGGGAACCCGGGCTGGGCAACCCGGGATCGGCGGTGGGCAACCCGGGATCGGCCCCGCAGGGGTGGCAACCCGGGATCCTAAACCCTCTACCTGCATTGCACCCTAAAACGCTGTATTTTGAGGTTAAATGTAGTAATTTATCTCTAATTATAATATATTTAAGGTTAATTTTATAATATTTTAATTTATTCACTTTTTTTAAGAAATTAACCCTAAAATACTGCACTTGGGATTAAATAACTATATTTAACCCTCAAATGCAGACTTTTAGGGTGTAGCGCTACCTAAGCCGCAACCCCATTGTTTGAATTAGGTGGTCCATCCCCTTTCCAGGGCTGCTATTGGCGGTGCGCCCGTTTCTTCTTTATACCATTTACACACCTATTCGGAGGTGTTATATGCTTTGGTTTAACCAAAATAAAGCAAGTTGGACCTAAGGATATAGATAATTGTTATTCCTTACCCTATTATTATGGTAATTTAGTAATTTATTTAAACTTTATGTCCTTTATTTTAATATATTATTCCTATTGTACTTTACTTTAATTTTTCAATCTGATTATATTTATGTGATACTATTTTATTTATACAAATTATAAGTTTTTTGTATTTTTAAAATTTATAAGGGTTAGATAATTAAATTTATTAAAATATTATTTAGCTATTTTTTTACTCTATTATCCGGGTAAAAAATTTGGGTGACGAAATAAAAAAATTTTATTCGGGCAAAACGGGTAACGAAATGGGTAATAGAATAACCCTTACCAGTTTCGATTATTACCCGTTTACACCTTAGTTGGACCTAAATGCGTTATCACCCCATTCAATTATTCATTTTTTTCTTATATTTTTAGTCTTCTTTAACTTTTAAGACTTTAGATAGGTTATTAGTTCCCAAAACCGTACCACTGGTTTAGAAAGCAAACCGGACCGATCAATCTGACCCCGCTGAACCAGTCAGGCCCTGACTTGGTCCGGTTTACTATAAATCAACTCAACTAAATCACTTATTTTGTCCTATTACCTATAGAAATATTAAATATACAAATTATAGTGTATAATGGTTGAAACATTGGTCCAACCCGGTTTAATTGGGTTTGACCAAAATTTGACTACCGGTTCAATGGCCGGTCCGGTTTTTAAAACATTGTTATAGACTTATTAAACTGTTCTCATTTCAGAAATAAATCTGAAAAAAGTTTGGTACTATTTTAAATTTTAATCAATAATCAGGAAGAAGCGCATGATTTGGTAATTTTGGTTCGGGTGTTGTTTGATTCGGTCCGGTTCAGGAATGATTCGGTTTGGTATTGGTTTCCCTCCACTTCGTCTGGTAAAAATGCTGCCTTTTCTGTAGAAAAGACAAACACAAAACACGATGACACCCTTCTAGTCGCGCAAATTTCCAATTATTCACGTTCTCAGCTCACTTCACAGATCGTATTCCCTCAATCTTCATCCTGTGGCAACCAGGAAGAAAGGTGGTCGGAAGGTGAAGCGTGAGACGAATCATCTTCAATCAGTTGTGCTTATGTGGGGGCAGAATGGACGAACAGAAAGCTTTCATGAATGAAGAATCAAAAGCTACGAAGTCCCCGAACGTGAGGTCGTTTTACTTATTTCGTCGAGTAACTTGTTCAGTTGAATAATTTCTGAATTTTGGCCTTCTTTTTATACTATCTGGAAACCATCCGGCGCTTAACTTATGATGTTTTCTAATGTTTCTGATGTCGTTCGTTGTCTACGCTGGTTCTTACTAGCTTAATATGTGATGTCTCTGTGTGAGATTGAAGAATAATTGTTGCATGTATGTTGTTTTTTTGGGTATCCTTAGCTTGGTTTTGTTGCATGTTTTTTAAACGTTGCGGAACAGTTTGTCAGTGAAAAAAAGTTGACTGTGGGGTCTCATTTGAAAAGATGCCACATGTTTAGCTCACACAATAGGGATACTTGATACGAATACAATTTCCAGGTGATACAGCGGCAACATGGATTTCCTAGCATTTTTTCACTGAAAACCAGGTAGAATAGTTAAAGAAGGTGCATGGAGAATAACTTGAACATAGATAGGCTGTCATTGGCAGGAGTTTTAATTTATGGTGATAATGCGCACGGTGAAGATTCTGCCCTAAAATTGTTAACGGAAGATGGAGACAGGGATGGTGCATGAAGCAGGGGAGATTGTTTCATTGGTGATTCACTTCTCTTTGATATTAAGTTAGATTATAGCTCACTTGTCTTTATTCATCTTCACCCAGAAATTGTCCAAAGATTGGATGGCTAGAGTTGGTTACTTTACCAATGGCGGTAGATTCCAAGACCCATTACACTATCTCCATTCCTTCATTATGGTTTCACTTTTTTAAAAACAAAGACAAACACTTTTAATCTTGCTGATAAATTAGTTTATGTGATGAAAATTTATCTTAAATTATGTATCTCATCTCTATTCTAAAATGGTTTTGTAAAAGGATTCAAGCGGAGAAAGAGAGGTGAGAGAAAGAAGAAGAGAAGAAAAAGTAGGGGTGGAATCGCGAGCCCAAACTTGCATGGGTTCGAGCTCGGCTCGACCTGAAAAATCTCAGCTCAAGCTCGGGCTCGAGTTCGATCCTGAGCCCCAAGCAAAGCTTGAGGTCGGGCTTGAATCATTTTCTCGAGCTCGAGCCGACTTGTTAGGGAGAAAAAAAGCCTAAATATAGGAAGGGGGCTGAGATGAGGCACAGGGCTGTCAAGAGGAGGCAGGGGCGGAAGCTTGGGGCTGCAAGGAGGAGGAGGTGAGGACGGAAGCTGGGGCTGCAGGGAGGTGGAAGCTTTGCCTTTTGTTACTTCATGTAAAAAACAGGAGCTTGATTTGCATGTGTTCAAGTGCATGGTGTACAACTGAACCTTTATTTCACTGTTTTAGGAATGGTTTTTGCATGTAGAGCTGTGGGTGTATTTTCAGTTTAATTTGTTATATAAGAAGATCTAATTGAGTTCTTATGAGCATTTATTTTAAGCAAAAATTGCATTAACTCAATCCGGTATTTGACTTGTCAGTGGTTAAGGGATTTATTCTTAGATGATTTCCTGACATGGTTTTGGCTGCTGATTCCTTGGGTGTGCCGATGTATTGTTTGTAAATTCTTCTCACCATTTTCAAAAGAAATTTTTTTTGCTGTGCATTGTACAGTCATTGTTTCTGTTTGTTTCTCTTCATAGTGTTATCTATGTAATAGCAACTGTAAAATTCTCTTGAAGCAATGTTGTACTTTTTATAATTTATGTATTTATTTATATTTTTTAAGATGATGATTATTGTTGTTGCTGATTGTATACCCTGAAGTTGTTGATAGGCATAAATGCTCAGCCTGTTTCAAGCAATATAAGAAGAAGGAGCATCTAGTTGCTCATATGAGAGTGGCTAATCACTCGGTTCACCAACCCCAATGTGGTGTATGTCAAAAGTACTGTAAATCTTTTGAATCACTAAGGGAGCATCTTTATGGTATGGAACTACACCATTTTCATTAAGTTCATGAGTGTTTTTGCTGTAGTGATAGATGTGTTTATAGGTTGTTGTTCTAAGATTTAACCATTTTTTGTTTTTCATTATGATCCATTAAATGCTTCAGTTATCTTTTTCCAGTCTTCACAAATCTTCTGCATTTTTTATAGGCCCTTTGCAGAAAGCTTGTTGTTCAAAGATTTATAGATCTCAAGGTTGTGACCTTTGTTTGAGTGTTTTTGAGAGCTTTGATGCTCTGGATGTGCATAAAGAGAAATGCCATTTGTATCCTTTTCCTGCTCTTGTAAGTCGATCAATTGCAGTTATTTTAGTAACTGGTAAAGAAAGTAGGGCTTTCGATTTAATCAAAATGTTCATAAATAATATTTATTGTAATGTCATTGAACAAAATTAATTCCTGGGCAAAAAGATTCAACCTTGAGACAATTGGTCAAAGTCCACATAGGCATTGGCCAAACAAGTGCCAGGTCGTCACAAAAAAATTTGATAATAAATACTGAGGCGGCATAAAAAGGTCGCCTTAAAGTTGAATATATAATACCAATCAAGACATTTTTTTTTTCTCTTCATTGTATGCATTTTGAGGATGTTGAAATAGAGAAGGGGGATAAACTTGCTGCCCCCAATTATAGGTAAAGGCAGCATTAAAATGTCGTCTCCCCTTTTAACTAGAGGCGGTTTTTAGATGCGTTCTCCTTAGTTGCACTTGCTTTTGAGGGAGGTGGCTTTTGGATGCCGTTTTCAACAGGAGGCTGCATCTTGACAACATCTTCAACAGGAGGCTACATCTTGACAACATCTTCAACAGGAGGCTACATCTTGATGCCACCTTCAACAGGAGGCTACATCTTGATGCCACCTTCAACAGGAGGCTACATCTTAATGCTGCCTTTGCTTTTTATCAAAAAAGTTTTAGAACATGATGCCTCTCATCTGGTCAGCATGTCACTTATGAAGGCTTTGACGGGAAGTCCTAGTGTTTAATCTTTCATTCTGGGAATCGACTTTTTTCAATGACTTTAAACTAAATATTTTTATAGATATTTTAATTTTAAAAAAGCCTAAGAAAGTAAATCTCATTGTATAATGGTTGTATACGTGTTAGAGAAATTTGTGAGTATTCAGTTTAAAAAAAAAAAAAATTGTGAGTATTCTAGTGATGAATCTTGTTCTTTGATTCTTCCAAGTTAGCTGTATGCTGTAAATTTTGATGAAGTTTCTTTTGCAATTGACATGGACATTTTTCTTAGGGGCATGCTCCAGTGAATTCTCTTGGAAATAGTCTTGAATCAGTAGAAGATGTACAAATGATAGAGGCAGATAATAATAATATTAATGAAATCCCGAAAGCAGTTGCCATGGACTGTGAAATGGTTGGTGGTGGAAGTGATGGCACATTAGATATTTGTGGAAGAGTTTGCTTAATTGATGAAGATGAAAATGTTATTTTTCACTCTTATGTCATACCTCAAATCCCTATCACTAATTTCAGGTATTTTTTGTTGGTTTAGTCTGTCTTTGAACTTATTGCAGATTTGGTTTGTACGCTCACACTGAATCTCCTTTGTGTAACCAGACATGAAATAACTGGTATAACTGAGGACAACCTGAGAGATGCCAGACCACTCAAGCAAGTAAGAGAAAAAATTGAGGAAATTTTGCATAACGGAGAAGCCTTATGGAGAATCCGCTTGCAAGGTGGGAAAGCTAGGGTCCTTGTGGGTCATAGCGTAGATCATGATCTGGATTGTTTGCAGATGAATTACCCAAACCACTTGAGAAGGTAGTTCTTGTTTTGACAAGCTTCAGAGATTACCTTTATTTTTCTTTTTCTTTTTCTACTTTCAAATGACACTTTCTTTCCAAGGCCTCAAGCAAAACATTGAAAAAGCTTGAACAGGAGAGAACCATTACAATGAGAGATCAGTGGGCAACCCGTTCCTAGCTAGAGAAATAGTTGGTCTATTAGCTGATCTGAAATATTTTTTTGAGGAAAGCAATGATTTTATTAATGCTAGATTTTCGAAATACAGAGATTAGAATACATTGAGCCCCATGGGCTGGTACACTACGGGGGATGTGTTACTTCCAGAAATTGTAGAAGCCCTCCATCTTTAGCTAAAGCATCTGCAATCGAGTTTGCAGATTTGGGATGTGAATCCAGTCTAGGACATCACCAGCCATTGACCATATTTCTCGTAATTTTGTTTCTAGTCACCATGGGGGTGACGCTTCCTTGCTGCACCATTGAACGACATTTGCAGAGTTGCTTTCCACTTGTAGACTCCCCGTCAGGTGCTCTTGAAACAGCTTCAGTCCCTGTCGAACCCTTTCTATTTCCGCCATTATGGAGTCAGAGATTCCCAATGGGGCCTTGAATGTCAACAAGATGTTGTCAAGGTGATCTTGGAAAACCCCTCCACAGCCAGAAAGGCCGGGGTTTCCGAGGGATGAGCCGTCTGTATTAAGCTTTATTACTGTTGGTGGGGGAGGCTTCCATTGCAGGCGAAGGGACGTACCTCTTGGAACGTCTTGTACAACAATGTTATACCAATTATGTCTTATTTTATCCTCTGAGTCCAATAAATTCTTTTTTAGTAAAAAAAATCTCATGACAGAGTTGATGATGCTGTGTGTGACCACATCCCAGGTCCTTCCCATGTTTTTAAAAATCCGCTCATTCCTCTGATTCCAGATGCTCCATGGGATTATCACTGCGCAAGCCGGCACTAGTATCTTCCCCTTCTTTCCTGATGCTACAATCCTCCATTGCTCTAGCATTTGATTAAGAGTTTCTGGTATGCAGAAGGCCGCACTGAAGAGTTGCGTTATAGCCGCCCATACTTTCCATGAATAGGAACAATGGAGCAGAGAGTGTTCAATCGTCTCCGTTTCCTTGTCGCAGAGTAGGCATATCAGTAAAGGTATGTTCATACTCCGCCTGGTTAGCGCAATTCTTGTGAGTAATTTCCCTCTTAAACCCATCCAGAGAAAGAATTGGGCTTGAGGGGGTCATTGGTGGACCACGCTGCACTAGATTGGTGTACGCTACCTTCTTCTCCAATTACCATGTGGTATGCCGACTTAACTGAGAAGTCGCCATCCACCAAGGGTAACCATATCAACTTTTCTTCGTGTTGGTGGCATAGAAAGGAACTGGCGATTAAGCCATCAAGCTCCGATAGACTAACTGCTTCATTCTCCTGAAGCTCTCTTCTGAAAATCTGTGACCAATTTATCGATCTCCCATTCCCTCCTCCTACCACTTCTGCAATTGTCGTGTCCGACCTCACAACAAGCTCAAACAGGGCTGGGAATGTTTCCTTCAATGCACCACTTCCAATCCAAGGCTCCTTCCAGAAAGCGACTCTTTCACCATTACCGGGCAAGAAATGCACCTGGTTCACAAACTATCCGAATAGCTTATACAGGTTCCTCCAAATTGGTGATAGTCTCCTCGCTGTGTGAGCTCCAAGCACCCATTCCTTAGGTTGGGCATTCAACTTCCTTCTAACAAGTTTTGCCCAGGGCGAGTGTGGGTCTTGATTAAGTCTCTAGCACCACTTGAGAAGAAGGGCGCAGTTAAACTCTTTTATGGAGCGGATGCCCAAACCTTCGATTTTCTTCAATCTGCAAAATTCCTCCCAACTAATTAAGTGGAATTTGAAGTCCTCGCCGGATCCTCTTCATAGGAACCGTTTCATTAAAGTTTCAATTTCTCTTGCTACCGAGGATGGGCAGTGAAGAAAAAAGAGTAGGAAGGTCGGGACTCCAATGTGACATGACTTGATTAACACTAACCTCCCTGCCTTTTATAAGTTCCTCCCTTTCCACGTCGAGAGTCGGTTCCTTAGCCTCTCCACCACTGGGTCCCACAAATGTGCACTTATTCTTGCTTCAAAAAGAGGTAAGCCGAGGTGCTTTGATGGTGTTTTGACGGTGTTCTTCCAATGTTGCATCCAAGGTGGTCCGTTGCCACTTGCAAGAGGACTTCTAATAGGAATAAAGCTGCTTTTAAATGAGCTATCTGGTCCATCGAGCCTTCGCAAAAAATCACTGTATCATTGCAAACTGCACTATGGGTAGGTCCCCAAGGAGCGGGTTTGAGAGTCAACCAATCTCCACCAGCTGTTCAAAAAAGGTCGTTGTTCCTTCTGTGGCTATGTTAAATAGCAGAGTGGACATGGGGTCCCCTTGTCTCACCCCTTTGGAGCTTTGGAAATAACTGAAGAGACCACCATTGATGGCAATGGAGAACCTAGCTGAAGAGAGACAGGAGTGCATCCAGCTTCGCCATCTCAAACCGAATCCCATTGCCTCCATTACCAAATCTAAATAATGCCAGTATACACGGTCGAATGCTTTCTCTAAGTCGAGCTGCAGAACGAATTTCAGTGACGCCCCTTCTAAACAGATCCATTGCCTTGTGCACCAGCACCACAAAGTCCATGATTTGTCTGCTGCGCACGAATTCATTCTGTTATAAATTGATGATCCAGGTATTACTCTCCTTAGTCTCGCCGCCAATACTCTTGCTAGTACCTTGTACAACCTGGACTCTAGACTTATTGGGCGAAAGTCCTTTAAGTCCTCTGCACTTTCTTTCTTCGGGACAAGAGTGATGATTGACGCTCCTATGCTTCGGTGAGTCAGCCCATTGGCATGGAAATCTCGGAAGAATTTATGGATGTCCTCTTTGATAAAGCTCCACCTCACTCTAAAAAACTCTCCATTATAGCCGTCAGGACCTGCTGCCTTGTCCAATGCATCCTGTAGACCGCTGCTTCAATCTCCTCCGCAGAGAAGTGCGCCTCTAGGGACTCCGGGTCATTTTGCTCAAGGGAGAAAAATTTAAGGCCAGCGATGCATGGTCTACTTCTATTGTCCTCCGTATATAAGTCTGCAAAAAACTTAATAAACTTGTTAGTGATGCGGGACCTATAAAAAATCAATTCTCCATTGATCATCAGAGAATTAATTCTGTTAGTTCGCCTCTGAGGGGAGGCAATTGAATGGAAGAAAGAAGAGTTAGTGTCCCCCTCTTTAAGCCAGCGGTAGCGGGCCCGCTGCTTCCAATACATGCTCTCATTCTAAATTAGCTTCTGCTGAGAACCAGACAACAAGTGCCTTTCAAATCTCTCTTCCGAAGAGAGCTCTCGCTTCTTCAATTTCATCCAGCGACTTCATTTACATCTAGTACAAACTCTTATGCGCCGAAGCTTTGGCATTTACTCTTCAACAGCTTTAGCTTCTTTGCTGCCAAACTACCCCCATTCCCTTGAACTTGGCATTCGCTCCACCATTTCTGAAGATTCCCCACAAAAGCCTCCTGCTGTAACCAATAGTTTTCAAACCTGAATGACTTCTTTCCCCACCTTCGTGAGTGGCTATCTAACATCACCGGCCAGTGGTCAGAAATGACCTTGTTGATGCTCAATGGGTAAGAGGACATCAGGTTTGGTTTCTATGCTCAGAAGGAGGCTCTCATCCGTCTGGTGGTGTGGGCAGTCGTGAGTGTTAGATGTCTTCTAGGAGGTCGTCAATGCTTGCCAACTAGGGTCTCGGTCTCTCATGATTGACCCAGACTGAGTTTCTATCTCTCCCGCATGCGCGTCATGTCTGTGCCCTTACATAGGCCTGGTCACATCGCTTTTGCCAGGAAAACCCAAATTTGAATTTGAATTTGGGTTCCATTCTTCCGGAACTTTCCATCCTTTCAGGGAGACCGAGTCATCACTCGGACTCAATGAGTTCGATGATGCGTGACTCGCCTCCAATTCCTTTGCCTTCTTCTCTGGCTCCGGCGAGCGTTGCGCCAGAACGCCTATTATCAGAAATTCCTAGTTCCCTACCGTAATGATCCTTCTTCCTCCTATCAATCCTGCTAAGGGGAATTGGATCTTGCCCCGTGCCACTTCCACATCTATCCCACAGGCTGTTTCTTGATCAACCTTAATTACCTTTCCAAAGAGACTTAAAGTGCGTTCGACGTTCCTCCTCGTCCAAAGTTTGATTGGTATCCCGTAAACCTCAATCCCCACTTCCGCGACCTCTTCTACGGATTGCTCCTTCCATTTGGCTGGCTTCAGGTCCTTCAAGTGAGGGATCTCGGTCCAGGCTTCACTCAAGCGCCTCCTTTCCTCTGGGTTTCGAGTCCAGACAATCCACTTGTCCTCACCGTAGGAAGAAATTGCTGGCTTATACGGTAAGGGGTTCCTAGCAGTCAACATTTCTTCAACTTCGAGGATTTTTGCCCTCCCCTCAAGGAGGATGAGCGCATTCTCCAGTGCTTCCTCGCCCCTATCCTTTAAAAAACTTCAGGTCTTGCCTGAGAGCCATTAGATCAGTTGTCATGGAATTTGCAATCTCCCAGATGATTGGAATAGTATGAAAGACTTTCTTGCTAGAGAATTGCCTGACCTTGGGATTCTAGACCATGCAATGCGCCCTTTAATGACGATGTCTGCTAGTTCATTGTAGATGGTTCATAAATGCCAGAGAGGTAGGGAAGAATCACTTGTGCAGCTAATAGGTAATTCAGAGTCACCTTCAGTTACAATTGGTGATCCTGACCGTTGTTTAATCATCTTGATTCTCATCAACAGAGCTCTAGATTCTGCCTCATAATTGGGAGTGCAACATCCTGACGGTCCTGAAATTTTGGAGGGTCTGACCTTCACTATCCTTAAGCACCCCTCCTATACCAGCTGGATTGGGTGACTTGCTTCTTCTGTTGATCATAGCCATAAAGATGGTGGAAAAAATGTACTAGAATACAGAAGATTGTTTTTTTTAATATTATGCGCACTTTAGTCCTTATTCTTCAGGAATAGCAAGTGAAGGTTGTGAGGTTAGATATCAGTTTATTTATTTATTTATTTCCTCAAATATGTACTATTTTATACATTTTACTGAAAGTAATACGAAGAGAGGCGTTTTAGCAATTTATTATGTAATTTTATGTTTAGGCTTCTCAATATATAGATAAGGGGTTTCCGTTAAATCTCTAATCAGATCTGTGGAGCCTCTTCGTATGCTTAAGCTTCTCAATTCCTTGTCTCTCTTGAATTTGTTCTATTTCCTGGTTGTATTGGCTGATTTCACATGGTGCGGACCATTGAAGGCAACTGAAGATCTTTCCTTCTTATTCCTTTCTTTTCTTCTATACTTAAAACAAGTTTCTCTAAGTGAACAAAGTTTAATTCTTTTGTGCTCCTGCAAAAGCCTTAAATCATTTTATTTCTTCTCCTGCTATAACCCCAGTATCTGGTGATGGACTTGATGAGGTTGTGCTGCTGATATGCCCTGTTGTGTGTTCTGTGTTCTTGCGAACTTGGGCAGACCTGCCCAAAGAAGTTTGTGTTTGTGAAAAGTGTTGCTACTTTTGTTGCCTGTTTTTACCGTTTGCATCTAAATTGATTGATGCTTAGTTGGTTTTTCTGACCTGATCTTTGTGTTTCTGGATGTACTTCTGAACTGCTTAACAGTCTTCCAAGTTGAGTTTTTTTAATGGATTACATTCATGAATGATTTTGCTTAACTCTTGTTATAATTTGAGGGTTGTTAAGTGTTTATTATGGTTGATCATGAAGAGGTAATTACAGCTGGCAAGAATGCTGAAATTCTAATAATTGGAGTACATCTAATTTCAAATTGCTTGTGCTAAATTAAGTGGTGTGAACTATTTTTGTTGGTGATATGATATTAAGTCGATCTTCATGGCCAAGAAAAAGTTCAAGTATCTTGAGGAGGATCTTCATATTCCATTAACGGAAGCATGGGATACTACCAAATTTACCTGGAACTCCACATTGGTTCTTGTTGTTCTGTGACAGTTGACACATGTCGCAAGAAATTCAATCTTTGTTTTCACATGAGAATACCCTTTCCAGTGTATATGAACAATGGACCAACTTTCCTTTACAAAAAAGGTAAGAAGACTGATCCCAAATATTTTGGTGAAATGAGAAATTACTTAAAGTTATTAGTGCTGACAACCCTTTTACAGTGATCCAGATGTTAAGAAGAAAACTGAAATTCAATTTCTAGGTTCCTCACGGTGGTTTGGGCCTGAATTTGTGACTAATAAAGCCCTGATGATAACAAGATCTTAACATTCCTATGTTGAGAAGGCCTAATCTAGATTAATGATGGCAGCGAATGCTGTTTTATCTACTCCAGACTCATAAGCCAAGAACAGTTAAGCTTGGCCTTAAAACATCACTTTCAATCAGAATAAAACTGAAGGATTTAGAGGGTGTGGGGTTAGTGGTCAGCTTTGAAGCTTAGATGTGGGAGGACATGGAGAACAAAGCAGTGTATTGTAAATAAAAAATCAGTATTTTGGTTGATGCTGCCACAAATTTTGGAAACTGGATCAACTAATTTCATTGTCCTGGAAACTAAAGAATCTGTTGAAGTTATTGATGTTGAATTTGCATTATGGATTAACAATGGAATTGAGAAAGAATTAGAGCCTGTATTTTTACGGATCTTGACAACTCCTTCTACAATGTCATATAGCTGTAGATTGAGCCTCTCACTTAATGACATGGTGGTGTCAGGATGGAATTGGATGGGTTATCTTGAGCCATTGGTTCAAGTCAGACTATGACTTGAGTATGTTGCATGTGTGTCTATCTTCAAACATGATGACATGATAAAGGTTCCTTCCAGATATTCCAATTTTTGGGAATGAAGGTGCATGTCTCAAAATTTCTGTGCATCTACTAAGGAATGCTTTTTTAAACTGAACTCGGTGAACTGGATGTTTCATGTTATAAGTAGGAACACTTCATGGGCAAACTGTTCTCCTCCCTCCTCCCGGACCTGTATTTAAGTATGGCAACCTGATTTGTCCTTTGGCTTGATTTACTCTTAATTTCAATCAGGGATACTGCATGCTACCCTCCTTTGATGAAAACAAACTTGGCAAGCCATTCGCTGAAGTACCTGGCGAAGACCTATTTGGGGTAGGTGACTTTTCTTCTTTAATTCCTGGTTACTTTGTTGATATGGCAGTATGGTTTTACTGGTTTAAACATGTTAAGAGAATGGGCGGGGAGGTTTCTAAATTTGAACATGTTTATTCCGGTCTAAAATTGCCTGTGATGATGTCCTTTGTCAACTGCTAATGAAAATTCGATGATAGTGAAGTAAATCGTCAATAAATTCAAGTCTAAAGAAGTATCATTTTCAATTATTGCTGTAATCACTATAATATGGATGAGCTGCGGGCAGACGGGCAGCGGCGTCTGCTTGGTTCCAGTGCACAGGGATGAGAACCCCGCTGCCGTAGGATGCTTATAGTGAGTCTATCTTATATATATATATATATATATATATCATTTTTTAGACTTGAGATTTCTCCCATATGTATATTGCTTAAACTGATATAAGACCTGTAGATCATGTGTTCCTAAAATAGTGAGAATTGGTGTAAGGAAGCTACTACTCTTTCTGTTCGAGAAACTGTTCACGCCAGTGCAACCACCAGTACATGTAGCATAGGAATTTTTCTGTATCAAACTAAGACTTCTTCCAATTTTTTTGTGTTAAGGTGGTTTCCTTTGCTTTGCAGGTATGAGATTCAGTCGGGTGTACATGACCCATATGAAGACTGTGTAGCTGCCATGCGGCTTTACAGAAGGATGCGCGCTCAAGTTCATAAACGGCAAGGGAGTGTGACGTTCATTCTGAATGAATCGCAATGTCCAACTAGCTTAGATGATACACGGAGCCAGAAAGAACTTGTAAAGATGTCACCAGATGCCCTTTTTGAGATATCGAAGCCAAATTACAAGTGTTGGTGTTTGGATCGAGAGCCAGAGATAGAACCCTGAAGTTGTGTTTTGATTTGACAAAAAAAAAAAAGTCGTGTCATTTCTCAAATTATAAGGTCAAAAGCGCGAAATGTTGTTTTTCAAAGCAAAGATTTAAATATTGATGCATTCATTTATTGTTTTTTCGAATGTTCATTGTAAATAAAACAGATTATACAGTCGGATGTTCGACGAAGAAGTCTCGAAGAAATGATACTGATTCACACTATCCAATTGCGCTCCCAGAACAGCAGTTGGATTCGTTTTTGGATTCGTTCTTGTTTATATTTACTACATAGAGGAATAAGCAGCTTATTTTCTTTCTTCGTGGATTCGATACGATTTGGTTTAGAACTGTAATGTCGATTATTATGAAGCGAGGTGCAAATGTTCCCCTCTAGTTGTGATGCTTGGCCGCAAAACTTCTTTTATACGCAATCAGTACCCTAATTCATTTGAAAAAATGCTGGTGAATTTCGGTCGTCGAAGCATGGTAGGGTCATCGGCGTTCCTCCCGTCAGTTGCCATTTGCTGGAAGCGGATTTCAGGTTGGCTTACCCAGTGCACTGGATTTTTTTCTGTTACACGTACATGAGTTTGCAGGAGAAGCTAGCTAAATGGCTCTTTCATATAGGAATTCGAAAAACCCAATTCTGTCTTGGTGTAGGAAATACTCTTTCTAGTCTCGTCCCTGCTTAAACTGATCAACCAATTTAGATATCCAAGTTGTTGGGTCAGTGATCAGAAGGGATGCTCTCTCCCCAAGCTTCTATCATCCTATCGCTGCTCCAGAAGTCCTTAATCTTAAAACAAATCCATCAAGTTCACGCACAGATACTCAGTCATGGTCTACGCCCCCTCCACAATCACCTCATGTCCAAGCTTATTGATCTCCACGAGATCAATTATGCGCGTAGCGTGTTTGATCAAATGGTTGCAGCCAATGATTACGCATGGAATTCAATTATTAGAGCGTATGCCATTCATGGTCCCTTTCAAGAATCTCTCTCGCTGTACATCCAAATGCTTCAGCAAGGTACGCAACCTAGTAAATTCACGTACCCTTTTGTATTAAAGGCCTTTTCAGCTCTCTCTTCTGTTCTACTAGGTGAACAAGTTCACGTTCATGTCATAAAATTTGGATTTGATTTGGATATTTTTGTCAATAACTCACTGATCGATATGTACGGTAAATGTTTTAGCATTGGAACTGCACGAGGATTGTTTGATGAAATGCTCGAGAAAGATCAAGTGTCTTGGAATTCCATCATTTCGGGGTATGTTTACAATGGAGACGTAGCATCTGCACGGGAGTTATTTGAAGAGATGCCGGTTAAGAGAAGTGTAGTTGCTTGGACAGCTCTGATTGATGGGTATGGGAAGCAAGGAATGGTTGTGGAGATGTTTAGGTTATTCCGGCGGATGATTGTAGCGATTGACAATGTGAAGCCGAACTCTTCTCTGGTTTGTCTTCTGTCTTCTTGTTCTGATAACTCGTATTTGAAGCTGGGGAGGTGGGTTTCAGTTTTCATTGACGTTAATAGAATTCCCCTAGACATAATTCTGAGTACTGCTCTTATAGGCTCGTATGCAAGAAGTGGGGATGTGGATAAAGCCAGAAGAATCTTTGATGGGACTCCCAACAAGACATTAGCAACATGGAATGCCATGATCACTGGATGTGTTCATGGAGGACTCTTTGAAGAGGCAATCCAGTTGTTTTATATTATGCGACGAAACCGGGTAAGACCTGATGAGATAACCATGGTGAATGTATTATCTGCTTGTGCTGGCCTTGGAGCACTGGAACTAGGTAGGGAAATTCATCTCTATTTGGGTAGGAGCAGATTACTATTAAATGAAATACTCGCTACTGCTCTTGTTGATATGTACTCAAAATGTGGTAGCATAAAAGATGCCTGCTTAGTCTTCGTTAAGTCGACTGAGAAAGACGTTGTCCTCTGGAATGCCATGATTGTAGGTCTTGCTACTCATGGCCATGGAAGAGATTCTTTAGCTGTTTTCTCTCAGATGGAGAGAAGTAGAATGCAACCCAATGAAGTTACATTCATAGGAGTGTTATCTGCGTGCGCCCACTCGGGCCTGGTTGAGGATGGGAGAGCTAAATTTGACATCATGCAGGCAAGGTACAATCTGAAGCCTAAGATTGAACATTACTCTTGTATGGTGGATCTTCTAGGTCGAGCTGGGCATCTGAAAGAAGCCATGGATATAGTCAAGAGCATGAATGTAGAACCAGATTCCATTGTCTGGGGATCTCTGCTCAGTGCTTGTGGTATTCACCAGAATGTTGAATTGGCGGATGAAGTTGGTAAAATCATATTATTATCAGAGTCTCTGAACGTGGGTTGCTGTATACTGTTATCAAATATTTATGCTTCTTCAAATAGATGGAAGGACGTTGCTCGAGTGAGAAGATTAATGAAAAGCACTGGGATGAAGAAGCCTTCAGGATGCAGTTGGATTGAGGTGGATGGTGTGGTCAATAGTTTTCTTGTTGAGGAGTCTGCGCACCCTCGGCATGAAGATATATACGAGATGCATGATATACTAGTGAATCAACTGATGTTTGAAGGTTATACTCACAATCCTGATTTCTTACTGATGGAAGATGATGGCACATGAGGGCACTTTCCAATGGTTGCTTGTTGTTTATATATAATATTTGGAGTGTGGAATATCTGCAACTGCAAGTTGACAGAGATTGCTTAACAAATAACAAGTCTATCTTCATGGATTCCACCTATTGCTTAACAAATAACAAGTCTATCTTCATGGAGTCCACCTACTCCCTCTCATGAATTGGGTGGTATTTGGACAATGACTTTCAGGTTTTGCAGTTCTTTAATCTTAAAACTCAAACAGTTATCTGATTATTATCGCTTATGTTGACTGTTGGAAGGTCCTTAATTAGTCCGGTTGTCTCCTTGTGGGGTCATGTATAGGTGTTAATAGGTGGATGTTTCTTCTGGAGAGCCATCAATGGAGGGTTGACAGTTGATAGTAATGCGGCTCAAAATTGCATCAAAGTTTCCACAAAGTTGAAGGCAGTGGAGTAAAGAATCAGATTGCCTTTCATTTTCTTCCAGACCCAATTACATCCACAGTATAGACGTTGGAGAATGATTCCTCTTTTCCAAATGCAGATCAAAGGTGGTTTACGGCTTTACGCCCGCCAATGATATCTGTTGTGGGGAATCTAGCTTGTGTTGTGGATGAAGGTGGCAGAACTCTATGGGTCTTCACATGGAAGAGTGGTTGAGCCCTGATTGAGTTGTTTCTACTGTGAAAGTTTTGGTTCAACCTACCCTTCCTATTGCGAATCTGAGAACAGCAGATGTCAGGTACACAAGGGGAGGAACCTGTGGCAGGGCCGGAGGGGAGGGACATAAACAGAGGTGAGACTCGCTTGTCTCCAAAAGTAGTGATTCTGTGATACCATCTTTTATCAAGTCACATAGTACTGCAATGGATGGATGGTTACAAGAGGCCCTCAAAATGGCAGACTTTGTCTTTCACAGGAAATTCCAGTCCTGCATTTGCTGAGAGCATTTGAGTTCAATAGCTAAGAATCAATGCATACCATCCAGTTATTCTCTTATTCTCGATTCTTACTGATCCTGGAACTGAAAGTGCACATTATCTTGTTTCTAGAAAAGGAAGAAGCAGCTTTTCTGGCGTGTAAAGGGGGTAGGAGAACTACATGCTCCTGGTTAAAAATCTTGTCCATCTCACTTCTCCACCTAATCTGTTATGAATTGGTACACCACACCACCCACCGCTCCACACTCTCTCTCTCTCTTCCTGTCCCACCCACATCACACCCAGTCTGAAAAAGGAAAAAGAAAAAAAGCCACTTCTGTTATCCTTTTCGTTGTTTTCAACAAACAGATGGTGCTCATGGGCTACCGTGGACTGGGCGATTTCAACCACCAATAATTTTTGCTTTCACCTGACACTGAAACACACTTATCATTCAACATGGCCCTGCAGGTAGCCTTTCAAAAACACTTCACAGAATGGTGGTTGCCCACCAAAAAGAAAACGGCACCGGGTACTGAGAAAATTGTGGTTGGTGAAAAGTGTCGATCTATCTTAAAGCTTAAGACATTTTATTAGAGCGAGTTTGGCAAAGCTCTTTTGTTCCTCTTTGTTTCTTATAATAACATTTCTGTAATAAACTTTTTTTTTTTTAATTTTTTTTTAATTTTTTGTTGGAATGGGAGATTTTAGTTTTTGAAAAAGTTCTAAAAGCTTTTCCAAAAAGGACTATTTCAAGGAGTTACTTCAAAGTCTTTATCAAAGAGCATTGCCAAAAGCTGCTAGTCCATTACCCTTTGATAAAGGACTAGATAGCTCTTTGAAAGAGTCCAGTTTAGAAAAACTTCGTTTCAGAACTTTTTCAAAGAACTAAATTTTCTGTTTCAAAGATAGACTAATCCAAAAGAAAGTTTACCCAAAATGACTTTTTCCTACAAGAGCAGTTTTCAGTCTCCAAGGAGCTATGCCAAACGCCCATTAATGTTTATTGGAACTATGGCATCTTCGCAGCTAACTTTTTGGCAGCATTTGGCATCGCTCTTTGATAAAGGACTCTTTGAGATATAAGAAGTCAACATAGGTAGATTAGAAATAAATTAAAGAAGAGTTGTTTGGTTCAGAGGTGGAGACAAGACGTTGTAAAAGCCAAAATTCCATGAAATCAAAGTAATTTATGGGAGTTAATGTTTTAAACTAGTGTTAAAGAAAATGCAATATACTTATAATAACAAGTCCTAAAAATACTACTTATTCTTGTCAAGCGATAATAAAAAACCCTCTTTTAAAAGTTTAAAATTTTTCGTACCCTTTTGAGAAATGGTTTTTTAGATATATATATATATACACAAACTTTATTAGGGTTTAAACTTTTAGATAGAGTATAAGATATAGATAGGTTAATATAATCTTTTGGGGCAGAGAGATTTTAGATTTCGGATCGAGGCATGAGGGGTTTATATGATAGTCCTAATTGAGAGGAAAAAAATAAAAATAAAAATAAAATAAATAATAAAAAAATAAAAAATATTGAGAGGACCTGATCATAATTTAGTTTCTCCGTAGAGGCGGGTGAGCCCTCTTATTTATGCACCAGATCATTAAAGAATGGGCCAAATGTGCTTTTTACGCGGAAAGATGGTAGAACGGAGGGCTGACCCTGCTCTGGGTTTTGCAGATTGAACTGCCCAAAAGTCCAATGTTTCTGCTCTGTCTGAACCCTAAATCGGCAAATTGGAATTTAGTGAAAGCGCTCACTTTCTTTGAGATTCTTCTGTTCTGAATCATGTCTGCAGTATCCGCTTCGTAATCTGTATAGGTAGCATAATATATTCTCAAAATTCAATTTTTTTTTGGAGCGTCGGAAGAGAAAGTCAGCGGCTTGAATGTATGTCCGCTCTCTGATTTATGCAACTGAACGTCGACGGGATCCCTCCAGGGAGTCATGGCAATTGCGGTTGTTTTCTCCAACTCTGTCTGGGACAATGTCGTGGAGCTTACCAAAGGCGCGCAAGACAAGGGAAGCGATCCACTTCTGTGGGCAGTTCAACTCTCTTCCGCTTTGACTTCTGCAAGGGTGGCTTTGCCTTCGGTGGAATTGGCACATGTGCTAGTGTCTCATATATGTTGGGAAAACAATGTCCCAATGGCTTGGAAGTACCTGGAGAAGGTGGTGGCAGTGAACATTACCCCGCCGATGCTGGTCATTGCCTTGCTCTCGGCGAGGTTGGTGAACCCGTTTTTCTTGTGGTCATCCTTCTCTTTTTTTTCTTTAGTTCTTACTCCGTCGTTTAAAGCTTTTTTCTGAAAATTATTTTAAAATTTCATTTCCATGTTACAAATGCAACTATCCCTGTAAAGACAACTCTGGATACTATTTCTTTATTTTGCTTCTTCTCCTTAATAAATATAGATTCGGTGATATTAGAATGTCGATTTTCTGGGTTTCTTTGCATCTCAGACACTTCCTTAAGTAAAATGCAAAAATTCCTTAAAGTAATGCTAGTAATGTGAGTTCTGGCTGTTTCATGCATCGCTGTAATATGCGGTGTAGTAGCTGTTCTGCCAAGTGGCCGTAGACTCAGAAGTTTGAGTTGCTTACAATTTTACTTGTGTCTCCTTGGGCCATTAAGGTCGAATGCCTCAGTTCCCAAGTGCATGCAGAAGTAAACATTATACAAAAAAAATATCTTTTTCTTCCTTCAGTGAAACGGAAGTATCAATTAGGTTTACATAGTGGTCCATTAGGAGACTTCCGTGATCAGGCATATTTGTTCTTAATTTGCTGTTGATGTCTAAAACGAAAGCCATTCTGTCATTATGTTTCTGCAGTAGTAGACTGTTTTTTCATTGGAACAAATGCAACTCTTCTAGTAGTGGAGTAAGAGTGTTGTTTGTGATTCATGTCTTTTTTTCTAAAATTATTTTTATTTAATTTTTGGATTCCTTTAAGGCAACTTTACTAGTTGACAGTTGAGAACAGTGTTAACCTAGTACTGGCCCATTTTGTTTCCCATTTTCTTGTTTATTTGAATGAAATTTGGTCCTCGACTGAGCTTTTTGCTATACTCATTGTTGAGGATATTTATTCTTCTCTTTAAGTTGAGGGATAGTCCAAAGCAGTATTTCAAAACCTTAATTGATCCTCCTGGAAGGCATTGGATTGTTTTTTGCCCCTTTGAGATTCATGACCCACGATACACTGTGATCAAAATTGTCTCATGTAGTGCTGTCTCCAGTTGCATCACTGATTTTTTAGCAAAAGAGGGGGTAAACCTTCCACTTTTAGTATCAGGTCGTGTTTAAGCTGCAGGTCTTATAAATGTGTTGGTATTAGTTTACAAAAATGGATATGCATGTGATTCTTGAAAACTAGTTTTATGTTCTATATGATATGCATAATGTGATATATCTCAGCTTTCTCTGACATAACTGCCTGCACCATTTTCTTGGTGATTTTCCTTATCTTCTTACTGGTGCTATGGGCTATATCTCTTCTATTTTTATTTACTGCACAAATTTTGTATAATTTTTTTTCCTATTTCTTGTTGAATATAAGAAAAGTACTTGTTTATTGTGTGTATATGTATATATGTAGGAGTGTTTTTCTGGTCTGTTCCACTACATGTCATTTTTCTGTAGGGATACTATTTCATTGTCAGGTGAGCATCTTAAACTTTACTGGACATGGTCATTTTCTTCTGCTGTTATAAGGCAGAACGTCATGTGTTATTTTGTAGTGCACTGTGCACCTGATGATTGTTTCCCTTGGCAGCTTTGTATTTCCTTAAAAATATGCATAAAAGCTATGTCTTCCTTTCATGAATACTATTTGCGTAAATCTTCCTTGTTGCTATTTCCTGAGTGAGAAAACACTAGTTGAAGTCAACTGGGTTCTATTTCTGCAGGATAGTTCCAAGTCGACATTCCCGACCAGGGGCATATAGGCTTTACCTTGAGCTCCTTAGAAGACACTGTTTCTCATTTGCATCTCAAATCTGTGGATTGAATTCTCAGAAGTAAGCTTACTGTCCCATTTTTTTTTTTTTTTTTCCCTGCTTGAGTATAATCTGGATTGGGTCTTTGCTCTGTGGTTTCATGGAGGCTTTAGTGTGTGATCTTGGGTTCAAGTTTAGCAGCGTTTTTGGTGGAGTATTCATTTAACCCCATGGTATGAAACCCGACCTGGACATGATACCACAAAAGTGGTCAAGACCAGGTCAAACTGATATAATGTTTAGCCCCCCAACTGAACCTTTATGATGTCATAATGACATCATCATTTTCTTTTGAAGTGATGCATACTCTCATAATACAAACTTCAGATAAATTCTTATGCCCTTATGGACTTCGACCCAAGACCTATCACCTGCTGAATTTCTCACAACATCATTAAATTTTGAAAAAATTTAAAACCTTCCCCTTCCCTCTTCTTTCTTCCTCCTTCGGTTCTTCTCTCCCTCCTCTTCTCCTCCCATCCACCCACCTCCACACATGCATAAACACACACACACACACACACACACACACACAAATGCGCACACACACACAAACACAAACACACATGCACACGCACACCCACATAAACACGCTTGCACACACCTACACATGCACCCAACGCCCCCCAACACAGACACACACACTCGCACACACCCACCTACACCCCCATACACACATGCACACGCGCACATACCCCTTCATGCACATGTGCACACACTCCTTCATGCCCACACACCCACATCGACATGCACTTGCACACATAGACGACACACACATGCACACACACTCTCTCTCTCTCTCTCTCACACACACACACACACACATGCACATGTGCACACACAACTCACGCAGGCTAACACACACACACACACATGCACCGCATAGACATGCACACACACACACATGCACCGTACAGACATTCACACACACACATGCACACACACACACACACACACACACACACGTACACAAGCACACAAGCACACATGCACACGTGTACACAAGCACACAAGCACACACTTACATGCGTGCACCCACCAACACACTGCACAAACACAGACACTTGCAGAAACACACACGCACACATATAGACACACACGCACACATATAGACACACACGCCTGCAGACAGATAGACAGACACACACACACGTCTGCAGACAGATAGACACACACCCTTGCAGACACATGCACACACAATACACGCACACATGCACACAATCGACACACACGTACACACAAACACACGACACACGCACACATGCACACAATCGACACACACACACGCATACACAAACAACACACACACACACGCACACAAAAACACACCACACACACATGTGCACACAAACACATCCACACTCGTGGTGCACACAAACACACACACATGTGCACACAAAAACACACCACACGCACACAAACACAATCCACACACATGTGCACACAAACACACGACACACATGTGCACACAAACACACGACACACATGTGCACACAATCACACGACAAACATGTGCACACAAACACACGACAAACATGTGCACACAAACACACGACAAACATGTGCACACAAACACACGACAAACATGTGCACACAAACACACGACACACACGGTGCACGCGAACACACGGCTAACACACGCGGTGCACGCAAAACAATAACCATAATAATTTATGAACACAAACACACGCACACACACGATGAACACAAACACACGACACACGCGGTGCACGCAAAAAAACATGATGACACGCGGTGCACGCATAAAACACACGCACACACACGGTGCACGCGAAACACACATAACACACGGTGCACGCAAACACACGGCACACACGGTGCACGCAAACACACGCATACACGCGGTGCACGCAAAACACACGGCACACACGGTGCACGCAAACACACGCACACACGGTGCACGCAAACACACGCATACACACGCGGTGCACGCAAACACACGGCACACACGCGGTGCACGAAAACACACGCATACACGCGGTGCATGCAAACACACGCACACACGGTGCACGCAAACACACGGCATAATACACGCGGTGCAAAAAACACACCACACACGCGGTGCACGCAAACACACGCACACACGCGGTGCACGCGAAAACACACGACACACATGTGCACGCAAACACACGACACACATGTGCACACAAACACACGACACACGTGTGCTACAACTCATACACACTTGCACACACACACACACGTGTGCACACACTTGAACTCACACACGTGTGCACACACTTGAACACACACGTGTGCACACACTTGAACACACATGTGTGCACACACTTGAACACACACACACGTGTGCACACACTTGAACACACACACGTGCACACATGTGTGCACACATGCACACACACGCACACTCACGTGCACACCCACACATGTACACAAACACATGCATACACACTGACACGTGCATTAGCCATGAATGGGGAATCATTGAGTCACCGGTTCTCAATTTGAACTGCTATAACCTGAATTTGTCAATGGGTTTTGACCAAGTCCAGGTTTTCAGTTACTTGGACCCAGAAAAGGATGTTGGTCTGAGCCAATCCTGTTTCACTGGCTGAGCGGGGCCAAGTTTGATGACAGAAATTTAACCTATGTTTCTCATACTAACTAGTAAAGAGAATGGAAATGCCATGTCCAAGAACAAATTGGATGTCTTAGATTGATCAACGGCTTGACTGTCCACTCAAAGCCGGTGGATCCTCGTACCTGCATGTGACATGGGTAATCTATGGCTTCTGAAATGGGAGCACTCAAGCAGACCTGGCTATACTTATGCACCCATTCATTATTCATTATCATTCCTGCTGATGCATCGAAACCCTATTTATTTATTCCTTCCTGCTGATGCATCAAAATCCCATTTATTTATTCCTTCCTGCTGATGCATCAAAATCCTATTTATTTATTTCTTCCTGCTGATGCATTGAGCATCTTGCAGTGATTCCTAATCACATTGTCGATTTTATGCAGGACAATAAGTGCAGTGGATGAAGCTCTTCATCTCTCCCAGGTATTTGGTGTCCAAGTAAGCGAACCAGGGGTTCTGGTGGTTGAATTTGTTTTCGCTGTTATGTGGCAATTAGTTGATGCAACATTAGATGATGAGGGGTTGCTAGATCTGATCCCAGATGTGAAGCCAAGGTGGACCATAAAGTCGCAGGATATGGAGATTGATAATGAAGATAACTTCGATGATAAAAGAAGCGAACATCGTGAAAAACTACGTAAAATGAATGGTTTTATAACAGTTGAACTCATTGTGGAATTTCTGAAACATAGGACCACCTCAAGGCTTTTGTACTTGGCACGACAAAACATGTGAGCAACTTGCTTATCTTTAATTGGTTTGGTCCTAATTTTTTTTTTATGTTATTTTTTATACTTAAAAACAGGGCACACATGTAAACTATTTGCATTAAATCTTGGTGTGAACTTCATCCTGCTTTTGTAGGTCTTTCCTTTTGCCTATATTGCTTATTTTATCAACTGAGAATGTTCAGGAGCTAAAACATTTGAAAAGTCTATGTTATGTCTTTTGCAAGAATGGAGAGTTTGTATATAAAGTTTGCTCACAGTGCTCTTCAGTTGATTTTTTATATTGATAATTGTCATGTGATATTTCCTTGAGCTTTGACTTGATGCTCTAGATGGTGACTTGATTTCCATTTTTTGTTGCCTAGTGGATGCACCAGAATATTGTTGTTATTTTCTATTTCTCTTTTTGAGAAAAAATTTGAAAGATATTTTTCCTTCTTCATCTTCTTCTTACTGATAAATTATTAAGAAGGTTGATAAATAAAAATTAAAAAATAAGGATATTTTATTGATGACTTGCCATTGATTTGGATTATTTACCTGCAAAAGTGGGGGTTCAACTCAAGATTTTGAACTGAATCAATACAATATTTTTTTATTCTGTCTCAAGTTAGGCCGGCACATTGGGGAAGTTTTGTTCAGTGCTTACAGTTGCTTGGGGAAAACTCCTCTGCTTTAAGAAATTCATCCCTTTCACCAGAGGCTCTGATGCTGTTATCCTCGTCGTATACACCCAAGTACTTTGATTTAGAACCCAAATCCAGAGGACAACAAGGTTTTTGTAGTGTTATAGTTTCTGGCTGCCTTGCATCCTCTGGAGACCACTGCTATGGAGCCAGTCGTTCTGCACTTTGGATACCATTAGACATGTTCCTGGAAGATTGTATGGACGGAACCCAGGTTGCTGCATCTTGTGCCATCGATATTCTCACTGGTAATTTTAGTTTATAGAATATTTGTAAGTTGTTTTCTGGAAAAAAAAAAAAAAAAAAAAAAACGCAAGTCGTGTCTCAAAATGCACCTTATCACCCTCACACAGATTATGCACATCAAGTTCTGACACTTATTTGGAATTCACTGGGATTCCTTGTTTAATCATGGCCTCATGTGGTCCCTTTACTCGGAGGTGACAGTCTAAAATAATGATTTTACATAGAATCTGGCATGTTACTCATGAAAGCTTATTAT
This sequence comes from Aristolochia fimbriata, assembly GCA_019845555.1. Lineage (NCBI taxonomy): Eukaryota > Viridiplantae > Streptophyta > Magnoliopsida > Piperales > Aristolochiaceae > Aristolochia > Aristolochia fimbriata. The sequence continues at coordinate 12,335,768 of CM034078.1, read as the reverse complement.
TTTATTGAAACTGGACTGTTTTCCACTTCTGTTGATTTTCAGGGTCCATGTGTTGTTCCTAATGATCAAACTGGCTATGGTGTAGATTAGTGTTCAGAAAGTTGAATATTCAGCTTATAATTCAATTAATATATGGATACAGAGATCAATATAGTATTTTTTGTTAGTATTAATATACATGTTGTATTAAAGGGTCATCTTTTAACCTGAAGTTTGCTGGTAAGGAAAGTAGCATGTTAGGAATGTCAGGCATGGTAAATGTTGCTTTGTTGCATGTGCTCATAATCACCAAGGTAGATAAAATGAAACAGAGAATATAGTCTGGCTCAGACAGTACCAGAGTGTCTTCTTTCATCTATCGAGGATGGAATAAGACTTCCAGAGTGGTCCCCTTTCCCGTAGGGTGCATTTTTTTCTAATATTACTTGTTTTATGAAAAATATGGGGCAACAATATTTTAATGGAATTGAAGATTTTTTGAGTCATGACATCATGCAAACATATTTTTTTATTCCCTTTGGGCAGAGGATTGGTTTGTGCTTATCATCCCAAATCCTCCCTTGACTAATCTGATGTAGCATCATTCTGCTAAAAAATCATTACCAACTTCTGTTTGCATACTAAAGGGGGCATATAATGTACTTTTAGGAATTGGTAAATATACTGTTGAGTTTTTTTTGTCTCAAAAGGAATCAAATGTGAGTGGTGACTTGCTGCAGGTTTGATAAAAGCTCTTCAAGCGCTTAACCGGACCACCTGGCATGATGCTTTCCTTGCTGCTTGGCTTGCAGCCCTTCGACTTGTTCAAAGGGTAAACTTTGATGCAACTATGTGTATTGTTAGCTATAATTCGAAGAACGCTTTGATATAATAGGATTAGAGGATAAATTTTGGTTTCATGTGTTTTTATGTCTAGTTATTCCAGTTAGTGTTTTTTCTTTCTTTCTCTTGCTTATATTCCTTCTTGTACACAGTTTCCATGGTACAAGAGTCTTATTATCCATTTTCTTCTAAGATGATAGAGAGGACTTATAAATAAAGAGGAGAAAGGGAAGAAAATAAATAGTTTTTCGATGTGCTATTACTTCCTGCTATTCTTTAATAAATCTATCACCATTTTCAAAGAAAAAGAAAAGATGTTTTTATCCAAAGTCAGACTTTTGTTAGTTGGAATGGACCTACACGCAGACACGCATGCACTCACAACCACACACATGCATGCATGCACATCCACACACACACATGCATGCAAGCATATCCACACACACATGCATGTACACACATCCACACAAACATGCATGTACACACATCCACACAAACATGCATGCACACACATCCACACAAACATGCATGCACACACATCCACACAAACATGCATGCACACACATCCACACAAACATGCATGCACATCCCCACAAACATGCATGCACATCCACACAAACATGCATGCACATCCACACAAACATGCATGCACATCCACACAAACATGCATGCACACACATCCATACACACACATGCATATACATCCACACAAACATGCACGCACACACATCCACACAAACATGCACGCACACACATCCACACAAACATGCATGCACACACATCCACACAAACATGCATGCACACACATCCACACAAACATGCATGCACGCACATCCACACACACACATACATGCACTCACATCCATACACACACATGCATGCACTCACATCCACACACACACATGCATGCACTCACATCCACACACACATGCATGCACTCACATCCACACACACATGCATGCACTCACATCCACATACACATGCATGCACACATATGCACTAACACATACATGCACACATATGCACTAACACATACATGCACACACACACACACACACAAACAGGCACACACGCTCACATGCACACACACACACACACACACAAACAGGCACACACGCCACATGCACACACACGCATAACACGCACACCCTCACGCACACTCACACACACACACACACACTTCGCGCATTACACACACGCGCACACACGCACACACACACGCACACACACACACACACACGCATTACACACACGCACACACACACACACACGCATTACACACACACACACAGGCAATAACACACGCACACACACACGCACACACACACACAGGCACACGACGCGACACACGCACGCATGCACGCACGCATACACACACACGCACACGCGACGCACACACGCACGCACACACGCACACACGCACACACGCACACACATGCACACGCACACACACATGCACACAGGCACACACACAGGCACAGCCATGCTGACTCACACACCTGCACACACATGCAGGCATGCATTCATGCACATATACATTCAGGCAAGCGCACGTGCACACAAATGCATTCACACGCACATGCACACAAATGCATTCACGCGCACATGCACACACAACACACATTCGAGCAAAAACAGAAGTACACTAATCAGTCAGGAAATTTCCAGAATAAAGTAAAATGGGATAGAATAGCGAACGGAGGCATATTGTTGTTTGCCAATGTCAGGTGCTGGTCAATTGTTTCATTTGCAAGCAAGGTTCTTTTTTTTTTTGAGACTTATGGAAACTTGCCTCGCTGTTAGTTGGGGCTTACATGCTTCTCTTCTTCAATATCAACTCTCTTATGTCTTTGTATTTTTCAGGAGCGGGATCCCATTGAAGGCCCTGTACCTCGTCTTGACACTCGATTATGCATTTTACTGTCTGTCACCACACTTTCAATTGCTGATATTATTGAGGAAGAGGAGGCTGAGTTAGTAAATGAAACTGAATGGACTTCAAGTAATCAAGAAAAAGAGAAGAATTTAGCTGGAAAACGTCGTAAAGACTTAATCTCATGCTTGCAAATACTGGGGGATTATGAAGGATTGCTTACTCCTCCACATTCTGTTATTTCTGTGGCCAATCAAGCGGCTGCAAAAGCCATGATGTTTGTTTCTGGTTATTCAGCGGGGAGTGGCTACTTAGAGTGCAATAATATAAATGAGTTCCCTATTGCTTGTTGTAAGTTGTTTCCACTCTAATTTCATTAAATTCATCTTTTAATGTTTCTTAACATCTTTTCTCATCTCTATCGATAAATGGAACTTAATATTTTTCTGCATACTAATTGCTCCAAAGTCAACTTGGCTAACTAATAATAGTCGCATAAAATTCATCCTAGTTACAGAGATGCTTCCTTGGCATAACATGCATTAAATCCACATCTTTTCTGGTTCTTAGCATTATTAGTTGAAAGCATGGATGTGCTCTTAAATTTGTTGCTTTCGACATCTCCATACAACTATCTATAAACAATTTAGGAGTGATACGTTTAACCCTCTTGTTTGCAGCAGGAAATATGAGGCATCTGATTGTTGAGGCCTGTATTGCACGCAATCTGCTAGACACATCAGCCTACTTTTGGCCAGGCTATGTGAATGGACGCTTCAACCAGATCCCTCATAGCATGCCTGGGCAAGTGCCTGGTTGGTGTGCGTTGATGAAAGGGGGGCAGCTATCTGGGGCTATGGTAAATGCTTTAGTAACAACTCCTGCTTCAAGGTATACTCTGAGCCTCCTTTTTTTCTTTGAAATTTGAAGGTTGTTACTTGCAAATCTAACTCTCTAGTTTCATCTTTTTCTCGGGGAACAAAATGGATGTAGTCTTCTTGCTAGAATTATGATTGTGTGATTCTCTTCCATTAATATCAAGTTGCACTGAGCCTTATATTAGAAACCCATTGTTTCCTGAAATTAGCAGTATCAGATTTACTTTTTTTAAAAAAGATGCCCAGGGACAAAGCCACTGAATTAAGCTAATGGGTTTGATGGAAGCTTAGCAGAACTCGAGAAAATATTTGAGATTGCAATTAATGGGTCAGGCGATGAGAAAGCATCTGCAGCTACCATTCTCTGTGGGGCATCTCTGATTCGAGGCTGGAATATTCAGGTAATTGAAGGGATCTGTAATTTACAAGCTGTTTTTCTTAATTCATTTCCTTGTGATGAAACTGCCTGTATCTGTATGATCCACTTTTCGTTCATTTGATGTGTTGCTGAGCAGAGCCTTCTTTTGCTGGATATTTTGACCTCTCGCTTTCTATTAATGGCTGTCACTGTGGATTCTTATAACTATTTACTTGTTGAACAAGTGAACACTTCCAACTGATGGATCATTGACCTTTCATTGAGGCCCTCAAAATGATTATGCACTACGAGTAACATGTTTGTGTCTCTGAGTTGGAATGTACAACATTGTGTCTTCCCTATTACTTTGTATGTATACAATTTTCTTGTATCGTTATGTTCTTCCAATTTGTGCATGCAGGAACACACTGTTCGTTTTGTAATGAAACTACTATCTCCTCCTGTACCAGCAGATCACTCTGGGACTGAGAGCCATTTGATTGGCTGTGCTCCTGTGTTGCATATTCTTCTTACCGGAGTATCATCTGTGGATTGTGTTCACATTTTCTCCTTACAGGGCTTGGTAAGTTCACTTCTATTGTGGCTTCATTGCCAGTTCTTGCCGTCTGCCCCTTATGAGATCTTCATCTTTGCTGCTTTGCCCTAATGACTCTGTTACCAGGTTCCTGAACTTGCCGCTGTGTTGATGACAATTTGTGAGGCTTTTGGTTCCTGTGTACCAAATGTCATATGGAGCTTACCAACCGGGGAGGAAATAACTGCTCATGCTGTGTTCTCAACTGCATTTATTCTCCTTTTGAGGCTGTGGAAATTCAATCATCCACCTCTTGAACATTGTGTATCGGGAGATGGTGCACCAGTCGGGTCACAACTAACACCTGAATATCTTCTCCTGTTACGTAATTCTCTAATTGTCTCAAGCAATGGAGCCAAAAATCGGCGAAGCAGTTGGAGATCCTCAAAATGTTCAACCCTTAAAGAACCCATTTTCCTTGACTCATTTCCAAAACTGAAAGTATGGTACCGACAACACCAAGCTTGTATAGCGTCGACCCTTTCTGGGCTAGTTCATGGGACTCCACTTCACCAGATTGTAGATGGGCTTCTGAATATGATGTTCAAGAAGATGAACAAGGGAGGAAATAACCAGTCAGTGACTCCAGGTACATCAAGTGCCAGTTTCAGCAGTTCGTCAGGCCACAGTAATGAAGATGCTTCTCTGAGGCCACAGTTACCTGCTTGGGAAATTCTTGAGGTTGTTCCCTTTGTGGTGGATGCTGCTCTTTCAGCTTGTTCTCACGGACGACTGTCTCCTCGGGAGCTGGCTACAGGTTGGCGACCAATAATGTTGTTAATTTTTCACTTTTTCATTGGAATTTTTAAATTTAAACTTCCCTTGCTTTTGAATCTTTCTTCTCAAATCTCAACGTGGTTCTTTTGATTGAAAATGAAAAAATACTGCTTTTTTTTTTTCTCATGGATATACCAAATAACAATGTAAGAATTAAACATGTAGAGAAGAGATCTCTAAATGTGATAGCTTAGAGAAGAGATCCCTAAATGTGATAGCTTAGAAAATGAGGTTCTATGGATGAGACTAGGTTTATTTTCATAACTTGTTCAAAGCATGAGCTAAACTGGAATGTTTGTGCCACTTCATAATAACTGTCAAATAAATAAAAGAGGAGAAGGAAAAATGAGAAGCAATAGCACACTTCTTACTATGATAGTAATCCTCATTACTTGTCAGATGCTTTCCTGTTTCTCCACAATCAGGGGGAAATTTATACTCTAGACAAAGTTTGAGGGAAATTGACTGTACAAGGGTCACTTTTTATCACTATCTTTTAGCTTCATGGGTTTAAAGAGAATTTATTTTTAATTTCTTTCGTAATGTAATAGATGTCGAAATATAGAAGTTTAGTTTTGTGTGCAACTTGTTTTCAGACTCTGCAGCTTATGCTGTCTTGGATCGGTTTTGCATTTCTTTCAATGATAGAGAAATATCCATGAATTAGTCTTATGTCCCCCTGTAAAATATCTTTGTTCTGATTTTTTTTTTAATTGTAAAAGCTGATAGGAAGAAACACACCATGAAGAGACCTTCTGTTTCAAAAATGCTTGTTCAACCTTCTGAATTAGTTGTTTTTTGCATGAAGTAACCTACACTTTTCTTTCTTATTATGGAACTTAAATCTTTACTGGTGTAATCCAAGGTCTCATGTTTCTGTGATGATTTTGGCTTGATGTGGCAGGACTGAAAGATCTTGCTGATTTCCTTCCTGCTTCATTAGCAACCATCGTAAGCTACTTCTCTGCAGAAGTAACACGTGGGGTTTGGAAACCTGCTTTCATGAATGGAAGTGACTGGCCAAGCCCTGCAGCAAATCTATCTGCTGTCGAGGCACACATTAAGAAAATACTAGCCACTACTGGTGTCAATGTGCCAAGCCTTGTTGCTGGTAATAACTCATTCTATTTGCTGTTTATATTTCAGGTTTTACTATGGATGGAAGTTATGGATAACATAGAATTTGGATAAATTTTTAGTTTACATGTCTCCTAAGACTAAAATTGATCTTTTGTCACAGCAGGAAGCTCTCCAGCATCACTTCCGCTGCCTTTGGCTGCGTTTGTAAGCCTTACTATTACTTACAAACTTGACCGGGTGTCTGAACGTATTCTAAATCTTGCTGGCCCTGCTTTGGAGAACCTTGCTGCAGGTTGCCCTTGGCCCAGCATGCCAATTGTTGCCTCTTTGTGGGCCCAGAAGGTGAAGCGATGGAATGACTTCCTCATATTCTCTGCTTCTAGAACTGTTTTTCAACAAAGCAGTGATGCAGTAGTTCAACTCCTCAAGAGCTGCTTCACAGCCACCCTTGGCCTTTCTGCTTCCCCTCTCTCTAGTAATGGTGGGGTAGGGGGTCTCCTTGGATATGGCTTTGGCTCCCAGTGTTCTGGTGGGTTCTCACCTGTGGCCCCAGGGTTTCTGTACTTGCGGATCCACAGATCAATTCGGGATATATTGTTTGTAACAGAAGAGATTCTGTCTCTTTTAATGCTTTCGGTGAGAGAGATAGCCGGCAATGACCAAATGAGAGAAAGAGCAGACAAGCTGAAGAAGACCAGGTTCCGGACCAAATATGGTCAAGTTTCACTCACTGCAGCGATGACGAAGGTGAAGGTAGTAGCAGGTGTTGGGGCCTCGTTATTATGGTTATCTGGAGGATCCGGTCTGGTGAAAACTTTGTTTTATGAAACTTTACCGTCCTGGTTCTTATCTTCTCATGGATCAGAACCAGGCTCTGGAGGCATGGCAGAGGTGTTGGGGGGGTTCGCTCTTGCTTACTTTGCAGTGCTTTGTGGAGCTTTTTCTTGGGGGATAGACTTGACATCAACCACCAAACGACGTTCTTGGATCATAGGATCCCACATGGAGTTCTTGGCCGGTGCACTTGATGGGAAGATCAGCCTTGGTTGTGATTGGGCGACTTGGCGTGCATATGTGTCAGGGTTCATCAGTCTCATGGTGAAGTGTATGCCGGCATGGGTTATGGAGGTAGAAGTAGATGTGCTGAAGAGGTTAAGTAGGGGTTTGAGGCAGTGGAACGAGGAGGAGCTCGCTTTGGCTTTGCTTGGAACAGGAGGGATTGGGGCAATGGGCCCAGCTGCTGAACTGATCATGACCAGTACTGAATAGCTTGTCTGCTAACCTAGGTAATTTAGAGTCACTAACCTCCTCTAATTTTTGTAATTTACAGGCTCTGTCAATGTATTATGGAAACTATTTTTTTTTAGCTGTCTACCCATTGGAGTGCATTTCATGATTAACTTGGATATTCCTTATTCTGCTGAAGGCAGAAGCAACGCTCTGGGGTTTACTTGCACTAGGCACTCTCAAATCTTCCCATGACACTCGATCTTAAAGTTAATGTTAGAATGAAGATGCGATGAAATCTTCCTGTGACACTCGATCTTAAAGTTAATGTAAGATAGAAGTTGCGATGAAATCTTCCCATGACACTAGATCTTAAAGTTAATGTAAGAATGAAGTTGCGATGAAATCTTCCCATGACACTCGATATCAAAGTTAATGTAAGAATGAAGTTGCGATGCTTCTGTTAATAACTAGTCCCCTTCAAGGGTTGAGAAAGAAAACTGTTTCTGGAACCTCAGACTTGTATACATCTCTCGATGAATGTGACTAAATGTATCCACGTGATAATAATGTACAATATGTATGCCTCAATCAGATGACCTCGCTGCACCCAGGCACCTTCGCTACTCCCTTAACCTGCATATCTTTCCTCACAAGAGCGACCTCATCCCACATCTCTAATGCTGCAAAGATATTGGAATAAGTAACCTCACCTGCGCCATGACTAGGATCCAACCTAGTGAGACATTCTTTTGCTTTCGCTGCTTTTTCCAGGTTTCCATAAGTCCTGCTGGCAGCTAACAAACTCCCCCAGATTACAACATCTGTTTTCATGGGCATTTCCTGAATCAACTTTTCAGCTTCTTCGAGGTGGCCAGCTTTGGCTAACAGATCAACCATGCATCCATAATGTTTTATGTTTGGTTCAATGTTGTACTCATTCTTCATGAGCTTAAAGTATTTCTTCCCTTCCTCTACTAAGCCACCATGGCAACATGCACATAATACTGCCACAAATGTAACTAAATTAGGTTTGATCCCTGTCTTCAGCAGACAATGAAACAGATCTAAAGACTTTGCTTGTCCATGCATTGCCAGTCCGTATATTATTGCGTTCCATGGTGATATTGTGGTGATTTTATTATATACCTCGTCAAAGAATTCTAAGGCCTTCTGAATGCAGCCACACTTAGCATACATGTCAACCAAGCCTGCACATAAGTTATCATTAAGATAGATAGAATTGTTAACTATATATTGATGAACCATTATTCCTTGCTCCAATGTACCAGAATGAGCAACTGCAGAGACAACACTGACCATCGTAATCTCATTTGGCCTCAGGCCCCTGTCTTGCATTTCCTGAAATAGAACCAGTGCTGAATCAAACTGTTTATTTTGAACATAACCTGCAATGATGGAGCTCCATGAAACTAGATCTCTTGCAGGCATCTCCTCAAATAAGTGTCTTGCTGAATCAGGCATGTTATTCTTCATAAAGCTTGATATTAGGGCATTCCATGGAGACAAAATTTCCTTATTACTTAAAGAGAACTGCAGCCTAGCTTCTAGAATCTGTCCACAAGCAGCATAAAAATGTATTATTGTTGTCTGTATAAAGGTATGACAGTCCAATCCACTCTTCAAAATCACAGCATGCAACTGGTGGCCCTCTGGACCTGCTGAGAATTGTGCACAAGCCGAAAGCAAATCCACAATGGTGACTTCATTTGAAACTACCCCAGCACGTAGCATTCCACAAAAGGTAATCAATGCTTCACACAACCTACCTGACTTTACATATCCATCGATCATCGTACTCCATGAGACTAGATCTTTCATCGGGATCCTCTCAAACAATTCCTCTGCTAAGTCAATTGCTCCAGATTTGGAGTACCCATTTAACATCACATTCCATGTTACAATATTCCGTTCAGTCATTCTACTAAAAACACACTCTGCTTCATCTAAACTCGAAAAACATATGTACATATTAACCAAATTAGTTGAAACAATAACAAAGACCTCAAGCGCACTTTTAACTGCAATGCCATGAACCACTTTACCTGTCTCTTTGGCCAGTAAATGAGAACAAGCAGAAAGCACAGAAGCCAACGTTACCTCATTAGCCACAACCCCGCAAGCGCGCATATCTCTAAAAATCTCCAAAGCCTGAAATGGCTGGTCATTTTGAGCAAAACCCATTATAACAGTAGTAAAAGATACACAATCTCTGTCGGGCATTTCTGCGAACAACTTCCATGCACAGTCTAGCAACCCCAACTTAACATAACCAACGATCATAATGTTCCAGGACGCGGTATCCAACAGGTGGCAGGAATCGAACATCCAACGAGCAGTATTAATCGACCCGAATTTCGCGTAAACATTGATGAGGCTGTTCTGAACATAAACGTTGGAAGCAAAACCGGATTTTATAACCAAGGATTGTATCTGCTTACCGTGGCATACCGATGAACAGGACTTGAGAGCAGAAACCAACGCAAATTCAGGGGGTGGACTTCCTAGAAGTGACCGGTTGTAGAAGCTATCCAGGCAATCGAGCAGAACTGGAGAAGCTTTGGACGAAATTGGCGAAACCCATCTTGTGCGAAATCCGTTTGCTGGCAATGCATAAAAAGCAGTACAGCGGACGTGTGCATGGATCATTAGCAGGGAGGACCAAGATTGAGAAGCGATTAAAAGCCTTAGCTTTGCTTTTCGAGGCAGGCAAACGAGTCGCGAATCGGATTAGTCACTCGGAAAGCGTACGAGTCAGAAAAAGAAAAGGCTGACGTCGCGATCTGTCATTTTATAAATTTAAATTTATATATTGTCTTTTTGGATAGAATATATGATTCGTAAATTGAATTTCAGCGAGGCAACATTCTTCATCCGCCGACGTATCTCCCGCTCTTTTATTGTTCGAAAGATGAGAGCCAGGAGAAACCGTTGAAGGTGGAGGAATTTTGATGAGACCTCCGATGCTCAATCAGCAAAATCTCAGCCTCACTTCCATCCTTCACAAATGCAAAACCATGGGGCAGTTCAAACAAACTCATGCCCGCTTTGTTATCGCCGGCGAGGTCTACCCTTCGTCCGCCTTCCGCCCGGTCATCTCATTTTCTGCTCTCCACCCATCTGGTGATATAGATTACGCCTTTCTCCTCCTTGTCCGTTCCCGAACTCTGCAAACCCTTTTCCCCTTCAATACCTTGATTCGGGGTTTCGCTCGTAGGCGTGGCTCTGATTCTCTCGCGAATTCAGTCGTCGTATTTAGACTAATTCCGGAGTTCGGCCTCTCGCCTAATAACTTCACCTTCACTTTCCTCTTTCAGTGTTGCTCTAGTTCGCTTCAACTTAAGTTAGGTCGCCAACTTCATTGTATGATTGCTAAAACTACGGTTCAGACGGATATTTTTGTTCGCAATTCCATGATTCAGTTTTACTCTGTCTGTGGACAACTGGACGATGCAAGACGCGTGTTTGATCAAAGTAGTCGTGTTGATGTTGTATCCTGGAATTCTTTGATTAGTGGTTGCGTGAGGAACGAAGATATATCAGGGGCCATTGAGCTATTTGGTAGAATGCCTGAAAGAAACACTGTTTCGTGGAATACCTTGATTGCGGGTCTTATCAAATATGATCTTTTGGATGAAGCCACTCGTCTTTTCAATGAGATGCCGTCAAGAAACCTCGTTTCTTGGGTTATCATGATTTCTGGATATTCTCAAACCGGTTGGCAGTTGGAATCGTTGGAATTATTCAGACAGATGCAATTGCTGGGTGGTCCAGAACCCAATGCCGCAATCTTGGTGAGTATTCTCTCCTCAGCATCTCAGTTAGGTGCTTTGACGAATGGAAAATGGGTCCATTCGTACATTCAAAAAAGAAATATAAGAATGGACTCTATACTTTCTGCTACTCTTATTGACATGTACGCAAAATGCGGATGCATTGATCTGGCAATGCAAGTTTTTGAGTCTTCTCCTGAAAAAGATGTTTACAACTATACGGCTGCCATTTCAGGTCTGGCAACTAATGGACGAGGTGAAAAATCCATTTGGCTCTTTGAGCAGATGAAACGGGAAGGCATCGTGCCAGATTCTATCTGTTTTATTGCAGTTTTGTGTGCTTGTGGCCATATGGGTTGGGTCGAGAGGGGCTTTGACTACTTCCACTCCATGGCTAATGTCCATGAAATTGAACCTGAGTTAGATCATTATACTTGTATGGTTGATCTTCTTGGTCGTGCAGGTTTATTGGTTGAAGCAGAAAGGCTTATCATGTCTATGCCAATTAGACCTGATAATGCTGTTTGGGGAGCACTTCTTGGCTCGTGTAGGCTACATAAGAATCCTGATATGGCGAAGAGAGTGGGAAGTCGTCTCCTAAAATCAGACCCTCACCATGATGGACGTTATGTCATTCTCTCAAACATCTATGCAGAATCAAATAAAGAATATGAAGCTCTAAAAGTTTGGAATTCTATGAAAAGGAGGAGGATTAAAAGGGTTCCAGGGAGCAGTTCTATTGAGGTGGACGGTATCATTCATGAATTTGTTGCAGGAGACAGGTCACACGAAGAATCCAATGAGATATATTTGCAGTGGGAAAACATTGTGGAAGAGATTAGGAAGGCAGGGTATGTTGTAGAAACAAAGGAAGTAATTCTTGATGTGGAGGAAAGTGCAGTTGGTCTTCACAGCGAGAAATTGGCCTTGGCATATGGGTTCATTCATACAGATCCTGGGTCAGAGTTGAGGATAGTGAAGAACATCCGCATTTGCGATGATTGTCACTCTGACATTAAGCTTGTTTCTATGTGTTATAACAGGAAAATTGTGGTTAGAGATAGGAAACAGTTTCACCATTTTGAAGCTGGTTCATGTTCCTGCAAGGATTACTGGTGAATTTTGGGTCAACCACACTTATTTAGCTGAAGAAAAAATTTATGAACAATGTTAGGTATTGAACAACCAAATGGAGGGCAAACTTCCATTGAGAAGGAAATTTCTGGCGGAAAGTAATGCTTGAATGCTGCTTGTACATTGTTTATACAAGGGTGATATAAAAGTGGAACTAAGAACCGATACAGAATGAAGTGGATTCATGTGGTTGCTCCTGATGATGACTTTTTCTACTCAGGCAACTGGAATCACAATCAGGTGACAGGATCCCATCAGAAGTTTGAACTCCATAAGTTTGCTGAGGGGCCATCATTGTCCATCATGACCAACTTCACTATGCTCCTGCAGTGCAGAAAGTATGCTGATGAAGGCTACCCACTTCTACAGTTTCTTTGGTATTGTCCTCTAGAATGTGTGGGTGTTGTCCCTTCACGAGTTCATCACCCACTTAGAAGTGCAGTAACCAGGAAGATAGGCAAGATTAAGATGGAAGCATGCACCATTTTCATCCCATGGTGCCTATGGGAAGAAAGAAACCAGCGTGTATTTCAAGCTAAAGAAGTTGACAAGGAACAGATTGTAAGTGTCACAAAGGAGAGGATCATAAAATGGCTCTGCTCCCGTAAACAATTCCAAGACATTACAGGGGCAGGGCTACGTCAGGCATGGGAGGAATCCCTTCCAAGCCAATGACCATGACCTCATTGACTGCACTAAACGAAGGCTTCCCTAAAGTTAAGTTTTGATTGGGCTTCATTTGGTAACCCAGGTCCTTCCGGCTTTGGAGGGGTATTCAGAGACTCCACAGGTGCTGCTACCTTACTATCATACTGGGACCAATGGGTACATTGGCCTCTACTTCGGCCGATGTAATGGGGCTCCTTCGTGGGTTGTGCATCTTCAAGCAAAAATAATCAGTGAGACTAGGAATAGAAGGGGACTCCAGTTCAGTTGTGTCATGGCGGAAAGGAAAGTCCAAACCACCATGGAAGTACTGTTCATATTCAGAGAAATCAAGGCAATCCTTAGCCATTTAGATTGCACACTGCATCATAAGCTGAGATCGGCAAATAACCTAGCAGATGGATTACCTATCCCTTTGGGTGAGAGTAAAGGTAGTCATCAGTCATGAAGAGGAAGTAGAGAGTAATATAGAATTTCTCTCACTTCCTGTATTGGATTTTCTCTGTTTGGTGACTAGAAAAGGAAGGAAAGAACCAAATACATGAGTTTGTCAAATTTTTCTTACAGAAAGAAGGGTGAGTCAATTGACCACTAGTAGGTGCGTGTGCGTTATAACCTCATCAATCAGTTTAGTTTCAAGCTTATGATGATGTTTATGACTAATTTGCAGGTTGTCTTACATAGGAACTGTTCAGCCACAAGATATTTTCTAATCAGTAGATTTTAACATGTCTTTAACTAAGGTTCATTATTACAATGTATATCTCCTCTACAAAACAATTTCCATACTGTGCATTAGTGATGCAATAAGTACATTCCACTGCTTGATTTAGTTCTTATGACCGTAGGACCCTTAAAAGAATCAAAAGGAAATGGCTCAATATGTGAACGATTTTCAGCATCCAACTCTTACAACATATACAAGGATTTGAAAATTGACCAACCTATAGGCTCAGCCTCTTTTGCTCGTTTTTGGTCAAGCGAGGATTCTTTTGTTTTCAATGTGGTTTCTTGCAATGTTTGGTTTATCTCCAACCGTTCTGGTCATATTTTGTTTATTTTGGTTAAGATTTTGGCCCCGTAATCAAGACACTGAAGGTACTTTTCTGTGCTGAAATTTGTAGGGCGTGCTGGGAACACTTGTTGAAAGGCTCTTGACCAATGGAATTAGAGATTGAACCACATCCGTCATGAAAGGTCGGTAGTCAGCTTCAGATTGCACACATACAGCAGCAATAGCAGCTACCTGTGACATGGAAAAACAGATAGCAGGAAAAATATCAGCACTACCAATGGTCAGCATAAATTAATCACCATAATATTATTCTCAAAAATATATATATATATATATATATATATATATATATATATATATATATATATATATATATATATATATATATATATATATATATATATATATATGACACTGATCTTTGCTAAAGTTCACCTGAATAAGTTCTTTCTTTGAAAACTGGCCATCTAATACTGGGTCCACCATTTCCATCACTTTTTCTCTATTTGTCAACCTTGGAAGTGCCTGTTATAAAGAAAGAACCCAGTTTAAACTTCTTGTTTCAAGATCCATATTTCTAAAACAAGAAATGAGATATATCCCATTTTAATATTCTATCTTAGCAGTTATAATGAAGTGGAAAAAGGGGAAGTTTGAAGTGCTGCTGATCCTATTAGTCTCCATTGGGGAGTATGAATCCACCATATGGTATTGCTCAAAAGGATACTCATCATATTCTTCAGAATATCAGCACCCTTAACATTTTATTCAATTCATGAAGTAGGACATGCAGTCTTGTCTTTGTCAAATATATTGTGATATACTTTACCCGAATCATTATTTAAAGAATAAATTAGTGGGTTAGGTTACCAACCCATGATACTAGAACTTGTTCTCCTGGAGGCCTTCTGGAGTCGACAGGTACCCGACCGGTTATAAGCTCCAGAAGAACCACGCCATAGCAATAAACATCTGACTTTGTGGTAACCTTCCCTGACGATGCATACCTACACAAAACCACAAATCATCATTACATGCGGACTTAGAAGCAACATAAAATACTTTTCTTTAGGATGTGAAATGCAAACTTCCGGTGAAACAAATAGGATGGAAAACAACCTACAGTTGTTATTAACTAGTGTGTTTTAGTTTTTGATAGATGGTATTCTGATGTTCTGTCCACAAAACAAGATTTCTGAACATAGCAAAAGGCAAGCACTTACTCAGGGGCCACATATCCGGTCGTTCCTAGCACACGAGTTGTGACCTGACCGTTGATTTTGTCGGAACCCATCTTGGCCAAACCAAAGTCTGACACTTTAGCTCTAAAATTGTGGTCTAACAGAATATTACTGCATTTGAAGTCACGATGGATAACAGGTTGGTTTGAATGCTCATGCAAGAATTCTAGACCTTTGGCACAATCCAAGGCAATCCTCAAACGGGTTCCCCAGTTCAACAGTTGATATTTCTTGTTGGAAGGGTGGAGATGGTTTTGGAGGCTCCCATTTGGCATGAACTCAAACACCAATAGCCGATGGTGCTGGTCAGCACAATAGCCTAGCAACTGCACCAAGTAAGGTGAGTGCAAACGGCTCAAAAGATCAACCTGCAAATGGAAAAGCTTACTTATTAGTAGAAAGTCTATGGATATGTTTCTCCAACAAAACATACTACAAGTCTACAAGACAAAGTAAGTGGTGTGGTATGTTGATCGACCATCACATACTATTTTGCATTCAAATGTGAAAATGGAGTTGTTCTGAAAGCAATAAAGAGTTCTTTTAGGGTCAGTCCAAACTTGTCAGTTGTTATGTACTTGAACAAATCAGAAACAACGTCAACTACACACATACTGCACAATTATTGAAATTCACTTGCGTTTCAAAGGATTACCTGACCATTCTAATATCATAAAGTTCCTTAAAACCACTTAAATTTTTTTTTTTTTGAGAATAATGAAAGACTTTATTAATTTGCTAATAACAAAAAAAAAACCTGTTAAACTTGATAAGTCACCTTTTGGTAAGTTCCTTAAAACCCAGAAGAAAGCTGGTTCTTTCATAACTTTCTTGGTCACGGTTTGTGGGAATGGTGATCCATGGAGTTCAGTCTAATGTGCACTAAAGGTAGGTACAGTTTCTGCAACTTTAAAACGTGCCTAATTGTGGAATGGACCAGCATCCACTCTCTGAGTCCACCAAACTGAAAGTGGTGGGCAATTGCAGGAGCAGGAGATACCCCTGCTATGCTGTCGAGCTCTTCATGATGTAAAACGGCCACGGGGTTCGGGCAGATGGAAGACAAAGTAATGGCTATTGTTGGACCCATCTGTTTCCTTTGCAAGCCATGAAAGGAGTTACCACCAAATGATTTCCACCAAAAACAAAGAGACGGAGATGATTTTGTTGGGAAGTCAACTTCCACTTGTCTATTCATTTAAATAGTCCAGAGTAACAAAAGAGTCGTAAGAAGCTTCTTACCAGAAATAAAAATTCGTTTTTGGGTGACAGAAAAGAATATTTTTTCTTTATAGTAGCGCTTCCTGAATTGTTTAGAACTTTAGACTTTAGAGATCATAGAAAAAGAAAGGAATGCCATTGAAAATACCGAGGCACTCTGGAATAGAATATTGAAAAACAGAGGTCGGGTTCAAAGCCAGACACAGACGATAGGAATAAAATAATTTCCTTTCGACACCCAATGGAAGTAAAAAACAAAATCCGTGATTCATAAAACACTTTTATCTCCACAAACGAATTCAGTAGAAAATGCTGTGATATAAAAAACCAGAATGGTGAGAGTCAATGACAAGGATGTACCTCTACTCTGAATTCACGCTCTCCCTGTTTCCCTTCTCTGTTCAGCATTTTAATGGCAGCAACAGTTCCATCACTCAAAACCCCTCTGTAAACGAGTCCGAAACCTCCATTACCGATCACATTTTCTGGGTTGAATGAATCTGTGGCCACCTCCAGCTCTTTGTATGTGAACACTTGCCCCCCTCTGAACTTGCTAAGGGAAGGCGGACCAACAATCCCCATGTAAAGACAGTTCGCCATATCTGAGCCAAGCAACGGAAAACAAGTTAAATTTATCGGTCACAGCAAGATTACCAAATGTGAACAGTATTTCTAATGCCGGCTACTTACCGGGGCTAGCATTGTTGCTCATGTTCCTGTGACTAAATCCTCCATATCTTTGGCTAACGGTGGAGGCTTTACTGCGAATGGATTTTGTGGATTTGTGCCGGCGAGAAGAAAAGAAAAAAACAATGGCGGTCACTAATAGGACGACGACTATTGCTACAGCTACCCCAATATAGATAATAAACCTGGTGGGTCGGAAGAAATGCTGGTGATGGGAGTGGAGAGGGTGATGGTGGTGGAGCTGGTGGTGATGTTCAGCTTCTGCCGATGGTGGGCTTGCTAGAGTGACAATGGCTCGGAAACCCATGAGGGAGAAAAAGAGAGTGAAAGGGGCAAAGAAAGAAACGAGATAGTTTAAAGAAGGAGCAAAAGGGTGAAGCAGAGTGAGAGAAGAAGAGGGAAACGAAGCTGTGCGGATGTATGGATTGAAGAAGGGCACATGGGGAGGAGTGGAGCTTGGGGGGTATCCATGGCGTACGTCAAGTGTTAAATGCTACAGCCCACATGATTCCTTGACGAGTGTCAGCGTTCATGTGCATTCCTCCTCCCCTCCGTGTCCTCAGTTCCATCCCTGGCTCAAAACCCCTCTCGCGTTTTGACCCCTCCTGTCTCTTGCTCTGTTTTTGTTTCCCCAATCTCTCTCAGATTTTTGTCTTTCTATCTTTTTCTTCTCTCTTTTCGTGGGTGTAAACGCGTACAATATGTGGACCGAAAAATACGGATCCGATGTACAGTGTACAAAATAATTTGAAGGGTATTTTGGTAATTTTCAGGTGATTGTGTGGGGTGCGACTTCTAGAACTCCTTTGATTCGATCTCCGACTAAGAACAAACGATCGCCGAGTAGACACGAATGATCAACGAACGCCTTCTGAACGAACGAACGAGACGAATTTGAATTTTGCCTAAGCTTGACGGAAAATTTTGTATTCGGTTGGCTCACACCAGTTTGAGTTTGCGAGACAACGGCAAGAATGCTTGTTGCTCTCTCAGATTTGGGTGGTGATTTGGGATTTTTGGGCGTCTTGAAAATTTTTTTTTGTGTCTGTCTGATCTTTCTGTGATCCCTCCCCCCTTTTGTGTCCTCTGAATTTATAAGCTTACCGGGCTCCAACTGCATTGACCGGGTTCATTGGAGCGGTTGTAACTCAATCGATTTTTTTACAGGTAACGTTCTCCTTAAAGAGTGGAGTTGTCTTAGATCGAGGCAAGGGCCATGTATGATCCTTGTTGGTCTGCCGATGTGGCCACTTTGGATAACATGTCGCCCATGTAAAGCATTGCCGACATAGCAATTGAGATCTTGGCCGTTGATTTGTTGAAGCTTGATCGACGGCTTAATTAATTTCGTTGATCATTTGGGGGTCGGTCTTTGACTTGTTGACCCGGATTGTGCGGTGCTGATTTGGACCGTAAATGTCGGCCCGCACAAAATTGATTCTTACAGATGCCCCTTCAAAATGTGCACATCAAGTGTAATGCGATTTAAGAATGTACACTAAGGATGAGTACATTTTGAAGCACAATTTTTTTTTTTTTTTTTTTTTTTTTTGGGCCCTCGACAACCGGGCTTGAGCTCGTTATAGGCTTGAGCTTACCTCAGGTTTGTGCCCGTTACGGACATCTTTGCTTTTGATGGGCCTCTCCTTTTTGGTGGGCTGGACCAGGAAAGTTGACTCAGTGTAACTGAGTTGGTGGGGCGCCTATTCTGTTCACTGAGTTGGCACTCGGTTTTTTACCACGTGGATAACAGACCTCCCCTTATCCTTGTTCAAATTGGATTAGGGCTAAGGGTCAGGGAGAGATTTAGGGTTTAGTGCCTATAAATAAAGCACTAAGCAGTTCTCGATTTCCGTGTTTAGCACTTAACACTTCTACTTCTGATTTTCTTTTCTTTCCGTCTTGACTTCTGCGTTGGAGACTTTAGTTGCTGACCTCATCACTTCATCATCTGAGGTAAAAGCTTCTGCCTTTTTCTTTGTTTCTTTCTAATAATGTATCTCTTGTTGTTGCATACTTCTTTTCTTTCTTCTTCGCGACGGCACTTCAGTGAGGTTGAGGGGCTCGCTTCGGTGGGACTATCGGTGGAGGTCCACCGTAGACTCCCCTATTCGGGCTCACGATTCCGGCCCTGAGAATGCTTCGTTCTTCTCTCTCCACTCTCTTTCTTCCTCCTTTTTTTTTTTTCTTGTTTTCTCGCGACGGCGTCTTTGGCTATTGAGGCGGCTTGACTTGATGGAGCCCGGTTAGGTGGAGGTCCACCGTGAGGCTTCTTCAGTCGAACCCTCAGCTTTAGACACTGCTGCATCTTCGAGCTTAGGATTTGGGGTTTTTTTTTTTTCGTGACGTCGTTCTCGGTGGTTGAGCGGCTTGGTTTGGTGGAGCTTGATTTGGTGGAGGTCCATCGATTTAGCTTCGCCTCCTCAAGCTTTGATTTCGCCTTGAACAGTGGTACCCCTTTGATTTTTTTTTTTTTTTTTTTTTTTTTGCGATTTTGAACTCCGTTGTTGAGGTCGCCGACGGCAATCTCCTTCATGGTTGTCGCCGGGCGCCGGATGCGGGAAGAGCGGCCGCTGACGGGCGTCGTTAGGCGGCTACGCTGGAGCGCCGCCACGCTCATCTTCTTCGTTGAGTTGATCCGAAGGAAACGAGTCCGCGAGCCTCGCCCTCGCGAGGTTCGCTCGCTCGTCGGGTCGGAGATCCGGTCTTCGGGTTCCGGTTGATGGACCTGGTTAGACTTCCGAAGTTAGAGAGCCGGATTTTAGGGTTCGCAGACGGGACCCGAACAACGCGGTTCCAGTTGCCGGTTTTTAGGGTTCCGCGTACGGGACCCGACTTTGGCGGTTCCAGTTTCCGGTTTTTTAGGGTTCCGCGTACGGGACCCGTCTCCTTCTTCTTCTTCGTTGAAACCCTAGTTTCGGGATTTCAAAAATCTTTTTTTTTTTTCTTCTTCTTCTGCGCGGCGGCTTCATGGTGTTGTGAGAACGCCGATTTGGATGGCGTTTCTCGCCGGAACGAACGCCGGAGAATAGGATTTTCTTTGCCAATTTCGTCTTTGATTTCTTCGTCGCAGCAAGATGGCGGCGTCTCCCGGGCATTCTGATAGTGCAGCAGGTGCCGTCTGCAAGATGGCTTTGGGGGCGCCTCCGCGACGCTGGTGGCAGGGCGCGGCTTGAACGCCGATCTGATGGATTTTCTTGCCAGAGTATTTGACGGAGAGTAGAGCATCTTTCTCCTTCGGTCATTTTCGTTTTGATTTCCTCGACGTGACGGGCGAGACGCGGCGGCATTCTCATGGCTTCCACCAGCGGCAGGTGCCGCCCTGCAGGATAGCTTTGGGGGTTCCTCCGCTGATGCCGGTGGTGCAATCCAGGCATTTTTTTGGCGGCACGGGTGAGACGAAGGTGACTCCATTGCGGCCTGGTAGTGCGGCAGGTGCCGCCTGCAGGAGGTCGTTTTAGCCCTCCGCTGGCCTGGTGGTGGGCGGCTTGAACGCCAATCTTGGTGTATTTTCTTGCCGGAGTGCTCATGTGTTTTTTTTTTTGTGACGACGCCGGGCGAGACGGTGGCGTTCCATGGCTGTCCGGTAGTGCGGCAGGTGCCGTCTGCGAGATGGTTTTGGGAGCTCCTCCGCGATGCCGGTGGCGTGCGCGATGGCGGCACCCCGCTGCCCGGTGGCGGCGAGGTGGTGCCTCGGCGAATCAGTCTAAGTCTCCAAGGTTGGGGACTTAGAAAATTTTGATGCTTTCCTTTCATGACTGGTCGCGACCGGTCGGGACTCTGGTCGAGTTTTTTTTTTTTTTTTTTTTTTTTTTTTTTTTAATTCAATTGTAATTTGAAGTAACTTAAAAAATAAAATTACCTCGATTGAAATATTTGGCCGAAGTTGAAATTTGACCTTAGAAGACATGCACCCACGGGCCTTAATGGCATAAACCTCTTCATCTGCGAGCCTTAATGGCATAGACCTCGTCACCCATCCACGGGCCTCAATGGCAGAAACTTCTTCATCCTCGGGCCTTAATGGCATAGACCTCGCCACCCATCCACGGGCCTTAATGGCAGAAACCTCTTCACCCACGGGCCTCAATGGCATGGACCTCGTCATTCACGGGCCTTAATGGCATAGACCTCGCCACCCATCCACGGGCCTCAATGGCGAAACTTCAACTTAGCCCAAGTTAGGCCAACTTTCCTTAAAAATACTAAGGATTTGACTTGCCTTAGTCAGCCATCAGCCACCTTAATCAACCAATTAAGAACCAACTTAGCCATAATCAATCAATTAAGAACTAACTTAGCCTTAATCAACCAATTAAGAGCCAACTTAGCCATAATCAATCAATTAAGAACTTAGCCTTAATCAAGACTAAAACCTGAGTTAACTTAGCCTTAATTAGAAATTAAGACTTAGCTTTTCGGATTTTCCCCGTAGAAGTGCGAATTACGCCGCCGCCGCCGCCTTCGGATGCTTGAATTTGTAGAATTTGTCGACTTTTGCCACTTCTGAACTGGACTTCTGAATTTTCGGATTTTGAATTTCGAAAGTGTAGAGTTTTGAACTTCTCTAGAATATGATTTTTTTTTTTTTTTTTTTTGTGACTTGGATGGCCGCTCCTTCGGTAGCTTTTGATCGGTGGATTGCGGGCGTTTGACCATACTTGTGATAGTTGGTGACGAGACTGTTTCAGACCTTGGCCTTGTACAAGGAAGATAATGCTTCTCATTTGACTTATTGCCCAAGTGGAGAGTCAATATTCGGGGGCCATGCTGTGAATTATCCATCCCCTATAGACCGCTCCCTTCCTTATGGGTCTTTGAGTAGATTCTTAGCAACTGGCGATCACATATTTTTTCTACCTTGCCCTGGTTCTTCCGAAGACGAGGCTGTGGCCGCCGGCTCAGGATCTTTGGCGCTTCAAAGTGCGTTATTTGTGGCGAACCGCCCCCACGCACTCTTCGGGATCGTTTCATGGACAGAGAAGTCATACCGACTCTACCCCGATACGCCTATGGATGCACCGATCCCGTTTCTCTATGAGTGGACTACACCGCTTCGGGTCGATCTTTGTCGCGACTCTCCGTGATGCGGGTATCTACCACGGACTTTGGGCTTCCATTTTTCAATACAACCGCGGACGTGTCGGTGGTTCGAGCCTTTATTGATGCCCGGAATATAGAGACAAACACACCGGTCACCGCCAAGGCGAATTCTCCGTTACGTTATTGGATATGGACCGGATTTTTGGATTGCCTATCTCGGGCATTTCTATGACGAAGTTTCTCCTACAAGAGCCGATTTCACGGATGTGCGGAGTTCTGCTTTGCCCTACTTTGCCGTCGTCATTTCGGGCTTATCACCATCTATGTCGGGGCTCGGAGTCCAACGTTATATCTCGCCAATCGCTTGGGTCGAAGTTTTGGTTCCGCGACAGAAGACAATGTCGCCCCCGGGCCAATGATCCTTGGACAGCTTGGTATGCCTCTTATGGGAAAGATATGCCCCTCCCCGAGAGTTCTCGACAACAGAGCGAGATGTTTTGATTTTCTCCGCCACACGCGGGTAAAGAAGACGGTTCACTGGCAGCACTCCTATCGGTTTGGTTATCACGGTTTGTATTCCGTTCAACCCACGATGACATCCGACCCATGGTTTTCAAGGTGGCGAAGTTATATGGCCACCGGGTCCGCTTTTGCCTTGGCTGGTCCCGCTTTGGCCTGCCTTTATAAAGGCTTGGGACAAAGGGATTGCTGGATGGCCGTCAATTGTTCCTTGGCCTTACCTTTATTCGGTGGCTGGCGGTTTATTTTCACACTCATGGGGAGGATCTTGGAGGAGCCCATCGCCCGTGTATGGTTGCTTTTGGAAATCCTTCTCTTCGGACGTAATTTTGACGAAGATCGGGCACATAACTTATTTCGGCGCCTCTCCGGTGTTGGTTTGGAACCGCTTCGCCCCTTGGTTGGAACTCGGTCTCGCTTTGGTGGATGAGCGAAGCTGAAGAGAGCCACTTCCTAAAGGCTGCTTATGAAAGTCTCCTCGGTGTTCGTTGTTGCTTTTAACGGCCCGACGCTCTTCTCGGTACTTCATTGAGCCATACAATCCGACCAGGTTCGCGACGACAATTTGGGTATTGCAGGATTTACCCGGGGAGTTTAAGACCAATCGACGGGAAGTCACCTCCTTGTCCGAATTGATGAACCTTTGGAGAGCTAGCGTTATCCGTCCTTGTGGTCGACTTGATTTGCCTCTCTCGGGTGAACCAACTTCGAGACCCCGGGGTTACACTTGCGTACTATAATTGGTGGAAAGAACATATGTCCCCTCACTTTGAGGTAAACCCCTTAGGGTTGTTGCCGGCAGTTTCTTTGTAGGGGATAGTGAGGAAGATGAGGATTACGACAAACGATCGGTCTCATCCTCTAAGCGGAGGCCAAAAGGCAGGAAGCAAGTTGTCGCGTCTTCGGTAAGTCACACCTTCACTATGAGTGATTTTGTTTTCGCGATGCTTTTCGACGTTTTTCTTTGATTCTTAGGTGAAAAAAAGAAGAGGGCACCACTTATTGTTTTGAACGACGCCTCTACTTTTATGAAGAAAAAAAGCGCAAGGAAGTTCCACCTGTTTCTTTTCCCCTTAGCCTCGACATTTCTTCCTTCTATTTCGGAGATAGAGCCTCCGACTTCTTCTCTGCCAGAGCACCCTCCACCGAGACTGTTCAGATTTCGTCTTCCTCGAAGCACCCGAAGCTCCTCCGGAAGAAGCCTGGCGAGGGTACAGAGGCGGTGGAGGAGCCTCATGGAGATTGCACCAGTCTTGACTCAGCCCGAGGCCTTGCCTATTCACGAGGTCTCTCCTTCTCCATCGGGCCGCTCAGAGGAGGAGGGCCGAGGAGGCTACTATTGAGGAAGCTGCTCCGGTTTCAGTTCTTCCAAGCCGACGCAGCTCCAGCTCCCTTCAATTGAAGATGTGGTTGAAGTAGAGGCTCCATCTCCCGTGGTTGAAGAGGAAGCTCCAACCCGGTGATTGAAGCTCCAGCCATTGAGGCGGGGATCGAGGTAGTCCGGAGGAGGTCCCGATTGAGGAAGTTTTCGAGACTGTTTTTAGCACCCGAGGAGGTAGCATTAGAGGTTGTTCCGCCCCGAGCCAGCCGTTGAGGGAGCTCCGATCGCGGAGAACTCAGCCATACCGCCTACCTCGTCTTCTCGACTTTCGCCGCACCCGTCGCAGCAGCTTATTATTGTCTTACGTTGAAGGCTTGATGCTACAAGCCTGGAAGGATAAGATAGCCCCTCGTATGGTATCACCAGTGCAAAAGGCGCGACAGACCTTTGCTGGCCGACGCAGAGTTCATCATCGGTAGGTTGCAGGAAGTGAGTCATGATGTGACTCGCCTCAAGGGTTTACACTCAAAAAGCTGCAGGTCCTTAGCGAGATGGAGAATTCAACTAGAGAGAAGGCAAGTCGCATTTCCGGGGATCGAGCGGAGTGTGGTGCGGGAATCATTGGGTATCTTGTCCTCTAAGTTAGAAGATGCCGAAATCACTTTGAGCGAGGTTGTCAAGAGCTTTCGGAAGCTAAGGATGATGAAGAGGATGCCCGTGAACGCCTTTGAGTTAGCTAAGGAACAACTTCAATCGGCTGAGACTAAAGTTGTATACCTTACGACTCAAGCCGAAGCAGATCCGGGAGAGCCGCACGGGACTTGAAGAAGGCCGTGGTCGCCGCCTGAGCAGATGGTAGCAGAGATCATCGCCAGGCCCACTCTCGGCAACCGAGGAGGCAGCTCTTCTCTCTTTGAGGGCTGATTTTTTTGGAGGCGCAAAGGGGAGATAGCAAAGGACCTCTAGTCGCTGCTTTTTTTTTTTTTCGCCTTTTCATCTTTCTTTGTTTTCTTTTGATTTGTAGATCCTCTCTTTTTCCATGTAATTGATTGCTCACCGGCTTGTGAGTTTTGCATTTTTGGAATACCATCATGGATAAAATTTTTTGAGAAACTTACCATTTGTGGCTGGGAGTCTTCTTCCTTCGGGGGTGACCAATTTGTAAGCGCCGTTAGTGTAGACTTCTTGAACGATGAACGGGCCTTCCCATTTAGGTGCGAATTTTCCCCCGTCTCTGCTTGTGGCCATGATTGGTCTGCGCACTGCTAAGACAAGGTCCCCTTTTTGAAAGGAACGAAACTTGACTTTTTTATTGAATGCGCGAGTGAGGCGAAGCTTGATAGCATTCAAGCCTTTTTTGTGCTTCTAATCGCTTCGTCGAGGGATTCTAGCTCTTGTAGGCGGAGTTGGATATTTTCCTCTTCCGTGAGTCCTTCTCGAAGAGCAACTCGCAGCGATGGAATTTGAATTTCCGGTGGGAGGACAGCTTCCACGCCGTAGACTAGTGAATATGGGGTTGATTCTCGGCCGGCGCTCGAACGTAATCCTGTATGCCCACGGTGCTTCTCCGAGCCTTTCGTGCCAATCTTTCTTATTCCCCGCGACCGACTTCTTTAAGATTTTGCACAAGGTTTTGTTGAAGGCTTTCGCCAAGCCATTGGCGGCGAGGGTTGTATGCCGTGGACGCCCCTCGTCCGGATGCGAATTTCTCACGAAATTATCCATGGTCTTGTTACGGAACGGGGTGCCGTTATCGGTCATGATGTATCTTGGAACACCATACCGATACACGATTTGTGTCCGAATGAAATCGACCACGGTGGCAGCTTTGATTTCTTTATAAGCTGCCGCTTACGCCCACTTAGAAAAAAATAGTTCGTGGCGGCCAAGATATACCGGGTGATTTGCCGGAAGCGACTTTGGGTTGATTGGACCTATGATGTCCATTTCCCCAGGCTTCGAATGGCCAGGAGGCCACCGTTGGATGTAAAGGGCTGGGAGGCTGATGGATGTAGTTGGCGTGTAATTGACATGCCGCGGCGGTGTCTTGCCAATTCTATCGCGTCCCCCGCAAGCATTGTAGGCCAATAGTAGCCTAATTGTTTGACTTGGAGATGTAGTTTGGGGCCCGCTTGATGGGCACCAAAATCCCCCTCCGTGTGCCGGCTAAGATTGCTTGTCCTTCTTCTTTAGAGACGACTGAGTAGGATCCCGTCGAGGATCGGATCTTCGACAGCGTGTTGTTGAACAGGCAGAATTTTGGTGCAGCTCTTCGCAGACGCATTACACCCGAGCCCTTCAGTTCCTCGGGAAATTTGTTGTGCTCTAAGTAATCGAGGAATTGTTGACGCCAATCTTCTTCCTCAATTGCATAGACCGAAACCAAATTGATTTCTTCTTCCTCGAGAATTTCTCCAAGGTAGGCACCACCCATCTTTTCGTGATATAGGGATTTGTTCGGCCTTGCCTCGAATCGCGCTGACTTGCAGCTATCCCGCCAAAGCGCCCCGCTTTGGGAATTATGGCTCGGGGTACATGCCCTAAGGTGACATTTGAAATTTTCTGCAAAGCAATCTTTGAGCCTCTTTTTGATATGGCATGAGCTCGTCTTTTTCTGACCTCAAGTCCCCGATTATCCGTTTGATCACCAGAGCCGAATCGCCGAAGATTTCTAGCTGGCTTAAGCCCATGTCGATAGCCATCCCCAAACCGAGGATTATGGCTTGATACTCGGCCTCGTTGTTTGTGCAGCAGAGTGGGATAGGATAAAGGAGTACGGCATTAAATCCTCGTGGGGAGATATGAAAAGGACTCCGGCGCCGCTCCATTTTTTTCCGCGGCAGCACCATCAAAGTACATTCTCCATGGAGGTAGCACTTCAATGAAGAAGACTTCTTCATCCGGTAGACTTTGGCCTACCTCCCACTCTGCTGGGATGGGATGATCGGCTAGGAAATTTGCAAGTCCTTGTCCTTTGATGGCTTTTCGAGGGATGAAATTGATCTCGAACTCGAGAGCAACAAGGCCCATTTGGCCAGCCGTCCCGGGAAAGCATTGGTCGGACATGATGAATTTGAGGGGATCTGCCCGAGAGATTAGATTTGTGGAATGTGCGAGCAGATAGTGTCTCAGCTTACGGATGGCTAAGATGAGTGCAAGACACATCTTTTCAATCGGGGAGTAGTTGAGTTCTCGCCCCCCGACCATTGTACGGCTTAGATAGTACAACGGACGTTCTTTCCCTTGGTCATCATTTTGGGCGCAGGAGGGCACCCAGAGATTTTTCTTGAGCCGCCGATATATAAGAGAAGCGGCTTTTTCAAGTCGGAGCCATCAGAACTGGTGGCTTCATCAGGTAGTTTTTGATGTTTTGGAATGCCCGTCGGCAAGATTCGGCCCCATTCGAAGGGTGTATCCTTCTTCATGAGATGACTGAAGGGTTGACATCTTCCGCCAGATTTGAGATGAACCCGAATGTAAGCCGATGCCCCGAAGGCTTTTTAATTCTGACAAAGTCTTTGGTTCGGGCATTTGTTGAATGGCATCGATCTTAGTCGATCGATTTCGATGCCCCTATGTCGACCACCTAATCCGGAGGAATTTCCCGGACGAAACCCCAAAGGCGCACTTGAGAGGGTTCATCTTCAATTGGTGCCGTCGCAGACGCTCAAGACAGCTCGCAAAGTCTCTTAGGTGGTCGCCTCTTGATTTGGTTTTGACGACCACATCGTCGACGTAGCATTCTACAAATTTGTGGAGAAAGTCGTCGAATATCTTTTGCATGGCCCTTTGATAAGTGGCTCCTGCATTCTTCAGACCAAATGGCATTACCTTGTAGCAGAAAATACCTTTTGGCGTACGGAAGGCTGTCTTTTCCTCGTCTTTTGGGTCCATCCGAATTTGATTGTAGCCGGAAGATCCATCCATGAAGGATAAGGCTTCATGCCCCGTTGTCGCATCCACCATTAATTCGGTGATAGGGAGTGGGAAGTCGTCTTTTGGACAAGCTTTGTTCAAGTCCCTGAAGTCGACGCAGACTCGAATCTGTCCATTCTTCTTCTTCACCGGTACGATGTTGGCGATCCAGCTTGGGTACTTGACTTCTCGGATGAAGTCGGCCTTGAGGAGTTTATCGACTTCCTTCTCAATTTCTGGGACAAGCTCTGGACGAAATCGTCTTTGGGACTGTTTTATCGGTTTGACTCCGGATTTGATTGCGAAGTTTGTGAATTGCAACTGTTGGGTCGAGCCGTGCATCTCAAGATATCTGACCAAGCAAAAACGTCTTTATATTCACCGAGTAAAGACATATAATCTTTTTTCTTTCGTTACAGAAAGTGAAGCACTTAAGAAAGTGGGTCTTGGATCATCCTCTGTACCCAGATTTTTTTTTTTCAGCTGGTCGATGGTTGCTTGGTCGCCTTCCTCAAAGATTGCGGCGCTTCTCCCAAATCATCTTGGGGGTTGAGTCGTTACCCTCGTCGGTCGAGATGTGGTGGACAGCGACTACCTCTTCTTCTTCTTCGAGTCCTTTTTCTTTGACGATACGTAAATCACCTTGGGGTGACTTCGCCGCTTTCTGATTTTATTCTTTTTGAAGAAGTCCCTCCTACTTTCCCCAATCTTTGGGTCGCAGGGGATCCGTGTGGGTGCCCCAAGTCTTTGGAAGACTGTTCTTTTGGGTTGTTCCATCGGTTTTCCCAGCCCTCGAAATACGCTTGAGTTTTTTTCGTGGCTTGTGGAGCGGTGGAATTTAGTTTAGGGTCTTCGCTTGCCCCTTTTTCCGCCGGACTTTCGTGAACCTTGGATTTACGCCGTTACTTGGTTCTCGGAGGAATATTTGATTTCTATCTTCTTCTTGTCCCAATCGAGCGAATGCCGAGACTCGTGGCTCTGGGATGCCGATTTCGGTCAAAAGCCGACGTCCGGGTTTCTTCGAAGTGGTTGCCTTCCTTTTGGTTGTGATTTGATTGACACCGGCCTTGCCGAAATCACAACTGGCTTGTGTTTTGATAGCCAAGCCCATGTCTGTTAGGAGGGATTGAATAGCCCGCGGCTTGAAGGCTTTTTCGGGTTGGTGACAGGTTTTGAACAACCACCATCGATTTTTTTCTTGCGGTTGTTCGAGGGAGAGCCGGATCCTGCTTTGGCCATCATCCGGTGGCGTTGGGATCGAATCCTTGTGTCCGAAGTTTTTGGAAGCTCGGGTGGATTCTTTTCTTCGACCAGGATGCCCCGGTTGTTGAGTTTAGGCGGGGAATAGTGGCATCGCCTTTTAAAGCCTTCGGTTTCTCGGCTAGCTCTTCTTCGGTTGCAAGTGGCGAAGGGAGATTCGCCTTTCTTCCTTCTTGATTGAGGAACGCACCTGAGAATTGGTTCCTCTGTTTGCTTTTTGGGTTTGGCCAGTTCACCCTTTGCGGCTTTAGGGGAGCGGCTTTACCGGTAGCACCTTCTTCCGAGTAATATTTGGCATCTGCTGAAGGATGCTTCGGCCTGCGTGAAAGGGCATTCATCTGCGAACACCGTTTTCTCCTCTCCATCTTGGTAATATTTGAAACACCGATGAAGGGTCGAAGGCACGACCTTGTTGGTGTGTAACCAGGGCCTCCCCGAGCAGCATATTGTAGGAGGTGCGGGCATCGATTACATGGAACGATGACGGGAAGTCATATCCCCGATTTGTAGTTCCAGTCTGATTGTTCCCAATGCTCGTTGTCCTTCTTGGTTGAAGCCTTGGATCATCAATAACTGGCTTTGAGGTCGTTAGCCACCAACCCGACATTTTTCAAAGTCTGGATTGGCGGGATATTTACTCGCTGATCCGCTGTCCAGAGTATACGGTTGATCCACCGGTCTTTGATGGCTCCAGAGGCGAATAAAGGTCTATTATGAAACATTTCCCCAGCAGCATGTATGTTTCTTTGAAGGAGATGGAAATTGAATGAGCCTCCTTGACTTGTGGTGGCTCAAGGTTGTTCTTCTTTCAACGTCTTTGGGAGATAAACCAATCTTTGGTTCATCGTGCCTCCGCATCCTCAATTGTTCGACTTGGCATGCCGGCCGTCTTTGGCGGCAACGAACTTGATGAGAGCTTGCCTAGATCTGATTGGCAGATCTAAGTCATCATGTACCGCATTTGTGATCGACAAGTTCTGTAAACATGTATGAATATCGTCGGCAGATTCGATCGGAGCCTTCCCTTCACGCCTTTGCTCGACCACTTGGGGTGAACAAGTGGCCACCAGTGCAGGGGTTGGCGTCAGGAATTCTGACGGGAAGAAATCAGCCAAAGTGATTGGCTTTGACTTCTTTTGATAGACTTCGACTTTTGCGGAGGCTGATTTACGTCTGTGCCTTCTTCCTCCTCTTTTCTTCTGGGTTTTCCTTCTTGGCTCTTCTTTTTCTGTCGCGAACCCCTTGATGAATATTTTCACGGGGAGTTCTGGAAACGGTTTCTTTTTGTGGGTCACCACTTCCCATCCTTCTTTGTCTTTGGTGGCGGGTCGTGGCTTTGGTCCCGGCGCAAAGGCGAAGATTTTTCTATTCGCCCTTTGACTCTCCTCGGTCAGGTGCTGGAATCTGGTTGGACGAAGATGGTGTGGGAAGCAGCCGTGTTGTCGCCCCTGATTCCAGGATGATGCGACCTTTGCGCCGCTAACTCGAAAGTATTCTGTCCTTTAGGACAAAATTTTTTTCGGTAGGATGGCCTACCGGTCGATGGTACTTGCAATAGTTGGGATCTGAGCTCTTCCCAACATCTTCCCGCCTCTTGGCTTCGGAAGCTGCAACAAGTTTTTTTCTCAGAGTTGTTCCAGCATGCCCGGAACATCTCGAGTCGGGAAAGGATAGGTTTTGGCCTGCCTATCCTTTTACGCGTGAACTTTCGGGCGGGTTGCAAAGATTGGTGAGTCGATTGGCGTTTGGCTTCCAATCACTACCGCCGTACTCTTATTTTGTGTCGCCGAAATCTTTTTGCGGTTCGGGCGATGTTTGTGGCGAGGGCTTCTTTTGAAGGAGTTTTGTACTCCTTCTTTTCTTAACTTCGGCTTCTTGTCCGCCTCGGTCCGGTGGAGCCTTTCCTTCTCCCTTTTCCCGGATGAGGATCTCCATGTTGTGCGCTTCATTCGCCAGTTCTTGAAGTCTCGGGCTCCGACTCAGAAGAAGTAAACCGAGTCCAGTTCATCCCTCGAATGCACATGTCGATGGATGTCTGCGGGTGGATAAGGAGGTGCTCTCCTTGCAATTGAGACTGAGATTGCGCCCCGTGTTGATGTATTCAATCACCTTCTCCCCGGCGCCGCTTGAGGTTGGTGAGTTCTACCGCCACCGTCTCGCCCGCATCAGAAGCGGCCGAGGAATTCACTTTCTAATTGTTCCCACTGTCGATTGACTCTTTGGGAGCTCAATGAACCAATCGAAGGCATTCCCTTTGAGGGATCGCCCAAATTGCTTGACGAGGAGATCGCCGTCGGTTCCTCGTGCATTGTTGCGGTCTCAATAAAGTGGGCAACGCGTCTTTGTTTTGGGTTGCCGCCGCCGCTGAATTGTTGAAATTTAGGTGGATGGTATGAGGTAGGCATGTGGATTGCCCGGATCCGCCGGGAGTAGGGCCTAGTGTAGGCTTGAGATCCGACTCCTTCGCCTGTACCTTTCGCTCCCACCGCGTTGGAGATCATTTCTTGCGTGGTGCCGTAAGATAGTGCCCCCGGTTCTTCAAGCGGTGGTTCCCGGTTCACCGGGTGTTCGGGAGCTGGTGATGAACGGATGATGGGTGAAGAAGGGATAGGATTGGCGGACGTCTTTGGGTCCTGCCGCCTTCTTCATTTTCTCGGCCGGGAGGATGCTCCCCAGCGATCCGCAATCAGCTCGAATTCTGCGCGAATTGTGGCGACTGGAGATCCTCTCAGCAGTTCTCTCTCGCAATTGCTCGTCCCTTTCCCTCATGGCGGTTTGGATTTACGCCGGTTGCTCCTCCACGGTTTTGGTTTGGGTCATCATTCTTTGAAACCCCGATGACCGGAGATGTGGGGAAGGAGGGCTTGGAGCGAGAGGTGCCCCAGCTTGGTGTAGTCGGGCGCGGGGAAGGAATGATGCCTTCCTTCAAAGTGAGTGATTAATCTTTGGAACTTCGGCTTGCCGTCC
This sequence comes from Aristolochia fimbriata, assembly GCA_019845555.1. Taxonomy (NCBI): domain Eukaryota; kingdom Viridiplantae; phylum Streptophyta; class Magnoliopsida; order Piperales; family Aristolochiaceae; genus Aristolochia; species Aristolochia fimbriata. The sequence continues at coordinate 12,303,375 of CM034078.1, read as the reverse complement.
GCTGGAGAGTTCCTTGCCGGGCTTTGCGACCGGGCTGGCCACCGGACCTGGGCTGGTGGCGGGATGTCGTGACAGCCGAATAACTCCTCGAGGGATGGACCTTTGTTGGAGAAATTATAGGGCTGGCCGGAGCTTGTCCCGCCTGCGCCTGAATTTGGACAAGACGTTGTGTAGGCAGAGATCCCGTGGACAGATCGGGTGGTTGGCCTTGAACGACCGATCCACAGGGATTTGGGATGGGCGGATCCCTCCGGTTTATTGGCAGCAGCGGCTGGTGTGCGCTTGTGGGCGGCGAGGAAAGGTGACCAACGGATCGGTCATGCTCGGTGCGGCGACGCAGCTGGCTCCAGCCAGCTGGGGTCTTAGCAACTGCCTTGTTGTTGTTGTTGTTGTTGGAACCGCCATTTGAACTTTGAACTTGGTAGATCGGGGAAAGAGATGAAAGGTAGAAGTGTCCCACCGGGCGCGTGCCAAATTTGTAAACGCAGTACAATATGTGGACCGAAAAAATACGGATCCGATGTACGGTGTACAAAATAATTTGAAGGGTATTTTGGTAATTTTCGTGTGATTGTGTGGGGTGCGACTTCTAGAACTCCTTTGATTCGATCTCCGACTAAGAACAAACGATCGCCGAGTAGACACGAATGATCAACGTCGCATTTACGAACGAACTAACGAGGCAATTTGAATTTTGCCTAAGCTTGACGGAAAATTTTGTATTCGGTTGGCTCACAGCCTAGTTTGATTTTTGCAGACAACGGCGGCAAGAATGCTTGTTGCTCTCTCGATTTGGGTGGTGATTTGGGATTTTTGGGCGTCTTGAAAATTTTTTTTTTTGTGTGCAATGCGATCTTTTCGTGATCCCTCCCCCTTTTGTGTCCTCTGAATTTATAAGCTTACGGGCTCCAACCGCATTGACCGGGTTCATTGGAGCGGTTGTAACTCAATCGATTTTTTCTGTGTAACGTTCTCCTTAAAGAGTGGAGTTGTCTTAGACTGAGGCAAGGGCCATGTATGATCCTTGTTGGCTGCTGATGTGGCCACTTTGGATAACATGTCGCCCATGTAAGCTGCTGACATAGCAATTGAGATCTTGGCCGTTGATTTGTTGAAGCTTGATCGACGGCTTAATTTCGTTGATCTGACTGGGGTCGGTCTTTGACTTGTTGACCCGGATTGTACGGTGCTGATTTGGACCGTAAATGTCGGCCCAGACAAAATTGATTCTTACAGTGGGCAATCGGGTCATCCCTTCGGCCCCTATCTGTCGAACCAGAATCTACCCTATCCACTTCCTTTTTCGTTAATAAATGCATCTGATGATACAGGGCACTCACTGTATATCCTTTCCCCCTTCCCTTTCTACGGTTCTCGTGAGAAGTGAGAACTGAGAAGGGTAAGCTCCTGCTCCCGGCATTAACAGTTGCAGGAAGGTATTGACTAATGTAGCCTGATCAAGAAGCCATTGATGAAGGACTAATGACTAATGAAGGAGTAAATGAGGGCTCATAGAGGGTATTGACTCCATTAAATGCCAGTCCACGGCGTCAAACCCTCAAATCAATTCCTCCTACACCGGGCCCCGGCCGGAAGAAATCGGATGGGGAAGAAAGACTCAAGAGAGAAGAAGTGACAGGGTCCTTAGCAAACACGTTGCTTTCGCAAATCACGGGGTTCCCGTCTCTCCCCGTCTCTCCTCTTCTGAAACCCGAGCTTCTGAAAAAAATATACCACAAATCGTACGAGAGGAGGAACTGGTGGGGTGTAGCAGAGAAGCAGCGTGTCGTAATGCCCAACTTTACAGCTCTCATAAAAGAGACCTCTCGAAGTGGGGACTTTCGCCATCGACCTCTTCCAGAGCTCCTCTCCTCGCGCAGGGCCCGCCCGAGTAGACTCCACCAACCCAATTCCCACACTGCAGCCCTGCACCCTTCTGGGTCTTCTTCTGGCACAAACGCGTCATCGTCGCTCCAGCTCCTCCTCAGACAAAACAAAGAACAACCCGACTCGGAATCACAGCTACGCAAGCCGTAGATGGCGAGACCGCTTCTGCTTCAATCCTTTTGAGAGGGTCCCGGCGTGCCTCCACGATCCATGCCCTTATATTCCTCAATAATTAACCATGAGCGCAGTTGCGCTGCCGAGCGCTTCGCTCCTCCTCCTCGAAGCTCGGCAGCAGACCAAGAAAGCATTCCAATTTTCTGAAAGGAAGCAACCACTCATTGATGTTGGCTCCCTGTGTGAGCCCAAAGCTTACACATAAAATTCGAAGTCCTGATTTCTGAGACAGTTCAGGTCATCGCCATTATTGATTTGCGAAAACAGTACCCAGTTGGTTCCACAATTACTTCCAATTTACAGTGATATCAAATGATAGAGAAAGCGCTGATTCGCCGTAACGTCTGGGTCTGCAGAGTTCAGACTTGAGAGCGTGGTGTGCAGCAAATTAACAGATGATCATGCCAAAACAAAACACATAAAAAGGACAAGGGAGAAATCCCTGTAACTAATGAAATAATAACTTAAAAAAAATTGAATAAAATAGCTAAAATTGATCTACTCTTATCCTTCAATTGTTTGTTGTCTCATGTATTTAAAACATGGTTGAGTTTTTTCTTTTCTATCATTTTAATAATAATGCTTAAAGTAATGACATTATTGAAATATATTCAAGTGAATTAGAATATTTTACATAGAATACTTCTTTTTTTTAAAAAAAAAAAGAGAGAAAATAAAAGTGGGTACTGTCATGTTCTTCTTAGTAAAATACTCAGAGATCTCGCCCAAAACCCAAGTAATAAAATTATATTTGATCCACTAAAAATTTTAAATGAAGTTAAATAATTATATTCAATTAATAAAAGATCTTACACTTGATTTTCACTAAACTGTGTGCAGAATTCAGACGTAGATATCAGGCAATCTGACGATTTTATTAAATACTATAACTTTGAGATAAGTACTATTACTTGGTGCAAAACCAAAATGCAAGAGGTACATGGTATTTTTCCCTGGAAACATTTAAGAGGAGAATTTATGACTATTTCAATGAGGTCTGCTTAATTAGTCAAGAATGCTATGTCAAATATATAGAGCTCTAGTACAAACCAAAGTTAAGAATGCAAGGTAGAATGGCATTCAATGGGTAAGATTTCATTTGATATAAAATGGTAAGCATAACAATGGATAAGGGAGTTTTATTACCTAATTATCTACACAAACATATGCAAAATAAATGAGTACATTAAATGTTTTAATGATTGTATATAAATGGTTATGAAACTAGAAAAGAACTTACATAAATTTTACAACCATCAAATAGAAGAGATGTTTGTATTAATTAATAAAGCTACTTAAAAGTTACAATGTATCTGCTTCTTTAGAGATAGATAGACACTAGCTTGCCAAAACAGTTTACATCATTATAATTGAAAATATTTGCTACAGCTTTTCACCTAATGTTTAATAGAGACATGCTAAACTAAGAGAAACAATCATCTTTGAGCTGCATCTAGGACTTGAGATGAACAAGGAAACTCGTAAAAGCTTGAAACTTGTCTATTTCTCTACATCAAAAAGTACTAAAACATAGTACTTCCCTAACCCCCAAACAGAAAAAGGTTGTTAATTTTAGATTTGATTGTTCTTCTCTTTTCCATGTATCATTCACAAGCATTCAGTGGTTTAGGAGAACTTACCTTACACTCTTCTACAACTTCGACATTTAGAGATATGTACTATGTCGTTTAACCACCTTACACACTTCTGCAACTTCTTCAACATTTTGAGACATGTACTATGTCGTTTAACCTTCTCGTCCTTGACCTGTCCTTTGAGTGATCAACGTTGGCTTCGTGTACATGAAGGAGTACATATTGTTTAAGATTTATGTACCATGCCCCATTAATTTCATTGACCTTCTGGCTTCTGTAGATAAACATATGTTTTCATTGTTTAAGCTTGAGCTCATGACATTCAACAGTAAGATAGCTTTTCTCTGAAATATATTTACTCGTTACATTTGGCCTAACACACAAGGTAAACATCAGTACAACTTTGGTATGTAGAGGGGCGGATACCTCCTACATTATGCAGCCATAGCAGTATCTTGCACCTCAATATCTGAGGTGAACACAAAACGCATAAAAATGATGTCGCGGTGGACACAAAATAGCAAGCGAAATTGTCCCCAAAAAGTGACAACGGCAAGCAGTTATTATACGTATTTGCCCCCATTTGTTCTATTTATTTGTATAGAGTGACTTTTTCAATGCTCACAACCGGGAGAAGGAATCATCTCCTATGGTTGCCCGTGCCCGTAGATCAGAAAGAGTGTCTAAGTAGAGCACAGATTATCTTTCCTTCTTTCTATATTGAATCTTTTTTACTTCAGATGGAAAGCTACATAAATCCGGTCCAGAAGTACGAGGATCTCCCAGTCAAAATCATCGTGTGGTGAAGCAAGCAGATGGGACCAACCAACTTACTGGACCTCGCCGAATGGCAATCACCGGTGGTCAGCTCCATCAATTGCTAAACTACCCATTGCCCTGCACAATCAACAACGTATAGTAACTTCCATTAGACACATTCTTTCGGTATCTTCAAGAAACTAGCAAGCAACAAAAATTGGTCAAAGAACAGTAAGAGAGTTTTAAGCCCACAAGACCAACTAAGAAAAAAAAAAAAAACGAAATTCCTTTTATAACGAAGCCTAAATGAAATATTTCCACACAAAAAAACAAAAAGACAAAAAAAACCAGTGGACAGTTAAGTTTTCATAGATCTTGCATTAACTGATCTAGAATCACTTTAGGATGTAAACGATATGCAGCTGCATGGACACCACCCCTTCAGAACTGCAGGAAGAAATCTCTTTGCATGGTTCAGCAGCATCAACCCCAAAAGGTTGATATGCAGCTTGGAAGTTCATAGTGAGACGGTCAACTCCACTTTTGCCTAGAAATATGTTCGCAAGTGAAGAAATGGAGGCAGGCTACCAACTTGGAGACAGATTTGAAGGTACTTACATGTTGAGAAGTTTGCCGTTTATCACAATTTTCTCTGAAATTAGCTAAATGGTGTACACACTATCAACCAATCAAACAGGAGTTTCATAATTTTCTTCACAAAAAATTTTGCAAGGCATTGAATTATACATTCACCCACACAATGGGATGCACCTAGAAAGTTTGATGAAAGTAACCTTCTAAGTACGTATGAACAAAATCCATCAAATCCATCAAATAGTGTAAAATGTCGTTTATGCAGCAGCTGGACTAGAACTCCACATGGTACCAACCAATTGAACCATGTCCTAGCATCCAACCTCCTTTTCTGAATAACAGAATGAAACTTTAAATTCAATCTGAAAACTTGCAGCTACTTTGAATGCATCCCTCTCTAGGACAATCCCTGTTTCAAAATTTCTCACGTGTGCAGAAGCTAACAAGGTTCAAATTCCTCACTTGCGCAGAGGCTTCCAATGTTTCAAATTCCTTACATTACAGATCCTACTGCATTCAAAATTCCTCACATGTAAGCTATCAATGTTCAAAATTTCTCACATGTACAAGAAGTTATCAATGTTCAATATTTCTCACATGTACAGTGGCTCAAAACTTCTCACATGTCAAGAGGCTCGAAATGTTTTTTCACATGTACAGAGGCTAGCAATGTTCAAAATTTCTTCCTCCCACCCAACCCCTATCCCTCTCATAGCACTTAAATGGGGTGTTGAAGCTCTCACAGAAGTACAGAAGCTTAGACCACAATTTTCGGTATTGCCTATATCACAGACAGCTGCAACTACATCAGACTTTGATTTCTTGACTTTATATATCAAAACTACTGGAATACCCCCTCCCTTGGTGCACATTAATTATATAGTTGAAACTCATATCCTAGCATCCATGATCTGCATTGTGTATTCCATGAAACCTAATTACATCAAATTTTCAACTGCTTAGTTCCATAGAGCCAATGTAGATCAGACCACCCATTCTTCTCTCCCCCACTCTGTTTTTACCAGTTAAATAAAGAAATGAAGCTCTAGGAGTAGTAAAAATTCTACCATGGTTTCTGCATTGCCAATACATATCAGACAGCCAAACTACATCAGGTTTCAAGACATTCAGTTTCTGTACTGGCAACAAATACCAGGCAGCAGAATCCCTCCCTCCTAACTACACATTAAATAAGGATTCGAAGCTCAAAAAGCATACAGAAGTTAGGATAATGTTTGCACTAATGCAAATAAATTGTATAGCAGAACTACATCAGATTTTAAAGTGTGCAGTCACTAAAATATATCAAACAGCTGATATACATCAGGTTTTGTGATGCTCACATTAGTATTACTAAAAAATATCAAACAGATGATCAAGATCACATTAAAAAGTGTTCTTTTCCTGTATTGACGATACATATCCAATAGCCAAAATACATCAAATTTTTAGGCATTCAGTAGAGCAGGTTAGTCCATATATACAGATATCAACCTGAATTGCATACTTTCTGTCACATGAAGGAGTTTCAGTGCATCCAATATGATGTATGTTACCAATTTGATTCTGCATTAAAAGCTCATTTTTTCATCATAGCCCAAAGGCTGATGTCAATGTTCATTTTCTGAACCTAAATAAGTGAATCAAAATGAGATCCTAACTGCTTTGTTGCATCAATTAAATCACAACTTCTTCAACTTCCATACCAAATTCTCAATGCACTTTTGTCATCCAAAATGCATTTATGTGTTCCTTCACAAGCCCAAAAAGAAAAGGACCGAAGTCCACTTGACAAACTTACATTAGACCAAAATTGCATGGTCATTCCTCAAATGTGAAATTAGAGAAAAAACGTATTCATAAATTGCCTCTAAGGCCTCAATGAAAGACAACATTTTTTACATCATGAAGGATTCATCTCCTTCACTGGCACAAAAGGTGCCTCCACAGCAAAAAATTTCCAGTAAATATACTGATTAAAAGGTTTAGCAAATCAAAACAAATAATGCACTGAGATACCTCCTTCATAACTTTATGAAAATCTTTTACACTAAAGTCAGCCTTCTCCTTTTTCTTTAGATGCCTCTTTTTTTTTTTTTTTTTTTTTTTTTTTTTTTTTTAAGAAAGAATGAAAAAGAAGGGAAATAGCTGGGCACCCAAATGCCCTCACCAACCCCATAACCGCTTCTTCAACAGCTATAACAAATAATTAATCCCCAGAATTGAGGCAATATCAGACTTCTAGTACATCAAGAAGAAAGAGAAAGACGGATAAACCTTGGTCATGAATACATTATGGGAATGAGGACCTTAAGTCATGAAGATGAGTCATTTCAACTGCCATTAACAACACACAGGCAGTGGGCGTAACATTTTGAAGTACGGAAAGTGAACAACATGAATAAAGATTTTAAAATGTTAGTGTTTAAAACTCCCCGTCCTATTCTTCTCTAGGGTAACTTATTAATATTCCTCGTTGTATTGCTGATTGCATTCATAAAATCCTGAGAATAAGAACATATTAACTATAAGTCAAAGAAAATCATCAGATCCTTCGCAGTGGCTACCACCTTCAACAGCAACAAAGCTTATGCATGCAGAAGTCTCTTTGTAAAACTATGAAACTAGAAAACGAAATAAATGACACTCGATTCAGCCGCACGATCAGAAAAAGTAAAACAAGGAAAAAACAAGGCGAGATGGATCAATAAGTTAGCATTTGCATGCATATAAACAAATTAAAGCAAGGAAACAGAAACGAGCATTAAGCAAAGAAAAGAGAGGCTTGACTCACTTCTTATGCCGCTTCCCTCTCTTAGGCCCCCAGGCCTCCAACTTAGCGACAGGGCAGCCACATCTGGACCTGAACAATAAGACGGCCCTTCCATTGGGCGGAGCCATCCTCCTGAGCTCCGATCTCAAACACTCGTAATCCGGATTTCCCTCAGCCCCGCCCTTCCAAGGCAAATCGTCAATCTCCGTGGCGGCAGCAGATCTCAAACACTCCTCTGTCTGCAGCTGAATGTCGAACTCCATGGCCTTCTTGAGCCCCTTACACTTAGGGTTCCCGCATTTCCTCGATCGGAAGCCGCCTCGGTGGAAAACAAAGAAGGAGGCGGCAAAGAAGGTAAGAAAGGAGATAGAGAGCGGAAGCGGGGAGACCGACAGAGAGGGCGGGAGGAGGAGGCAGAGCGAGTGAAAGAGGTAGGACAAGGAGGAGGCAATGAGGAACAGAGAAGAGAAAAGTACCAAGATAAAGATGAGGAGGTCGATCGTGGCAGAAGGCGAGTGTTTACACAGAAGAAGCGAATTAGGGTTAGGGTTAGAGTTGGACAGGGGTCTCTTTGATTTGAGCGAAGGAGACGACGCCGACGACGAGGAAGAAGAAGACGAAGATGAAAAAGAAGGGGAGGGCATGGCGAGGAAGGAGACGCAGAGCCAGAATAGCATCATATGTTGCACGCCACCGCTACCTTTTCTAGTCCTTCATTCGATTCACTCTTCTTCTCCTCTAATCTCTCAAGTCTCAATCTATCCCCCTTCCCTTCTCCGCTTCTTCCCCCTCCGCTCCCTTCCCCCTTTTACAACCCGACCGAATACACGCAGTCGCACAGAGGCCACGGGCGGCCTGCCGTCACCGCGTCACGCGACTCGTGAGGGTCCGAAACTCGGAACGAACCGCTAACCGTAACTCGGAAGGTAGCGTTACGGGTGACGGCGAAAGAGACGGAGGTGACCCCGGCACCGACCGCGGAAATGCTCGTTTCACAGGTAACCTTTTCGGAATTCTTGCGACTCATGCAGCGAGAGTGTGACAGCCGACGACTTTTGGTCGCTCACTCCTCTTCTGAGTGCATGATGGAGCATCGATTCGCCGACACGAGATAATAAGAATAGTGTTATTTATTCTTACATATCTTATTGATAATAAAATTGGATTAAGAAATTGACTGGGTTGGACAAACCTAATATAGTTATATAGTAATACTACACAGTGGATTTCTAGAGGGATAAGTGGTGGAAGGGAGTGGCTTTTAGTATTCAATGCCCTGAATTATTCTGACTTAGCAAGATCGAAGTCAATCACTCTATCTAGAAAGCAATTCAGAATGGAAACTTGCCTCAAATTAACTGGCAGAACTTGGTGGGAAATAGACTAAATGAAGTAGCAGTCACGCAGCTACAGTACGAAAGCTTGCGAAATGGAACGATACATTTAAATTACGAGGACATGATAATATGGAGTGGGGAACCCATGACTTCTTATCGGTTAAATTCGCTTATCAAAGTATATAATCGCATCTACCAGAACATATCGTTGCTATTGCATGGAAAATGAAAGGACACCCCCAACCCAAACCTTATTTCATATATGGTTAGTCTTGAACAGGAAATGGCTGACAAAAGATCTGCTAATCCGGAGAGGTGTAACTATTAACTCTACGAAATGCCTACTATGCGACCAAGTTGAAGAATCTCTAGACCATGTGATGGTACATTACAAGTTTGCTTGGTCTAGTTATTCCAAGCAGCTTTGAAAAGTTGGTGTATCTGGCGCTTGGGTCACTTGGTGGAATTAGAGTGAAAATCCTTATAGAGTCTTGAGCATACATTATGTGGGTTGTTTGGAAAGAGATTGAAAAATATATTGCAGATTGGGTAGCGCTACTAAAGGAATTTCTTGTTTTAAAACCATACCAGATCATAGCAAATTAGTATGAGCCAAAGAGAAATCCAAATATCATTAGCTGGAATCCACCCCTTCTGGTACTATCAAGTTAAATTTTTTTATATTCAAACTTGCCCCTATTTTAATGCTGAAATGTCATTAAAATGGCTTAAAAGTATGACTACGATGGTCTTATGTGTGGGTAAAAATGGAAAGATAAGTAATCGAGTTGGCTCATGAGGCGACGAGCTGAGCTTTATATAACTCAAATTCACCTCATGAGACTAAACGAGCTCCTTTATATGTTCGAGTTTTGCTCAAGCTGGTTATAAAAGAGCTCGAGCCAAGTAAACGCCAAGCTGAGCCCAAGCTACTCGCGAGCTGGTGGAAATGTACATGCTGATCTTCTTGCAAACCAAGGTGTTTCTAATCAAAATACCTAATACACAATGTATTATTATACACATTGAATAATAATACATTTAGCTTTTTAAAAAAAATAAATTTAAGGTTGTTTCACCGAAAATCAGCCGGTCCGCGAAGAGGCGCGACCGAGAGAAGTTTTCAATTACTTTAGAATAAATTTGTGTTACAGGGTGTGTTTTGTATCAAGGAATGCGAGTCCACTCTCCTAATAACCCTCTGATTCGATCTCCGTGTGAATTTGTCGAAGTTTCGGCTTTGGGCGCGAACGTCGAAGTTGAGTTTCGAACGAGTGTGCACGATCTAGTGTGGCTTTGCTTTCGGTCGGACGGAAGTATTTGTGTTCGCGTGTGTTTCGACTTGTGACGTTTGCCGTGAACGTGTAGTCTTTGCTCGGTTGAACTGTTGAACGACGAACCTGCGGTGGCTGAACTTCTACGGTTTGAGAGCTTCCGCGAGTGTATTTTCTTTCGGCAAGAAGGTCGCCGAACTTCGATTTTTCCAACCCTCGTGTGTGAGAGCTTCTCCTCAGGGAAGGAATTTGTGTCCTTCGGTTTGGGGAGGGAGAAAGTTCTTCACTTGCCGAGAGGTCTTTTGAGGTTAATTTCTCCAACCGTAGGGATGAAAGTTTTTTCAACCCTTGGAACAGGGAACTTCGGCCTTTTGTAGCCACATTGTAGTCGTTAAGGATTTTTGCACGGGAAAGGGGGATCATGATCCCCTTCGGCCGAGGGAGTTGATGGGAGGAGGACCGGGAGCTCCTCCGTTGAGGTCCTTTGAATGAGGATCGTGGCCCTTTTTTCCGGGTTTTATCTCCACGTTTGAGGTAGGTGATCGTATGTCGACTCATGCCGACGCGATGGCGATGACTCACCGAAGTCGTTGATGGTCGTAAGATGACTCACCGCGGTCGATGATGCGGGCGAGATGGATGAGTTCGACGATGGGGCTCGCGTCGGGCAAACTCGAGAATCGTCGAGGGCCTGCCCACGAACCTTGTTTGCTGGATCGTTGGACTCCTGGACCTGTTGAATTTGGGTCGTGCACATTTTGGTGCATACAAAGGTATAAAGTATAATATAGGATAAATTTAAGAATATATAAAGTATAAAGTATAATATTCAGTGAACTATTCCAACCCGGTCTAATCGGGTTCGAACAAAACTGGCTGCCGGTTTAATGGGCGATTCAGTTTTGAAAATATTGTTCAAAACTACTTAATAGCTTATAATTTACACCATTGCTTTAAAAACTGGACCGGATTGAGAAGTCTGACCTAATTGAACCAAAAGTGAAGGCCAATCCGGTTCTTATCTGACTCAGTTGGGTTATTATAAATCAAATCAACACAACTAAATCACTTCTTTTGTCTTATTAACTATAAAAATATCAAATATATATGTAAATTATAAGGTATAATATTCAGTAGTTGAACCATTAGTGTAACCCGGTTTAACAGGATTGAACCAAACCAAATATACTACCGGTTCCATACGCGGTCCGGTTTTTAAAACATTGATTTACACTACACATAATGTTACTTTCCTAAGACATTAACATAGGAGTCTTCCTATTATGAAAAGACTGCCCATATATTTCAATGGAACCGGAAAGTCGAAGCCTAATCCACCTCCTCCTAAATCGTACCGGAATTAGGCCTCCCATCGTCGTGCTCCTTCGGGGCGACCCCTCACTTCTTCTATCTTCGAAGAAAAAGGACGGAGTCACGGAAAGTCTCCCTCTGCGCGGCCATCTTATTTGAGCTTCACTGCGGAAGTTATTCGTCTCCTGAATAACAGACACGAACTTGGAAACGGGTCGCAGCAGCTACAATGAAGACGACCAAGGGAGGAAAGGTCATGAACCCTACCGATGCATATCGGAAGGAGCTTCGGAAGAAAGAGTTGAAGAGGGTAAGACCTGCAATCGTTTTTGGGGGCGTTCCCTTTTATCTCTGATTCTTCTTCCCTCTTGATCATCTGAATTGCTCGATTCTCATGTGCATTATGTGCTGATGATTTTTGAACTGCTTATCTGAACCACATATACTAACTATAACGTCTTCTTCGTAATCTTTTTCGATGGCACTTTTGGGTTTTGGGGAATTACTTTCTCTCTTTTCCTATCCAAGAGGGGGACTGTCTTTTGCAATGGATCGTTGGTAGTATCTACTAATAAACTTGGCGGGCCTTTTATGTTTATACCATATTTGTGCTCCAGAAAAAATGGTTAGGCAAAATAAACTGATGAAGTTGTAATTTCATTTCGTTTAAAAGTAAATAATTATCAGATAATGCTTGGACCCTTCATATGCATGTTTTTAATTATAAAATAAACCATCACCTTCATTCTAATAATAAGAAAAGAACTTAAATTTCCTATACCAAGCCTTTCTGATGACAAAATTTCGTGTATACCGCAAGGAATGATCGAGTAAATGCTTGATACTAATAAAATAATTACTTGGTTATAATAAGTTTTCCTTATTGATACAAGTTAACTGAATAAATTCTTACATTTTTTATTTTTTATTTCTTTTGGGTGGACAAAAGTTTTTATGTTTAACCATTTTCTATAAGGAAAGCTGTTAAACATATGATTCTATATGAAGCTTCAAATATATATAAGTTAAATTTTTTATTAGAGTTTCATATACACTTCGCATCCCCTGAAGTCCCTAAAGGCTTCCTGCAAATTTTATAGTTAACAAGCATTTTCCTCTGGATATTACATTAGTTTTTGTGGAACCAGTTTCCTAATCCCATAAACAGCTTCCAATGTCTACAATTCAAACTATTTTTTTAACATATTCTATAAATTAAAAAATTCAATGATATCGCGTTTACATCTGGCCCTCTTTTTGTGGATCATTGCCTAACACTTGTGAGTTTCATTTCATATGTTGCGAATGTGAGATGAGTGTAGTTTTAAATATGGTTGATTGATTAGACTGAAATATGAGTAAACCACACGAATCCTGGTTAGTGACTTTTGTCTCTAAAATTTCCTGCTCCAGTGTCCTTATCTTTACTTCCCTTTTTTTTTTTCACATTATTAGTTCCATTGTCTGTGGTAATACAATTCTTTCAAATAAATATTTGGTTTCAAATGAAATACTTAAGTCTAATAAATTAAAGGGAAGAAAGGAAATATGGGAAGTTATTCGATTTAGTCATAATCATAAATTTTTTATAATCACTTTCAAAAAAAAAAAAAAATTTATAATCTTCTCCTTTTTTCCGTGATCTCCTTCGCTGAATTCTTTGGGCATGAGGCTTTGATAATCTGCCACCAGCAAGTAGCTCTACTTCTCTCTTTGTTTTCCAGTTGGCTTTTAATTGCCTAGTAAGATAATGTGGTGAAGATTTCAAGATTCCCTGTGATAATATTTTGTAAAATGATATCATGTGTGTGTCTTCCTTTACAGGTTGTCTATTAGATGTACTCATTCTTGCTATCTGTTCTCTGTTTATGGGCTTGATTGTTTTACTTAACAGTTGCTCATTACTTTGTATCTTTTGTGGCAGAATAAAAAAGAAAGAAAGAAGGTACGGGAAGTTGGGATTCTGAAAAAGGACCCAGAGACATTAAGAGAGCAGATTGAGAAGCTGGAAATGATGAGTAAGTTACTTAGGACCTTGTATTCTTGTGAAGTATCATCCGCTGTTAATTTCTAAATCCTATGGCATGGTTTCTTTGGCTGACAATCTCTTATAAATTTTTTAGTTATGATTTTGTCCTTTTAATTTTAATAGCACTCTCTTTTCATGGTTATCTTAGAAACATGGCTGTACAAATTTTGTATTTAGATGATATTCTACTGTATTACTGTTTTATTTTTTCTTTTATCTTGCTTTGAAATTATTATAGACCTGGGTTTGTAAATTTTCGCTAATATACTAAGCAGGGGTACCTTTGCAACTACTATTGTGATATAAAAAGTGAGCTTCCATTATGGTTAAGATAAAAGATCAGGCAATCTGACAATATGTTCAATCAGTGACCACTTAATTGAAGTTTTTCTTTATGACATCCAATATCAAGTCTTTTGATGTGAAAGTGGTAAAGAAAATAGTTCATAATAAGTATCGTTACCGTGCAATCTTTTGTGAGTGGAAAAAAAGAAACACAGCATGTTAATGTATTTAACTTGCAATTTAGGATTGAAAAGGAAAAATGGGTTTAGGGTCACCTGCAAAAAGGAAAAATAAATATGGTGAACTTGAGCTTAAGTTGGCGATTTGTGGCGGCGGGGTAGCAAGTACTCATGTCAATCCTTGAATCTAATTGCTAAGAGTCTTTTTCTTTTGATTTATATTTTTTTGAGAATGCAAGAGATTCAATTTCTTAATGTTTAACACTATATTCTTCTCGATTTTGGCTTCTGTTTAATTGAATATTGAAGAACCTATTGGATTGGCTGAAATGCTGAAACTTTTTTTGTTCGTATTTTTTTCTGAAATCCTGCATGCATGAGTCCTTTCTCCATTCCCTTAGGGAGACTTGGCACTAGGCCTCCCACTATAAGTCCTAGCAAGTCGAGACTTGTCTGATCTAGTTGGTAACGTTTGATCGAGATGTTAACTTAGATAAGATTCTGTGATGTGATCACGCTAGTGCCACCCTGTTAGATTGAGCACAGGCTCATTTCATAATATTCAACATGCATCCAAACTTGTCTTGGGTGAAAGTAGGTTTCTTAGCCTCCCAAAGTCAACAAGAAAATGATAACTCCCCTAAGCCTTCAATTGTCCCAATCTCATCTTGCCGTCTAGTGAAGAGATTTCTATTCAAATTTCAAACTCTAAAGTAAAATCACATGGCATGAAACATCTCTGCTTAGTCCATGTCTGACCTGGTTCTGCAGCTTAATTGCTGAAGCTGGTAGTACGTGCAGGAAAGGGCAAATTACCCCTGCTAATTGGTCAGTATCTAACCCAGTTTTGCAGCTTAACTGCTGAAACTGGCCGCATCAGTGTTTCTCAAATCAATGTATCCAATTGATTTTGAGAAATTCCAAGTCTATTTTATGTCAGATTAACTTACCAGTCCAGTCTGTCTTTGATAAGTCTGTTACTTATATCTGGTGTCAAGTACTTGCTTTCAAATCTCTCTGGAGTATGAGGTTTATTTATCATTAAAAGGAGATTGCACCAATTAATCTTTGTTCAGATTGAAATAGTCTTTTCATAAGTTCATCACCCTATGCATAACTTTGACTTTGGGTGTTTCTGCTGTGCATGGTTATGACTTTAGATGTTTATTGATTGATGAATTGCTACACCTAATGTTTTCTCCAAGAGATTTGTTGGAATTCTAATCCCTGTTATTGATGGAACAGAGGCAGATGGTGCACTGGACAAAGCAAGGAAGCACAAGAAAAGACAGCTGGAGGACACATTAAACCTTGTTTTGAAGAAAAGGAAGGTAAATTTTTTTTTTAAGTATTGGGAGGTTCCTCTGATGTTTTATTTTCAGAAAGAAAGTATGATCAAGTATTGCATGGATATTGTCCCTTGGCAATTATACATGGATTTTTGTATCTTATCTCATGCTTTTTGGAAAGCGTATTTTGGTATTTTCTGTGGTAACATTCATCATGTACTAATGTTCTTCCTGTAATATTTCCTCATCTGATGTTTCGTAGTGCTTGTAAATTTTCAAGGAACCTATTCAGTTTGACATGTAATGTTTAATATTGAACCTGGTATATGACCGAGAGTTCAATTAGATACTATGTTTGCTTTTTTCTGAAAAACTGTCAATCAATTTTAAGATTTTTTTCATTTTTTAATAACTTCATTTGTGATTATGTGGATGGCTGCTTGATTGTCAAAATAAAGTTACATAGGAGCTAAATATAATATATCAAGCTTGAATCGTAAGGACTAGATCCACATCATATCACCAAAGTTATGTGTCATGGCTCTACGCTCAGCTTCAACACTTGATCCATTGATAGGGGTGTAAACGGTACCAGATTACCTGTTCTACCCCCCGGGTGATTAGTTTTGTATGATCCATCTCGCCTTTGAAACCAAAAATATGAACCATTATGCTGAATTTGTAAAACAATTTTCTAGACGATTGCTTGAAATTATGTATAGACTTGTGAAAGCTATATATTTATCTCTCTCTCAACCACAAAAGGAGGTGGTTACATCATTTATATCATTGACACCTCCCTCTCACCTCCTGTAATATTCCCCCTTTCTCTGTTTGAAGAAGTTGCTGATGGTGAATTTGCAACAGGAGAGATGACAAATGTTACTGAATTTGGTCTGTGGATTGGATAGACCCATGGGTTTGTTCAATACCTTTGCAGCAGGTTTGTCCTTGGGTCTTGCAGTGTTGTCGTTTAGGTTTTGGTTTATAATAAACACTATCTAAAACCAACAACTCCTTTATCAACTGCTATGGAGGTGAGATCCCATGCCTCCTTTTGCATAAATGATTATCATCCCCTCTTATACTGCTGTTTCCCATCCTGTATGTTCATTGCATTCTCATGATTCCTTGGAAGATGGGCCCTAGATGAAGAAGCAAGAACAATAGCAGAAGTGTCTGTGGATGGAAATAAAGTTAGAAATAGAATGTGAAGTAGATGATCTAGGAAGTACACAGGTTCAACTTTCCTTTTATTGTAATGATGGGTCTCTGATCAAGCTCTGGTCCGAAAGGAGGAGGTGATGGAAAAGATGAGGAAGAAGGTGGACCTGGAGTGCTGATCTCGGAACCAGGCAAAGGCGGAGTAATGCAGAGAAGCTGGGATAGAAAGAAGATGAGAGAAAGAGTTGGGATAGAAAGAAAACGAGAGAGAGGAGAGTGGAGAGTTTCAGGCTTTTATGAGGTGGTTGAGTGAGAGGGGGAAGAACGGCCTCAGCCTCCCTCTCAAACTCCTCTCCTTTTAAAACTTAAGAAATTGTATCTCTAAGACTAAACTAGTCTATGCTTCTTACCTTTAGAGTTTTCTAGAAAGGAAGCTGTAGAAAAATCTTCTCCATTCACTAGGAAAGAACACTACCCTTTTTATGTGTGACAATGTTTTCTAATTATGATCTTAAATGACTCCTTACACAAGCATTAGCCTTTCTGATGAGAAGAAAATTATGATTTTTTATTTACTGAACCCTAATGTTTGTTCTAAATCATACACTTACAAATAAGAAATGCAAAGTCTGTTTTTTTTTTTTTGAAATGGCGAATAGGAGCTGTGAGGATCTGAACCCAAGACCTCCCACAGTATAACTCCTTATGGGACCACTGAGCTACTGCCCAAGTTCCCGAAAAAATGCAAAGTCTGTTATTCTGAGCTTATGACGTGATTGAGTTGTCTGGAAAAATAAATTATATGGATGATTTGCCTTGTGCCTTTAGCTTTTCATGGTTTTTTTACTTATTCTCTTTCAAGGATGTGTGCTGTTTATCTTCAATACCTTTGTCCAGAATTGGATTAAGTTTGTTCCTATCTAAATATTTATTTTGATACAGGAGTATGAAGAGAAAATGCGTGAGAAAGGGGAAACACCAGTGATGTTCAGGTGAGATTGTCTACAATTTTGCTGTAGTTTCTCTTGGTTCAGAATGTTGACTACTGACATAACTGTCCGGTATTCCTCTTCAGCCATTTGGGGCCACCAAGGAGACGAACTACAGCAGAGGAGGAGGAAAGAGTAAAACATCCTAGGCCAGAGGTGTTTTTCTCGATCTTTCCCTACTCTACCCTTTTCATTTATTTTTATGCTTTGCCATTTATTTTACCTACTCATGCTTAGCCCCTTCCTGGATGCAGGACTCTGTATATTATCATCCTACATTGAACCCTACTGGCGCTCCACCACCTGGAAAGCCTCCCATGTATAAATCATCAATAGGTCTATATCATTATCTTTATTTTTTTCTCAAATGCAATTCTCTTTTTTCTTGTGCTGTTCTTTTTCATCTTATTTATCTTTCTTTGCCTCTTTTACATCAGGACCAAGGATACCGTTGTCATCAACATCAGGTGCTGGTGCATCTTCTTCAAAGTCAGATGTAGAGGGCATGGATTTGGCTGTACCTCCTCCACCACCTCCTCCCCCTCTGCCCCTGACAAATTCAGTTGACACTATGTCTGACAATGATTCAACCATACCATCATCTTTACCTCTGCCTCCACCTCCTCCGGCACCTCCAAAGCCAATAACAGAATCAAGTGTTTCTTTACCTCTGCCACCACTGCCTCCACCACCTCTAGGTCCACCATCAAAAGACATTCCTGTTCATGCACCTCTACCTCCACCCCCAACGCTATCTCGACCTCTGCAGCCTCCTCCACCTGGCACTAGTGAAACTGAAAAGGACAAAGTCCAGAATGAAGGGCTTGATAGTTTAGGTCTGAAGGAGCAAGATGAGGTATTCCTTGTTTTATTTCTCTTCTTGCTGTTGACTGGCTTTTTAGATTTGTCAAAATTGAAAGAAACATGATCCTCCTCTTAAACTTGCATTCATTATTCATAAGAATTTTCTGACACTTGTCTTGTTTGCTGAAGATGTGTTGATACTGTTGTAAATAGACGATGCTCTTTTATTTTGCAGGCCTCGTCTCTACTGCCTCCACCTCCACTTCCTGGACTGCCCTCAAATACAGTGAATCAATCTGGCGGACCAAGTGATTCTGATGCCAATAACACTACAAAGGATTCTTCCAAGATGGTTCCTCCCCCACCACCTCCAAGACTGCAGCCAACATTGCCTAGGCCTCCTGCCGGAGGAGTTGCTGTTTTACAACCTGAGGTACTGCCCCCTGGGATTTCACGGTTTCCCCCACCCCCACCCCCACCTGATACAAGGCCTCCTCCCATACCTGTTCCGGGACTACTGCATAATCGGCCGCCACCCGGAATCGGAACCTCTTCACTTCCACGACCACCATTTGGCCCCCTTCCTGGGCCACCCCCTGGTCCGCCCCCCATGTTCAGACCATCTCTTTTACCTGGTCAACCGCTTGGCCCAGGAGATGATCTTGCTGCAGGTAGGCCATCTGCACTTCCGAAGCCATCATATGTCAAATCTGCAGCATCTACCGTGGTGAAGAGGCCATTGGCACAGCATACACCTGAACTTACTGCAATGGTTAGTAGCTTTAGATAATAGCCAGCAGTTAAACTTGTTATTCAGTGTATTCCTGATCTAAAAATTTGCCCATTTTAGTCATTATTGATGTCTCTACATCTTTTTCTGATCCGAAATCAGGTCCCAGCATCTGTGCGTGTGAGGAGAGAGACTGCCGTTCAGAAACCTAAACCAAAGACGCAGCCTGCCACATTCTCTGCTTCTCCTCGCCCTTTACCGGTTTCGGTCACAAAGACGGAGACTACTGGGCAGCCATCTGCACCAAAGGGGCATAGTATTGACGATTCCTATACAGCATTCTTGGAGGACATGAAGGCGCTTGGGGCACTTGACAGTTAAGACGAATAGCCTGGTCAGTCTTGAGTGAGAAACATGAACAGGAAATAGATGGTTAGGGTTTGTGCAAATTGGCAGTTGCCTTGTTGGGTTTGTGAGTGCCATTGGTCGTGTATTCTTTTTGTAACTTGTACGCCCCGCCCGAAAGCCTCTCTGGCGCTGTCATCAACCCTGTAGATGCTTTTATAGAGTTCAATTAAGTTCAATTTTAGCAGATGCTAGAAAATCGCAAACTCTCTATCCATAAATCCTTGTTCCTGTAGTTTGGATTCTTTGAAATTTAGTCCATGGCAATGTTTTTTTTTTTTTTTTTTTTTTAAACGGCTTACATTTACAATGTATTTCTGCGCGGGTCTAAGCCAATTGTGTGACTCTAGTGACTTCCGTTATATATTTATTTTGTGGTGATTCTCTGAGGAATTTTTTAGCATGGTTATTTTATAAAATCTATTATTTCATTAATATTAACCTTTAAATTTATGTAAATTTTATTAAGAGTTTTTATTTGAATAATATTTTTTTTATAAATATTTACGAGAAAATCTTCAAAATAAACTAGGTTTTTTTTAGTTTTCTCAGCTAATAAAAGTCTATTACTTTTCAGCTTATAGTTTATAGTTTATAATACTTCGTTTATATTGTTAACAATTGAAGAAAACAAACGGATAAGCTACGAAGGCAACTTCGGCAGCGGAGTGTCTGATAACTCGGTTTGCTCGGTGTTGCGGCGACTTCCATTGTATCTCCTGATGGAGGCAAAGATTTGCATGCTGCGACTTGGCCCCCCGCCGCCAACTCCTGCGGCTACGTCAATGATTTCCTTCTTTTATGGCACTTCTCAGAGAAATTTTCAGTCGGTTTCAGGTGAGAAATCGAGTACCCACTTCTCTATTTCACATGAAATACAACTATTCCTTGGTGGGTTTTGATTGTCTGCTCCCTGTATCCTCGTTGCAGTCCTAAGAAGTGTCAAGAAAAAAGAGTACGATGAGTACGGGATTCCTAAAGAGTACGACCCGGAATTCGGCCTCCCCAAGGAGGTGTGGGACGAGGTATGTTCTTTCTCTTCTTGTGATGGAGACTGTCACAGTGGATGGTGAGCTGCGGGTGGTCTTTAACTTGATTTTTGGGGTATTTGGATTCCGTGAAGACGAAGACGACTCTGTCACTGCCACAAAATGAGAAAAAGTAGTTATTTGCAAGTCACCTATTTTCTATATTTGAGTTACTCAAACTTGAAAGAAGGCTTTGCGGAAATTTGGCTTTCAGCTGTACTAATTAGAGAATACTTGAGTGTTTATTTCAAAACTTGAACACCTTATCAGTGAGTAATGTCGGTTATAAAGTTTTCGAAAACAGCAGGTCATCGGAGTTGCAGACATCCAGATCGACACTTGCACTATGTGGAAAGGAATTTTGTATTAGTTCTTTCAATTGCGCTCATACAGTGCTTGAATTTCAGAGTCTGTTCCACGCTAGGTTATCGATACTCGAGCATAGCAGGTCGCCAGAGTTGCAAACTTCCGCAACGGATTTCTGTGGCAGTTCTTTTAAATGTGTTCAAACAATGCTTGAATTTCAGTGTCAGTTCCACACTTGTTACCGATACATGCGTCTTAAGTGGAGAATCTACTAGAAATAAATGACCATGAAAAATGTATATGAAAATACATATTGGGATGGATATGTAATTAAGTGGGGTTGAAATTCTTCCACTGGGAAAAGTATTGTGTGAAATATCAAAGTGACATGGGATGCGCCTTTGCTTTGAGAGGCATCTGGCTATAGCAAGTAGTGACTTGCATTAGATTGCTGTTACTATTATACCTGAAAATAATTAATGATAGATATTTATTTTTGGAAACCATTCTTCATTTATTTTTCATTCAGTTCTTGTGATTTTTTTTTTTGTTGTGTTCTAAATTTATCTTCAGATTAATTAGATTATTTTGGTTATATTTTGATCCACTGGAAACTGATATTTACTTTGTCTAGGTTAGGAATGGCAAGCACGTCAACGGGAGAAAACTAAAGAGTTGCATCAGCGTCGTCTAGAAGAGGATGAAGAAGAAAACAGACAGATGGCTGAGTACCGTGAAATTGGCATGCGGCTTAAGGGTTACCCAGAGGAAGAAGTCAGGAATGCAAGAAAATTGGTTTCTAGCTTTATTAGAGCTGCTGAAGAAGTTGAAATGGTAATATGAGTTGGTGTGACAAATAATTCTGCACTCGTGATTTTTTTTTTTAAATGGCGAAGTTTTATTTCTTTCTAAAAGGTTATTGCAGATACAAGATTAGAGTACATAGAATTATAAGGGCCATGTCTGGCCAGTTACTAATACAGACTTGTGGACTCTTTCTTTGGGCAGATGGTCAGCAACAGAGTTTGCTGACCTTGGCACGTTAATCCGTTCAATGTTTTTTACAATCTCCCAAAGCTCGTCAAATATTGCTCTTAGCCTCCAAGGTGGTGTGGACTTATGCTCTGCCCTGCCTATAACCAGGGCCGAGTCACCTTCAACCTGTACTGGACCTCTCGGCTGTTGCTTGAGGAGCTTTAGACCCATTAGCAAAGCTCAGTCCTCGACTTCATTGGAGGAGCAGGAGCCAGCTGGGCCAGAGAAAAAGAGGAGGCTAACCCCTTCACTGTTTTTAATGCTCCCCCACTCCCTGCTGGGCCCTCATTCCCCAAAGAGGAGCAGTCAAAATTCATCTTCAGCCATCCCTCTGGGGGAGTCTTCCATTCCTCCATTTTTGGCATCTTGTAATGACCTAGGCCCAATGTTTTTGAATCACTGAACTTGGAAAAGGGGGTAGTTTTTGGGAGGTAGATGCCCATAGCAATATGCTATGTATAGACTTCTCTATTACTCCTCCCAATGTGCTTCTCTGATTGTTGAAGGTTCTCGCATTCCTTTCCAACCAGAGGTGCCAAGACACTGCTGCACTCGTGATTTAACTTGTTCATTTCATGATCATCCATAGGTAGTGTTACTAAGTTATATGACATAACATTATGAGGTCCCCTAAATATGTAGGTAATTTGTTCTGGATGTTTCTTTGTTCTTTGCTTCGTCTAAGAAGCCGTTTGACATTGTGAGAAGAGAAAGAGTGGAAATAGCAGAGAGAAACAAGGGAAGAAGGAAGAAAGAAAAAGGGCAAAACGAGCATCATTTGGCTTGTTGCTATATCAGCAGTAATGGCGACAAAGATGCTTCATTCGAGTAGAGTACTATTTTGCATCTGCATGTCTCTGCTCAAATATGATGAACAGTAATGGATGGTTATGTTAATCTGATGTCCTAAATCTTGTGACATCAAAACATTCATAACTGTCAGGGAAAACATAAGCTAGATGATTCTGGAAAAATTAAAGAGCATAACAAGAATTATGTCGCAGCAATTTTGGTTATGGGAACCCTCTGCTCTGTTTCATTCGTGTATTTCCTTTTGTTTGCTTGAGCCATTTAGGTTATGTTGCATTCATGTCAGTGGCAACATCAGATACTTGGGGGTCTCTACACTGTGCACTTGTTACCCCATCAAGGGTTGGAAAATTATTTTTCTCTTCCTTTATAAGCTTCAAATTATATTATGGATAATTCTGTGTTGCTTTAGCATACTGGAACTTTACATATAATCTGGCTTATATGTCCCTACTGTTTTTTATGTTTGAAAGCAGAAGATAGAGGAGGCAGCTGACAAAGGTGAACTTAATGAACTTGTCTTGATGGTCATCTGGAATCGCCTTGATCTTGCTAGGCGTGATGTATGTCTGATACTTCCTAGCTTTTCATGGTTTCTTATCATAATCTTCTGTGGTAGTCTTAAAATATGTACACAAATGAACAATGTGATTGAAAAGAGAACTTGGTTTATTTTCTTTGTATGCTTTACTGTACCTCCAGGAAGAAAAGGATGCCATCAGAAGTCTTGATCTCTTATATCGGAGGGTAGAGGTGTGTTCTCTCTTCCCTGTGAGCTGGCAACCTTTTTTTTTTACATTATTTTTTGCATTTGTTGGACTCATGATCTTAATTTTATTTGCAGACTGAGATTTTGAAGAGGGAGGCTTCTCCAGCCATGAGGCTGCTTAATGATCTTTTGAACCTGCATGATGGAATAGATGATGAAGCATGGCTAAAAAATTGTCGGAAATGCATGATAGAAACATTTCCAAAAGAGGACCCTATGAGTATTTTTGTCCCAGTGGGAATTGATGTTGATTCGGTAACTTCTCTTTTAAATGAGTATACTTCCAAAGATCATCAGTAACATAGGGAGATAGGAAATGGCAAGAAAAAGGACAAAACAGCAAAAGTCGCTAGCATTGATATATCTGTTAAGTTAACAACAAGCCAATCCCTAAATACTGCATGTATCATTGTTCCGGGACTTTCTCCTAGGACATGATGACTACTTAGCTTTAATGTGTCTGTGGTAGATCATTGCACAACAAGACTCTTTGCATTTTGTTAACCTAGATACACGACTTGTTGGCCCATAAAAGGATTTCAAAGAGAGCAATAGTTTTCTCTAACAATAATCATCTGATTGTTTCCAAGTCTTAACATTTTCAGATTCTATCAAAATTGAGGGTTACAATTCTAAATTATTTATATCTAATTACTATTTTCTATCCATTTGGACTTTTGAGCAGCATCAAGGCCGCTTGGGACTTCCACCTGAGGATGAAGATGCTCTACTGAGGGTTGATTTTGTCAGGGAAGTCAATGAATTGCTAAAAGAAATCCGTACCATGCAAAGAGAGGAGCAGTCTGTGGAGGGACTCGATCCCGAGTCTGTTGCAGCTAGATTGAAGCAGCAGGAGAAGCAGAGGACCATAAAGCAAGTAGAGGCTCTACTGGATTTGGCCGTAACATTAGAATGGTAGAAGTGTTTTCTTGCTAAAACATGCTTCATAGTCAAAGATCTAAAATGCAGCAGAAAGAAGGATTTATGACATGTAAGATTAACTTCAGTCCTCTACCTCATCAAGTTCCTGGAATAATGTTGAGCACTACTTGAGAGAAGTCTACAATTTTCATGAAAGTGGACTTGAGAGAAGTCTACAATTTTCATGAAAGTGGACTTGCCATCAGCTGGTGAACATTTTCTGACATTTTGGTGCTGTTGGCTCTTGAATTTGCCTCCAATATGCATGCTTACCGCAAGATTCGGAGTTCAAGAGTTCCAAAGAAAATACAAGATACAACATAGAACTAGGCTAAATACAAATTAGAAAAAGGTTTGTTATCATTTGAGTTCGTCAAAGGTTGTAATCTGTAAGACTATTTTTGGTGCACTCCTTACCCAACTGCATCCAGCAGAGAGATTTCTATGAATGCCCATCTCAGTAAAGGTAAGAGCATTTTCCCAGAGCATGGCTTCGCCTTTTCCATTCCTTATTTCTGTGTCGTATGTGTGCGAGGCTTCGCTTTCCTTTGCCAGTGCATGGCTCGTCCAGGCCAACCAGCTAAGAGATCATTACACGGATAGGCAAGTGATAATTTATATAAAGAACCAATTACAAAACATTACTGCAGTATTGCAGTCTATTCCCTGTTTCTCTTTCTGCTTCTATCACAACAATCGTTTATATAAGATATACAATAGAACATACACTATGATGCCCCACAACGAACACGCTAGGATAACTTGAATACGACATGTAGGTGAGTAGTAACATTACACACCCAACAACTTATTAGCTAATAGATATACAAGTAATGAACATCTTAACCTAAGCAAAGTCCCTGTCGGGAAGGATTAGATGAGCTAAAAGAGACCAGATGTAAAGAGCAGCAGTGACCCACTCTGTGCACATGCGAACCCAAACGGATGTCCAACCAACATCTATCAGCTGTGAGCTCCCAGAAGTTGACGTGCTCCACCCTGTAAGTAGCATCGCGGAGTACATGCTAGCAAGAGCAAAAATCAGATGGAAAAATGTGTAGTTGTAGCTAACAGGCTTCGCTTCACCATCTTTCTCATTTTTGTTGGACTCTACATCTGATTGCAGCAGAGGACTTTTCGCACCTGTCACATTGACAAGACAAATGGGTGTGAGTTGTGCAGCTCTGTAGGACCAATTTGTTTCTCTTTCTCAAATTGCTAAGGGTCGGAATTATCAATACTTCTAATTGAATTAGAGAATACATATATTATGTATCAAAGGAATCATTAATGCTTACTAGGGCAGGGATCTTCACACAAGCATAATGTTTCAAAGAAACCAAAAAAAAAAGGTGTTAGGAAAACCTGAACGGGTTTAAGAACCCAAACCCGAACCCAAACTATTATATTACAAACCCGAACCCGAGCCGACCAAAACCCCAAAAACCCGATTTTTTTACACACATTTTTGAAATAACTAAAGAAAAAATATATTAAAAAATTAAAATAAAAATCAGCTGGTTGGGTTTACCAAAACCCGAAAAAACCCCAATTTTTTATACACATTTTTTAAATAACTAAAGAAAAAATATATTAAAAAATTAAAATAAAAACCCGCGGGTCGGTTTGTAATCCCAAACCTACCACATTAAGTATAGGAAAACAAAAACTGTGAAAACCCAATAGCATGACTCACAATATGGAGATTTGCAAGCCATCAGCGGATGCAAATACCAGATGTTTCGATAGCTCAAATTAAGTTGTGATGATTCAAATTTAAACAGATAAAACACAAACAAAGGGTGAAGCAGAACGATAAAGTTGCAAGCACTTAATATACATAGGGCATCATCAATTATTTGATTGTTCAACAACCTAGATAGCAAAAAAACAAAAAAACAAAAAAAAAAAAGAGCTTAGGATCATTTCATCCCATTTCCTAACTTTCAAAATTTTCCCGTTGTTTATGAACAATAAAGGTTACAAGGTGTGACACTGCTTAAAGACAAATTTGAGGAATATGACACTACGGGAATTTTAATGAAAACAGAGTTAAATGCCTCAAGGGTTTACTACCTGATTTGGGAGAAGAAGGTGGTGAGAGGAGGGTCGTAGATGAGCCTGCGCGAACAGCTGAGTAGAGAACTGAGAGTACTGTAGTGATCATTCCAAGAATTAGGGTGCCTGTAGAGACTCCCTTGGAGTGCTTGTGAAGACCATTGCAGTCATAATCTCTGGGCTCACTTGAGAGGCCACTGTAGCATAAGTATGCACAGTATAAAGATATTACAGAAGCCGGTAAGAGGCTGCCATGGACCTGTATATAAACAAGAACCATGAGCTTAACTTATTATGGCACAAGACATGACACTAAATCAAGAAACCAGCACCCCACCAACTGGATAAATATAATCCCAACAACCAGATACTAGGATTTTCATTTTCGTGAAAACTGCATAGTGCACCCATTTTTTTTTTTTTTTGAGGAATAGTGCACCCATTTTAGGACTGCCAATTAATGGGAACACACTTTAATGTCTGGGTCTGTCGCACTTTACAGGGTTCTAGCAGTTAAAATTTACCTTTGGATGCAAGGCGATAACAGCAAATAAAAAGGCGAGGACCATAGTCAAGGTAATGAAGAAAACATTGAGCCCACAGTCATGGCCTGAGGGGTTAAACCAGATGAAAAGGACAGCTGAGAAAGAATATGCTGCAAGATAGCAAACCACTGATACCACAAGCAATGCAATGTACCTGAACAGGTTAAGGAATATTAGAAAGAGACCAGATTGTGCTTCAGAAACCTAGATATAGTGTAAGCAAGTAGAGTGAACTCACCATTTTTGCTCATCTCTCTGGACCCATGCGTCATTCCATGTATGTGTAAAATCCAACAAAAGAATCACTTGAACTAGTAGAAAAAATCCTGAGCCAAATTTTGATAGTATTTCTGCAATAGGATAACAAGTACTGAAAATTTTTCTCTCGAGATTGAAAAACAAAACAATCATCAAAGGGAAATCTTGCCTTTGTGCATGCACCATCAAGCATATGGTTTCAAGCAAGATCCCCACTCAATAGGACAACCAGCTGCCATAACAGCTAAACCCAGACTACAGCTGGCACAAGTAATGTTTCTTATGCAAGAAACCATAATGACCAGCATATGGAATTTGCTTTATCAGAAAGACTCATGACAGGATTTGATGTATCAAATATGAAAAAGCCTCAATGAGGTATATTGATCAATGGAAATCAACCTAGTGCACTGTGTATTCACATCAGTCAGTAGAGACCAATCTACTGACTCAAATTCATAGTATTTCAATGTACTACATACAGAACTGGAGTGGTAAGTATGAGTCACAAAAGGCCAAAGAAATGTTAGAAAGAAATTGCTCATAGACTATTAAAGGCAAAAAAATCCAAAGAAGGATTCTCATGGAGAAATTTCCTGGAGCTTACCATATACTGAGATCACAACATTGGGAATGAAGAACATCAGCACAATTAATAAAGCCCAAATTACAATTTTTGCCATCCATCCACCATGGTGCCACGAATCTCGTTTGTCATTCTGATTTTTGACACCAATCATTATGAGGGCAAATATTGAGAAAAACAAGAAGTTTCCAAGACTGACACGAAGAACAGCACTCGTCTGAAACCATTCTTTTGAAGGGGTATGAGAAAAAGAATTTATCCCTGTAAGAAGGAAATAATCAAATTATAATTATTTCTCACTTGAACTTTACAAGAATACAGTACGAACTTCTCCAACATCAAAATGTGACACATGTTTCAAGTGTTCAACCGACACTGTTGCAAGAGAACATCAACAAATGAGGGGAAAAAAAAAATGCAGGCATTCCCACCAGGAAGAGAAACAACGAGTTGACAGAGCTCTCAAAATGGAATTACACAGATTTTCATCTTTCATCAAATAAACAGAACACGTGGCTCATTCTACAGAATAACCTTATAAAACATTAATTATGACAACAGAAAGGGTTCCAACAAAATTTTGAAAGTCTGAATTAAGATATACATAGCTGAAAAATGACAGAAATGCTCCTCCAATAATTCTTAACTCTGACCACCCTCAAGCACTGCTGCTAAGCTCTTCAAACAGAACACAACTATTAGCCTTTATTACATATGTTGATAAACCTGTATTTCCTTTGACTAAAGGAACACCATCCTCAGAGAAAAAGCCAGGGAATGACAGAGCAGTGTCAATCAAGCGAACCCATGTATATCCTTCCGGTATTTCAGGAAGAATTACATTTTGCGATGCGTCACCGGCATTGAGTGCAATAAAGAGGTCACTCTTATCATCATTCTCAGCTTTAAGGATCATGGCAACAAACTTGCTGTCTGGGTCTTCCCATTGGGGCTGAGATTGATCATTTGCTTGCCAGACTATATTATCTTCCTCCAAGAAGTTTCTATTTTGTAGAAGATCTTGTCGTCTCATTCTCAGTTTACTCATGAATTCAATAAACTGGGTTATTTGAATCCCAAATCCAGTTTTAAGAGCTCTCCAATCAAAAGGCTTTCTAGAAGTATAAGATGGGGATCCACCAGACGAATAACCACATTCATCACCCATATTCAGAACAGGAACACCCAGTGAGATATAAAGTATAAAAAGAAAATTTCTTATCTGTTTAAGCCGTGTCTCAAGGATAACACTTTTGTTGGTGGGACCCTCATGACCACAATTCCAGCTTAACTCTGGAGAAAGTTCCTTCTTACTGAAGCTGACCAAGTCAACAGCAGAAAGTCCAAAGTTTTTCGCAATGAAGTTAAAAGAAAACGATGGGCCTCTTCCATCTGAAAACATGTCACCACTTCCACATAGTCGTGTTGCAACACTGCTGAGAAGACCTCTTCCCCTCAAAAAGTTCCGAACATCCTGACAAAATCTGGAATTCATTTCAGCCCACCTTTTCCAGTGGGGAAACTTGATTCCAATATGAGCCATATTAAGTGGGACCCAGCAATCAGCGATGATCTTAGTCTTAGACAGTACTGGATCAAAGGCTATTGCCTCAACCAAAGGTGGCCGAGACAAATGCTCTCCATTTGGGCCACGGCAGAGCGATGAAGCATCCATGAAACAAAATCCATCAACATGAAATTCTGTGACCCAGTGGCGGAGACTGTCCAAAATTGTACGCTGGACAACAGGATTATTGCAGTTCAAATCATTGCCAGTTTCTGTTCCGACGCCTCCACCAACAATATTATAAGATGAATTATCAATTCCTCGATATGATATTGTTTCAGATGATGCATCAATCCCTTTAGCAGTTTGGGTGAAAACAACTTCCATTAGGACCTCTATGTCATTTGCATGCAGTATTTTTACCATCTCTTTCATTGAATTTCTAGCTGACAAACCATCACATATAGGGGAATAAATGGTAGCTGGAGAAAAGAAATTGTATGGAAAATATGGACCCTTTTTTCCATCAAAAGGCAATACTGGTTCCAATAAGATAGCATTTATACCAAGACTTTTGAAATGATGAAGCTTCTGAATAACACCTAGAAAGCTTCCCGCAACATCACTAGGCAACTTACTGGATTTGTCCTCAGTAAACCGACCCACATTTAATCTGTAAACCATCAGTTTTTCCATTGGTAGGTTGGGCCGAACTTCACCTTTCCAATCAAAAGAAGGCTCCTTGCACAACAATCCGAGGCACTTGGTTAGAGATATTGACTCTTCTTTATTGGGGTGAAAAGATCCAAGAATTTTAGCATAAGGGTCCAAAAGAACATACTGCAAGTCAAACGTACCACCTTTGCCCTTACACTTGTAGCCATAGCTCATATACGAGTCGATGTCTCTCAACCTAACATGCCACATATCACCTGTTCGATTAATATACGGATCTAACTCAATTTCTAAATCTGGGTCACTTCCCTTATCATCTGTATACAAACACAAAATGACACTTTCAGCATTCCTTGAGAAAAGTGAAAAATTCACAGACCCATCATCACAAAAGGAAACACCAGAAGGAGCAGGGAACCCAGAGCCAAAACCAACAGGAACAGAAAATTTTGCTTTTCTGTGGGTTCGCACCTCTGAATCAACTTTACCCTTTGATGAAGCCAACAGAAGAAATGACAGGTAAAAAGGTTTTTCATGAGAATCAAATTCCAGCTCCATTTCATATCCACCGGACAATTTCTTGGCAAATGGTGTAAAAAAGAAATCTGCAGCATGAGGAGACGAACTCTTGACCTCTTTAACCATCGAAACAGAACTAGATCTAAATTTACTCCACTTCAGTACCAACTTCTGATCATCAGTCCCTTCTGATAGGGATGACACTTCAACAAAAACCACATAACTTTCATTTTTTCTCCACACTGATACCTTCACCTGCCCACTAGTTTCTGTCCTGAAAGAATAAGTAGAATAAGATGACTTTTCTTTGTGTTCAGCTGCATCAACCAGTGCTTTCTCTTCTGCCTTACTGCTTGAAGATAAAAATGACCAAATCTGTGATGCACCAAAGCCTTTCATAGCACATATTTTCTTAGTATTGCAGAATAAGTGCTGTTTGCTTCCTCTAAATATATGAGTTCTCTCAGCAGCCTTCTCTCTTTTATAACCATGAACATCTTGTATTACTGATGGTAACCTGATATCCTTAATTATTGGACAGCGAGCCTGGATAGAATACGAAGGGATAGAAGTTGCCATGAATATGACCAGGCAAGTGGAGTGGAAATATTCCTACATATGTTTGTTTTGTCGGACGAGGTTAAGGAGAATCAATTAACTGAACAGGTACCTTTGAGCACAGGAAGCAAAATTACAGAAATGAACTGGATCATTTTCCTTCTCTAATAAAATTCTGACAAAATAACCAACATAAAGTCTAACATCTACACAGAAAGAAAATCCATGTTCTCTTCCTTGGAGATGAGTCAAACATTATCCGTTCCATCTCATCATGTAAAAATCCAATAAAATTGTAC
Source organism: Aristolochia fimbriata (assembly GCA_019845555.1). Lineage (NCBI taxonomy): Eukaryota > Viridiplantae > Streptophyta > Magnoliopsida > Piperales > Aristolochiaceae > Aristolochia > Aristolochia fimbriata. The sequence goes on along the minus strand of CM034078.1, from coordinate 12,271,923 downwards.
AAAGCAAGTACATGGATGGGAAATAAGCCCTTATCTGGTCGAATAGAGATTCAGAAGATATCCAATTAAGGAGACACTTAATGCAAGCAAACAATCAGCCCAAGCAGGCAAGAGAAAGGTGAGTGTTATACAGCCGGAATGGTGAATGGATCATGCATTAAATTAACCCTCACCAGAACACAAACATAATACAAGAAATATATAGAAAATTTACAATAGATACATTGAACGGATCTGCGAATGAATGTTGTAAAATAAAGCGCAAAACAAAAATAGTAAATAAATAAATAAATAAACAAATCAAATAATAAAGGAAATTTTAAAACTCGGACCATAACCAAAAACCCGTTAAACCACCATAGAAGAAGCTTAAGTCAGGAATTTCAGCTCATGAAATGTGATGTAGACCATGTAGAACGCCAAACAAAATGTAAAATGACGAAAAACAGAAGACTGGAACAAAAAATATTTAAAACATACAGCTAAAAAGATAGATATCCACGTTCAATCAAACTACGTCATCGTAGTCAGAAGATGAAAAAATGAGCAGAAATCTGAAATTTCGGTTCATTAATGTTCCGTTGACAGTGTAGAAAATCAAGCAGATGTGAAACGAGGGAGAAGAGATGAAGATGATGATGAAGGCAGGATGCGCAAACATTTCCAACAGAGCTCGAAAGAAAAATTGCCATGCTCTGTCAAACTATGTCATCATAGTCAGAGGATGAGAACTGTTAACACTAAAAGTAGCTTGTAAGGCAAAATAGCAGTGAATAAGACTTAACCCATGTGAAGTCCTCGACAGTATAGGCATACAAGTTCAGTTGAATCCATTAAAAATAACGATAATAAAAATAAAAACTAAAACTAAAACAAAAAAGTGAGAACTTTCACACCTAACACAAGATACCAAAAACAACCCTAATTGGCAGCAAATAAAATTGATCCTTCGGTGAGTGGAAATTACATGGGATTTTCTCCATGAGAGGAGCAGCAACTTCTCTGAGAATCCATGACAGGATGAGAGAAAGACCAAAAAGACCACAGTAAGCGATCCGAGCTGAGCGCCTCGAAATTCCAGATGCCACGGAGGTGCAAATACCACAAGTACTCGATGCGCAACACGAAGCCAAACAGGAAGCAGCCCACATCTCTCTCCCGGATTATAGACGTCTCACCCACCCGCCACAAATGACAAGCCAGCGAATAGATAGACCGCTCGCCCGAACAGAAACAGTAGAAAATAATATTAAGCGCTAATACCTGTACTACGCAGCTCCCTGTCTGAAGGCCCTTTTTTATACCGAACTACCTAGAACCTTCATGTTGCTGGGCCCACGAGCAACGTGACACCTGGGCAACCACATGGACCAATAGAATTTTTTATTTTTGTTACATATTATGTATTATTTTTATTCGACACTTTAGTATATTTTAATTATGAGATGAATTTTTCATTACAAATTTACATTTAACTTGAAAAACGTCGAACAAAATAGTTTCAAATTTCAACAATACTTACTCCTATCACTGTTTTAAAAACCGGACCGTTGCCACCCGATTGAACCAGAACCAGAGGCCAGACCGGCTCTTATTAACTCGGTTGGATTCACTCTAATACGCACAATTAAATTACTTATTTTTTTATTTTGTTACATATAAAAAAAAACTAAATATATACAAATTTTAAGGTATAATATTCATTGGTTGAACTATTGGTCTAACCCAGTCTGACCAAGTTCAACCTAGCATACAATTGGTTTGATGGCCGGTTCGGTTTTTAAAACATTAATTCATATTTCCTTATCCTTCTCTTAATTATAACTCAAATGTTATTTAAAACAGAATTAGGCGCCACTCACTCTCCAGTCCTTGCAACCTCAAAGTGGCAGCAGCTATACGAGTCTGGAGAAACCTCATCTATTCAATTTCAATGATTTGCATCCTAAAACTTTTCAGTTTGGTTTCTATCCTTGATAACGATTTACTTACAAAAGAATGAATAATACCAGAGGTTTGACACCAAATGATGTGTAGGATGAGTGGTAACTACGACTGCTAAACTTTCAGGCTTCATTCTCAGAGCCGAATTCAGAACCAAGTTTACTATGCACTGGTGTACTTAACCGGGAATTTCTTTTGGTTGCCACAAGGGGATTGTTTTCTTCTTCTTCAATAGCCGAAGAACGATAAAAGTCCTCGTCCTTAAAAACTGGGTGAATGTAAGCATCGTGCAGGTAGCTCCTGAGGTCCAAGGTTGGTTCAGTAGCTTTCTCCAATGTATCCTTTACCATGGCATCCTGATAACCACAGTTGAAAGAGTTATCAAAATCAATATTGGAACTTTGAATGTGTGAAACGGTTTTGAGATTTTTGCAAATTGTTCAAATCATTCTTAAAGTAAGGTATAGCTAAAAACATTTCCGAAATGATTGCACAGTAAAAATAAGTTGCATGGAGCCATAAGGGATTAAGGTGGTTTTCACAAACCTGCAGTGGGAACTTGATAAATGCAGGTTCAAAGCGGTTTTTGCAGAAGATGTGGAACCAGATTGTTATTACAGGAAGTGCAACGAGAAGTGGAGTTGACTCCCCAAAACCTTTAGTACTAAGTAAGCCCATAAAAAGGATATGAGATATTATCAACCCAGTGATTATCCGCCTGTGTACATCAGGCCAGAATGTTGCTCCACTCTCATAGTTTTGATTGTAGACATTTATAATCTTACATAAAAAAGAACATAAAAATTTAGTAATATGGAGTGTGTAAAGTGTATAACAACTCTGTTCCCTTAATCTCAATCAAAAGCATGTTGATCTTAATCAAGCTGCAATAATGTACCTGATGACGGAAGACAAGATAGGAAAAGCCGAAGAAAACACATATGAAGGGGAGAAGAATCGGAGTGACCACGGAGTAAACAAACCCAAGCAAAAAGTAGAGTTGTATCCGGGGCTCAGATGAAGCAAACTCCAAGCTCCCAGGGTCCATTGCCTGTTCCCTGTCACTATCTGTTTTAACTAAGAATGTATTCTTTAAGTGAAACACAATTAAGGGTTTCAGTCTAAGAATCTCTGCAGCAATGCCTGCCCAACCATCAACCATTATATAAGAAATGAAAAATGTTGCTTTCATCGGCATGGATGCACCAACTGTTTTGGGGATGCTGGAAAAAAAAAATCATTAGACTATGTTATGGAAAATAGAGGGGTTACTTATTTTGGTTTTTATTGATTTCCATTAGTGAAATTCACTGTTAAACACTTGAACTTCAAGATTAAATAACGACGGAAAAATTTTTAAAAATTCAAATATTAAAGTGTGTAGAGAACAATATAATGAAGATAATGGAAAAACGTACTTGTTTGCCGACTGATTGAGAAAATTACTAAGTTGTTGAAATGCTGTTCCAGTGATTATGCTCCCAAGGAACACATTGACCAACAAGAATAAGTAATACTTCCCTGCAGACCTCCTCTCAAGAGAAGATAGAGATGTGTAACCTTCTATCTGGGACATAAGCATGAGTATAGATGGGAGAATAATAAGGAATATTTTTAGTGCAATCCCTGGCAGAAAACCTTGAATAAACGACTTGACAGCGTCCCTGCACAGAACAAATTTAAAATCGTGACCATTGACACAAAGAGACATGACTATGACATCCCAAAACCTCAGAAGAATATACTCACGCTTCTATTAATTCCTTTAAGAAAGGAAAAACTTTCTCAATTGCCTCAAGATTAGCTAGTGATTGGACAAATGCAATCGGGATCATGAAGAAGAAGGTAAGGAAAAATAAGGCTACAGCCATTATCAGTTTTCTTATCGTGATTTCAACAAATGGGATTGCAAGGTTATGCCAATAAACATCGCGTGGTTCCGGGGCCCACTCTGTCAGCCACAGAGTTGGGTTACTGGACTGTTGGGTTTGAGCACAAACAGCTGCACCCCATCGGCTTCTGAATGATACAAATGCTGCAGGCATGATGGACTTAGGATCACTCAATATCCTTTCTCTTTCAGTTTCTTCCTGGATCAAAAGATGATTGCACCATTACTGAACATGGGAATTAGATAATAGGTTAGATATATTCTACTGAAACAGAACATCGTTAAGAAGTTCACATTTTTAAACCAGTAGGTGAGAGACAGGATAAACTCATGTAATAATACAATAGCCCATGAGCTGGAAAGATTTTTTCAAGCATGTAAAAAAAAAAAAATCACATTTTAGACACATAAACATCGTGAAAGTCGTGTAAGAATCCAACAGCTTATGTTGCAGAAAATAATCATGTTGGTCAGTTAAAAATGAAAATCATGAATTTCAAGAAAACATAATTAATATAACATTATTGACAGAAAACGCCACATCCTAGATAACACTTACTTCTTTGGTCAACTTTTCAATCTCAGAACTGTAATGATCAATTGCATCAGCTTTGTTTCCCCACATGCCCCAAAGCCCTGTCTATAAACAAAGAAAATTTAGCATGAACTCATATTTGAAAGGAAATAATTACAGTACACCCTAAAATCAAGGATAAAGAAAGTGTACGAGTAGATAAACTGTGGAATGCAGAATGAGGAATACCTTTACGGTTGGTCTGTTTTTAGGATATCTCTCAAATTTATTTTGGTAGTAAACGAGCCAGTTCTGCAAGCTCTTCTTTTTCTCTACCAAAGATGCAAGTTTATTAGCATTGTACACAACCTGGGAAAGAGAGAAAAACAATCATGAGCATGCTCAAAATTTATCCAGGAGGCAAATGCATATCACAATCAGAAAAACTAGCAGCATGGTGAACCTTTCAATGAAAAGATGGAGGAATTCATTTCCAAAGATCTCTAGCACAAAAGACCAGATCTGAAAGCTGGCTGCTGAGCCAGAGAGCTTCTAACCAATACGAAATAAAGCTTTTTTCTAGCCCAACATGAAACAACAGAACAACATGGGAGCCAAAAAGGTTTTCTTCTAAAATAAAATAGACACACCAAGAAAACTCCACCAGAGTTAGCCTGCTCTACACAGTTAAATCTCATTTTGGTAGGCAAAGGATGATGCTAAGGAGATTGTGATCCACTCATAATACTAAGAAGCTACAGTCCAATCGTAATCTGGATAGACTTCATAATTGAAAAAAAATAAAAAAATTAAATAGGCAAACCTGGTGGGTTAAGTAATGGTCAGGATGGTTTACACAAAAGAAATGCTCAACATGTTCGCTCACTGTTTCATCAGGATCTGGCGGAACATTTCTCACAAGAACCTACAGACACAAATGAAATCACAAAAAAGAAATTTCTGAAATGAATGCATCAAATGATAAAAAGCAGCTAACTGAAAGTCATTTAGATTCTTACTGTAAATTGATCTGCACGGCGGTTTTCTGATGCAAGGAAATGCAAACGCATAGAGGCTATGACCTTGTACTCATTATGTAGAATATAACAAGTCCAGAATGTAAAAGCATAAGACATTACCACGTGTGCCCAAAATCTGTGCTAGATAAAAAAAATAATAATAAATAAAAAAATAAAAAAAATAAAAGATCATCTCTCGGTAAAGAAAACAATAGAAACAAACTTTCTATAAAAAATTGAGTTAAAGCTTCCTCCTTTTTTGAGGATTGTCTAAGCAATTTTTGTCTAAATGAGCTCAACTGCGTGGTGATGTAAACATATAAAAACATCACACTTGCCAAACAGAAAAAAAAAAAAATCAAAATCAGATGGAGAAAAATGTTCTCTGACCTATTTGAATCAGATGCTATGTTAGATATTGATAGCTTGTCAATGTCACTGAACGTTAGGTTACGGGTATGCTCTAATGTTCCACCAGTCCAATTAACAGGCACCAAGACAGCAAAAGCCAGAAAAGTCAGTGGTACAAATATTTTTAAGCTGCAAAAACCGGAAAGATTGTCAGCCAAAAAAAAAACTTGATTTAAACCTACCAGATAGTCACTTAGAAATGTGTGATTTTGGTGGGTCTGTTCTATAGGTCATACTTTCAAAGGAGCACAGAATTTAATTGAGGGTAGTTGAATGAGTCCAATCAAAATAGAAAATAAATAAATAATAGATGAGCATTCCTCAAGAAAGTAATAGATGAGAATGTGCCATGAGACTAACCCGAGAAGGTAAATTCTGATGTAAACAACAGAATCAAGTCCAGCATGATCAATAAGCTCAAGTTCTGGCATTCGCAGCGCTGCAGGCATCCAGTTCAAGAACCTTATATATGTTCTGCAGTCCAAATTAAAAAACTTTCTGACAGCTCCAGCATGTGTGGGGCTGTTTCTTATCCCCTTAAAATACCACTTAGGGAAGTATACCCTGTCATTAAAAGGTTGAAGCCGCAATATGGCAAATGCCACAAGGAAGGCGATGGCAGATAAAATGTTAATAGCTGCTGCAAGACCAATGTCTGCGAGTGAAGCCATTTTCTGACTCGGCTGGAAATATTTAATGAAGACGAGAAACAACATTAATGAAGTCAGATATCTACAATTAAATAATGATAGCAAATAGAAGAAGATGACTTGATGGTAAAGTAATTTACTTCGATCAAAATCAATCCTCAATGCAGTTAAACAGTAAACTAGTGATATGCTATGAAATATAGAATTGTCCATATGCAGCATTTACATAGGTGTTTGGTGTCTAGCCTATTTTGTTAATCCTTCCATTCGCATAGCCATATTATGAATTTGTTAAGAACAATTACAATTTGAAATCTTCATAAATGGACCACTTCCAATGACAAAGATAAAGAGTGGACCAATAAAGTGGAAAGAAACTTGTTGATAGTTTATTGTAGCTTGTCTTGTACCTAATCAAGTCATTGAAATGGTTACTTTTCTATGAACAACTTGGACAAATTAGCTTAAAAAAACAGTATGCACAACCATCAACACTTCCATTCAGCAGCTTCATAAAAATATGACATTTTTTATTCCAACTAGAAACTATGGCTACGAAAGCAACTACCAGGACAACAATATTACAATTAATGATAATCTAATTTTCTTAGCATGTGAAAGTTGCATTTTTTCACATCAAATAGTTAAACTGCTTTTAGAAAATCTGTCATTGTGTAAAAAACAGAAAAGAGGCCATCAAATGGATGGAACACTTTTTTAGTCAAACAGTGGTTCCAGATTTCCAGATATCCTTGAGGGGTAGAGGGAGTTCCCATTTCTTTTGATCTAGTTCCTTTGGCTTCATTCTCAGTTTCTCCTTTCTATTCTTCTGCTCTATGACTTTATTGCTTCCTCACTGTTGTTCTGTAATATGGACTGAGTTGCAGAAGTTGGAATTTGATCAAGGCTCTTTCTTTGTCAAGCAAAAAAAGCAACGCGAAGGGAACATGGGATCATTTAAAGACCTCTACAACAGTGTTCGTGTCACCAGTTTCCCTCTAATTCACAAAACCAAATGCAGTACAACAGCGGCTATGTCATGCTGAGCGTAAAAGATGCCTATGAGAACATTTACGTTCTCAAACACTTCTCGGAGCATGAAATATGTTAAGCAGGCTAGTGGCTTAGACGAGCTGACTTGGCCGAGCTAGTATGGAAACAATGCAAAAGGTCCTGAGACTAAAAATCTGAAAGACCTAAAATATAAAACCGACACTGTAGCCAAATATTTTTCCATAAGAAGGTGAAAAAAAAACTAAATTACAATGTCCTGTATAAAGTTTCTGGCCATTCGGCCAAAATAGCATTAATACAAATCCAGACATTGTCTTATACAGCTCAATTGGTCATAATGTTGCACAAAAAATTACAAAAAACATGTAATTTTTCAAAAGTGTGAAATGAAAAAGATTTCAAGACCACTATATCAACACGACTTGAAACGGTAACAGTCCTTCGACTATGTCCAACAGCTATACTTCACGTTTCCGGATCAAAGCATCAGCCTTCGACTATATCACTAATTGAAGAGAAAACAGAACTAGACAGAAAGGTTGATCATTCAACTCTCGTAGCGACGTATCTTTCTACCGTTGTTATTGGCCATCAACGATGATAAAGAGAGATAATTTGAAGAGAGAGAGAGAGAGAGAGAGAGAGAGAGAGAGAGAGAGAGAGAGAGAGAGAGAGAGAGAGAGAGAGAGAGAGAACAGGATGAAGAAGAGAAGAAAAAAAAAAAATGAAGGAACATGCATACCTACGTACAATCCGGGGGGAGGAGGCTCATACCACCTTTATTTACCGTAAGCCTACGGCTGCCTTCGGTCGTCTTCGTAACGGCAAAAGGAAGAGGAATGACGGAATGACGAGAGTTGTCAAAAACAGGAAAATGCGGTCGACCGAGAGAGAATAGAATGGAGTCAGCTCTGTAACCACGTTAGAGCTTGCAAAGAAAAATGGTCTTCGTTGCTGTCGTTAAAGGAATTAATTCGACGTCAACAACTTCGTATATTAAAAAAACTAGGATTTTCTCATATACCCACTGCCGTGACGATTCTCCCCATCCCCAGCCATTTTCCGCCTGTATCTAACATATGCTTCCATATTTTCTCTCTGTTTTCTATCTATCTATACTGTAACGAACAGAGCGTGGTTCGTGTAATGAGAAAAGAACCTCAAAACGAAGAGAGTCGATCGAAATACCTCGAAGAATCCGTCCCTTGTTCTATATCTAGGAGAGAGGAGGCAATGAAATTGCAATTATGCAACGAAGAACCAGGCCTCCTCGCCGGGATTCGCGTTATCAATTGTCGATCAGAAACAGGTGAGGAAGGATAAAACTCTGGGTTTTTCTACATCATTCGTGCACGTAAAACAACCCTGTGCTGCTCGCCCATTTTGCGAGCTCCTCCTTGTTGGAGAGGCGGCAAGAAGAGCGGAACAGTTTTGGTTCGGTCGGAGGATCTTCCTCCCGGAATTTAACGACCTTCGCTTTGTCCGTTTCGAGAGTCCAACGGACAACGGTAGTGCACACTTTGAACTTTCCCTTGACCCTATTACCCCTTCTTCCCAAATATGGGAATCGCTTCTCGCCTCCCCTCCATGGAGAAGGACACATCTTTCTGCAGTTTCTTCCTCGTTTCTCTCTCCTCACAAACTCCGTGTCCATTTGTAAATACAAGAAGCCGGTGATTGCAGGATCGGTATTGAACATAAAAAAATCGTCAATGAGGACGGAGAAATGGAGGCATTGCTGCTACCTTGTCTTGATTTCCGGACGAGAATATATGAATATATATGCCAAAAGATGAACTCAAACCTCCTCCTGCCTCGAGATGTTCTCAGATTTGGCGCTACTTGTACGTTCTTCTGGCAGCTGATTTGAACCTTTGTTTAAGGAACAGAAATCAAGTCGACTAACTATTATGTATATCTCTGTTTGCATGAACATCGATACATTATTTACGTTAGGTTATGGATTTATATATCCCACTACTTACTCGTTACTCGTAGATAACTTGCTATAGGTAGTAGATATAAATTTTTAAAATATACTAAATTTCTAAAAAGTTATAAAACAATAATAATATGAAATTTTAAGAAAAATAGATATGCTAATAACACTTTTGTGATGGGGATCAATTTGCCTATTCAGTTTTTGTCATTATTTCACTCAATTATGATTTTCTCTTGCATTTTAGGTAAAGTAATTGTAATTATTATTTTCTTTTTAAATAATGTATTATTTATGTAAAATAATACATCAGTACCTAAGTGCCCCTTACTATAAGAGATTGATAATTTCGGGCAGAGCCTTGAGGTTGCAGTTTCACAATTCATAACTTGTAACCATTGGGGGCAATCACACGCAGCTCAAGCACTATGTACATTGGTACTCGTATGTGCAAGATAAATCATTAGCTATGGGCATCGGGTCGGGTTTGATGAGGAACCGGACCCGACTTGACCCGAAAATAACGGGTTTGAATTTTCAAATTCAACCAGCGGGTCGAGTTTGGGTTTGTGAAATCAAAACTAATTTTGAGTCTAGTCGGATTCGGAATTTCCCCATAAAATCCAAACCTGACCTGATGAATTAAATAAATATATTTGTTTATAAATTTTTAAATTTATTAGTTTTGTTTTTGTCTTTTATTTTTGTATTTCTTGAAAACCTAACAGGTTTTTATTGGGTTGGGTTTGGGTTGGGTTTATAAAATAAAGGTTTGGGTCAATTTAAATTTGGGTTTCAAATATTGCTTCTCGGGTCGAGTTTGGGTTTGGGTTTAAAAACCCAACCTGAACCCAACCCGTGACCGCCCCCATAAATCATGTGGTGCTACTTAGAGAAGAAGTACGCATATAGACTCTGGTGATGATGACATGCTAGCCAACTTTGTAAATGAACAAGATGATAGATGAGGTGGCGCTTGTATGTTACATGAGGTGGCCAATTGAGCTACCTAAGTAATTTAAATTTAAATTCTAAATGGGGTTTGAATTAATTATGCTTGATTTTTTTTACTAACGGCATGGAAAGGAAAACACTTATCAAAAGCCGAAAGTTTAGTACTCTTAAAATCTTCTTTAATGGGCATACCAACCTTCCTCCTCTCCTTCCTTCACTGCCCCAAAGCCGTGGTGCTAGACATGGAATCAGTAATGAAAAAATTTATTTTGAGAGGCGTAACTGAAGAGTTTAAGTTCCACCAAGTAGGATGGCAAGAGATATGTCAAGCAAAGAAGGCAGGCGAATTAGCGGTCAGAAGCATAAGAGTTTTCAACAAAGCACTACTACTAAAATGGTGTTGGCGTGTCAACGAATAAAGTAAAAGCTCATGGGCAAAGCTGGTCAGAAAGAATTTAAATGTTGCTGAAGGGGACTGGATACAGGGAAGACATAGCTCCAGAAGGTTGTCGCCGATATGGAGGAACCTATACAAATTTTTTTTCTCTTTTGAGCAAAAAATCAGACTCTTACCTGGCAAAGGAGATCGCACACTATTCTGGGATGATTTATGGATTGGTGAGACTACTCTGAAGGCGCAATTCCTCCAGCTTTTTACCCTGGCAAGGGAAAGAAGAATCAATGTGGCCTCGATCTTCCAGAATAAGATGCGAATGAAATAAACTGGAACCGACTCTTCGGGAGAGAGTTAAGAGACCAGGAAGTAGTAGAGGCAGCCGAGATGGACAGACCGATATCAACGGTGCGATTAGATCACAACCAGGAAGATAGGATGATATGGATCCTGGCAACAGAAGGACAATTCACGGTGAAAACAGCATACGACGCCCTCGCAAACCCAAGTGCAACTGAAGCTCATCCCTCCCACCTAGCGTGGACCTTCAATGGACCACCCAAAGCTCAGTTTCTATTGTGGGTCGCCTTGTGCAAGAAAATACTCACCAGGGAAAATCTCTCCAGAAGAGGAATGACCCTCCAGACGACGCTATGCCCATCATGTGGATTGCTCACCAAAATCGTTGATCACACCATCATTCACTGCACTGATTCATGGAACATATGGATGACGCTAACTGAGATGTTCGGTTTCCATTTATGTGCACCATATAGCCTGCATGATTTCATTATACAATGGAGGGCAATGCACTCGAGCACCAAAGGGTGGATGATGGCTGAAGCAACTACAACCATTGCAACATGGTGCATTTGGGAAGAGCGAAATAAGAGAGTCTGAAACACCTACTGCAAAGCATCATCACAAAGGTGATAGAATGGCTGCGAACCAGAAAGGAATTCTCTGAAATTAGCGGGAGCCAATTGAGGTCAAACTGGAGTCAAACATCACTACTATCAACGCCACGGAAGCCCAAGCAAAATCAGGAATGGAAGGCCCCACAACCAGGAAGGATCAAACTAAACACAGATGGATCCTCAATGGGAAATCCAGGACCAGCAGGGATTGGCGGCTTATTTCGGGACCACAACGAAAACACCTTGTTGACATACTGCGGACCGATAGGAATAGCCGACTCCATAGAAGCTGAAACCAGAGCAATCCTCGAAGGAATCAGACTATTCCGCAACCATCTCTCTGGAATGTTGGAAGTAGAGGGGGACTCTCAAAATGTCATACAATGGTGCAAACGACAGAAAGACTCCCCGTGGAGACTCATCTCGTAATTCCGGGAAATCTGGGAGAATAGTACAATGGTACTCAGCTAGAGCAGGGTCCCAAGGTCAGCTAACTCAAGCGCTGATGCATTAGCTAAAGGAGTGTCGCAATTGAGCTTAAGTGTGAGGAATTGAACATATAATCGTTATGAAGTACTTACCAATGTAATCATCTTTTTTCAAAGCAATACAACCACAATTTCCTAAAAAAAAAAAATTATACTTGACTTTAGGAGGTATGGAGCAATTTATACTACATGTAATATATTGAGTATGAGGTTTTTTTAAAACAACAACTAAATTGAGTCGCCCTTTCTTAGACAATCCCAATAAGCAATGCATTTTGTGAGATTATTATATACTTTTGTAATTTTATAAATTTAAATAAATTTTCACATACAATATATCATAATGTATGCACCAAAATGTGCATGACCCAAATTCAACAGGTCCAGGAGTCCATCGACCCAGCAAACAAAGTTCGTGGACAGGCCTCGACAATTCTCGAAGTAATCCGACGTAGGCCATCGCCAGGATCCCGTCTCGTCGCATCATCGACACAGTGAGTCATCTTACAGCCATCAACGACTTGGTGAGTCATCACCACGTCAGCATGAGTCAGCATACAGTCACCTTCATCAAACGTGGAGATAAAAACCCAGAAAAAGGGCCACGATCCTCATTCAAGGGATCTCAACAGGGAGTTCCTGGTCTCCCTCCTTCCCTCTCCATATCTCAACTACAACAGCAGAAAGGGGATCGTGATCCCCTTTCCCAGGCAAAATCCCTCAACCACCACACAGACAGGCTACAAAAGGCCAGAAGCTCCCTGTTCCAGGGGTTGGAAAAACTTTCATCCTTACGGTTGGAGAAATCACATTGGAAAGACTCTCTTAACATCAGTGCAGAAACTCTCTCGTTCCCAAATCGAAGGTCCAAAACTCCCTCCACCGAGAAGAGTTCCTCACGCACAGAGGTTCTTTCATCGCAAAGAAGTTCAACATCTGTAGTTCGTCGTTCTACAGCTCGACCAGAAGCAATTCTACACCGTCGCCGACATCGTCATAAGTCGAAACACACGGAGCACAAATACTTCCGTCCGACCGACAAAAGCCACACCAGATCGTGTACACCCGTTTCTGTAACTCGAAGTCTCGACGACGACCTCGCAGAAGCCAAAACTTCACCAAATTTACACGGAGATCGAATTAGAGGAAGCCTAGGAGAGTGAACTCGCATTCCTTGATATTTACAACACACCCTGTAACAAATTTATTCTAAAGTAATTGAAAACTTCTCTCGGTCGCGCCTCTTCGCGGACCGGCGGATTTTCGGTGAAACAGATTTGGCACGCCCGGTGGGACATTTCCTACCTCTCATCTCCTTCTCCGTCCAACCAAAAAAAAAATCCCCAACCTCAGCCATGGCCAGCAACAGCAACAACGGCAACAACAACAACAACAACAACAGGGGTAAGCAAAGCGCCTCCTCGAAGCTCGGTCACCCCGCTCCCCTGCGGCTACCGCATAAGCTCAACCGCTAGGAGCTTCGCGGACCATCTGCCGACCTCCGGCGCTCCTACCTCTCCACCACCGGCCATTCGCCCAATTACAAGGGCCTTGGCCGGGAGTTTGTCCCTTTGGAGAGGCTCCTTTAATGCTAGATGTGCGCCGTCCGAGTGCAGTCTACCAACCACAAGCTACCACGGCCTCTACAAAAGCGGTGTCGCCGCGACCGTCGAGAATGATCCCGACAAAGCAAATAGGCCGACCTACTTGCCCGTCGACACCACACCACCGGGCCGCGATGCGGTGGTGGTGGGGTCCAACGCAGTCGCCATCATCGCCAAAGGAGCTCCGTCGTCTACGCTTTGGTGCGTGGTGCGAACAACGAGGGAGGCACAAACTCCTCCTCAGCGGCCGAATGAATTCGCCATCAGCCTCCTCCGATGAGAGCGGCGGCCGAAGACAAATCTCCAATCATGACCATCTCTCACGATCTCTTAGCCGCGCTTACTTCAGCAGCCGACTCACCACCCATTCGTTCGCCTCGTCGACAGACACCGGCGACCTCCCCGGCTGCGCTATCACCCATTCCGCATAGCCGCATCTCATCGGGGGCTGTCTCCGCAAGCCAGTCGCCCACAACTTCTCCACACCCGAAAACACCGACGACCGTCTCCCCAATGCGGTCACCGGCAAAATATTCTCCACTTCGATCTGCGTCAGGAATAGCTCTGTCGACGCCGACCGTCAAAATGGCCGTAATGACGACGTCGGTCAAAACAATCGAAGAGCAACTTGCCGAAATGCAAGCTGCATTTAAAGAACAGAAGCGAACAATCCGGCAAGATCAAAGACGCCAACTTCGCAGCTTCGCGATCTCCAGATCACAAAGATGATGGAGCGGCTCGAAATGGGCGCTGCCGCGAACAGCACCGGCGTCTCGCAAGAGGTCGACCGAAACCGGGCGACTACTAGTGACTCCGCCAAACCATCGCGAGAGGATCCTGCCTCTGACGACGAGATGCAGCCCATCGTGCCGACGGTCATCCACAGAGGTCGAATTGAAGCAGTGTCGGTTGCCCTCACCTTAGACGCGGTGACTGAACTCATCAACCGCACCATGCGAAACAGCTCTGGCGAAAGCAAGTCGGTGGCCTATCGAAAGCCGTACACGCAGAGGATACAAAACATCCCAATGCCGCTCGGCTACCATCCTCCGAAATTCCAACAGTTCAATGGCGACGGGCACCCCAAACAACATGTCGCCCATTTCATTGAAACATGCAACAACGCCGGCGGCCTGACGGGCGACTTGCTGGTCAAGCAGTTCGGCCGGTCGTTGAAGGGAAATGCCTTCGACCGGTACATCGAGCTGCCCCTGTGAGTCAATTGACACCGGGAACAACTGGAGCGAGAATTCCTCACCGATTCTATAGCACTCGGCGCGACCGTCACTCTAGTTGAGATCGCCAATCTGAAACAAAAGAAAGGCGAAAAAGTCGCCGACTACATCAACCGGTGGAGGAACCCGAGCCTCAACCGCAAAGAAAGCTCAAACTTGTCTCTCGGGCCGAAATCGAAATGTGCTCATGAGGGATGCAATGGGAGCTCCTGCACTACATTCAAGTCGGAGGCCAACCGACTTTCAAGAGCTCGCGGCGATGAGGCTCACAACATGGAGAACCTCATGGAGGAGCGAGGGGAAGAAGTTACGTCGTTTGCCAATCCTCGCGAGAAAGGAGAGGAGGTCGTGGACCGCGCCAAAAGAAACGAAGGAGAAAATAAAATCCTCCTTCACGACAAATACTTTCGAGCCTATTAAGGTCGGAAGTAAGTCAAGGCAACCTACCTCCCACGACAACTGACCGGAACCCACCGAAAGTTATCTCTGGAGGAACGACAAGCAAAGACATATCCCTTTGCCGACGCAGACGTTCCTATCATTCTCGACCAACTCCTCGACAACCATCTACTCAAATTGCCAGAAGTCAAAAGACCAGGCGACTTGTCTAGGAGCAAAGATCCAAACTTCTGCAAGTACCATCGCTTGGTCGGGCATCCGACCGAGAAGTGCTTTGATTTGAAGGATCAGATCATGGAGCTCGCGGCTCAAGGCCTCATTGAAATTGGAGCCAAAAACACGGCCTCCTCATATGTCATCTCCATTCGAGCCGAGTCAAACCAGCGAGCTCGGCCAAACAAACAACATGTCGCAAAGAAGGAGTACCGTCCAAAATCCGGTCCCTCCAACCGACCACACAACAACAGACGACCACCGGCTAAGGTCGCACCAAAATCGGCACCCCGCGAAGAAGCTGCAGCCGATGCAGAGGGGTGCACCCTAGTCACCCGGAGAAGGAAGCCTATTCGAGAAATCGAACAGGCACCGGCAAATACCAGAACCAAGGCGAAGCGGCCAAACAAAAAAAGTCGCGAAAGCCAAAGAAAACTCCCGGGACTAACGCCCGGGGGCAAACAAGAAGAAGAGGAGACCCGTCACTTTGGCGGAGTTCTTCCCCAAGGAGTTTTTCGCGCCTCCAGCAATGGTGGCAACCTGTTCGATAGCTCCTCCCGAACCAGCGGCAGCCAAAGACAAAGGCAAACGACCGGTCGTCGAATGCGACGACCTCGAGACGTCATTGAAGCAAATCTCGTCACTCAACGAGATAGAAGACGACCTCGACTTGGCCATTCAGTCAAGACAAGCAAACTAGAGGAACTCCATGCCGAAGTCGAGAGGTTGCTCATGAGAAAGCATGACTTGCCGAAGGTTGGGTTAACTCCACCCTACCGAAAGGGGGAAGAAGATGCACAATCATCCCCGCAGGCCGTAAAGTCAGAAGAGGCGTTCGTCGTCTCCTGCCCATCGCGCATTGTGTTCCAAGAGAAGGATGCACAACTGGGGGCAAGAAACCATAATCGGTCATTGTTCGACTCGAAAGAGGCCTCGGCTACACGCGAGAAAGACGACTTGGTGCTAGCAGTCAGACGACCAATGCTCTTTATGAGCAAAACCGAGGGCAAGGTCGCGTCGAAATGGGAAGGGCTGTACGTAGTGCAGGAAGCCTATACCAAAGGCGCGTACAACTCGTAACATCAAACGGCTCGAAGTTGCTGAGGGGGCAGCGAAAAAAAGAAAAAAGAAAAAAGAAGAGTCGAATACAAGAAGCCAATGTTTCTTTACAAAAATAGGAATAATGCAAGACTTGCAAAAAAAAAGGGGAGAGGTACAAGTCGAAAAAAAAACAATACAAAAAAAAAAAGCTACATCAGAGTTGTGGGAGTTCAAGGTGGCCATCCATAGCTGCAGCCGAATCAGCACGAGTCTCGGACAGTTCCCTCGTCCCCGCTTCATCGAGGATGGGGCGAAGCAAACTTAAACCAACCGAGCCTGGTCGCGACTTCCTCTTAAAATGCCTCGGCCTCGCAGCTCTAGTCCTAGTCTCGCTGGTTCGAAGCCGGAAGCAGGGCGAAGTCGTCCATCTGCTCCAATCGATATGTTGAGTGGAGTCGAAATTCCGCAGCCGTACCCATTTTTTGGCAGCGGCCGAAGAGGCAGAAATGCCGTGAACAACGCAGCCGACGCTGCTGGAAGTTGCGCAGAGGCGAAGGGTTCTCCGTCGCGTCGCCATCACCCCAACACCGCTCGCGGGCACCGCCGCCGAAGAGAAAATTGGGACCCGCAAGAAGCTCCGTCCGCGTTGTCGCCGGAGAAGACGACCGGAAGCCGCGATGACAAAAAAATCGCGACTTCCGCCCCGCGCTGACCAAAAAAAAAAGCAAACAGAGAGAAAAAAAAAGGAAGAGCTTACCCGCGCCAATTGCCGCGGACGAAGCTCATCATGGGACAAAGCCCCCGGTTGTAACCGTCCGCGTTTAGAGGAATCACCGGAGCTCAAAGAGGCAAGGGAGTGTTGTTGCTGAAAAAAGTGATTTAAAATCGCGACCGAAGTCGCGAATAATCGCCGCGACGACCGCAGCCAAAGACGACGCAGACAGCCAGCTTTGTCGATACACCCGAGATGAAGAACAAAAACAAAACGAAGAGAAGAAACGGAGAGACTAAAAAAAAACAGAGAAAGAAATTGAGCTCGAATAGAAAAGCGGACCGGCAAGAAGTTCGTCCAAGGTCGTCGCCGGAGAAGACGAACGGAACCCGCGATAACAAAAATCGCGACTTTCGCTGCTAAGGCCCACCATCGCGCTCAAAAAAAACAAAAAACAGAGAAGAGATAAGAAGAAGGGGAGAGCGTTTCTCGCTTCTTGGATCTTTGTTCTCACGGTTTCTCTACTCATCGGAAAAGAAGCCCCTAACCCGATCACCCTTTGAAGCTTCAGCGACCAGCCAAACCACGGGTCGCGACCAAAACAGTGCCCGACGACCGAGCCCGCACACTTCGAAGTTCGCGACCAGCCAACCGCTGGTCGTAATCAAAACCAATCGCCCGCAACCGAAGCCGAGCACAATTCAAAAGCCGCGACCAGCAACAACGCCGGTCGCGACCAAAACAAGTGTCCGGGCGAAGCGAAGTCGAGCACAATTCAAAAGCCAGCGACCAACAAGCAAAGCCAGCCAGCGACCAAAACAAGTGCTCGGGCGATCGAAAGCTGAGCACAATTCAAAGCTTCGACGACTGCAACATAGTCGGCCCGCGATCGAAACAAGTGCCCGACGACCGGGCGAACACGATCAAAACAAGCCCAACACCAAAACGGACGCGGAAGAAGAGTGCATAGATACTACCCGACGGGCCGAAGTCGGGTGTCAGATTACATACTCGCGCGTCGACCCGACGACCGAGCCGGACGCAGCCAACGTAACAACAAGGCACGCTAATCCATCTTCTCAAAAAAAAAAGAAAGAAAAAGGCTGCGACAAAAAGAAGCCGTCACACCGAACAAAAAGTTGTGACAAAAATGAGTTGTCGCGAAAAGACAAAAAATGCAGCGACAAAAAAGAAGCGTCGCGAAAAGAAAAGAAGTGGTTGACGATCAAATCGAGCTGACCACTCAGCAGCTCGCAGAAAGACCGCGACTCGGGCGACCGAGCCGGGTGCACCAACGCAGGAATTCAGCCCCTAGCGACCCAACAAAGCTCACCAACCAAAGCCTCGCACTCGGTGGCCAAAAAGAAGTCAGCCTCTTGTCGGCCTCCCAGCAACCGGCCGAGCTCACCGAACCAAAGCCTCGCACTTGGTGATCAAAACAGACGCTTTAACCTCCCGGGCGACCGAAGCCGCTAAGTTTAAAACGAAAACCGCAACACCGGGCGACCGAGCCGGCGGTCTGATAAAACATACCAGGTAACGTGAACTCATTTTCGGACAAAAAAAAAGCAAACGACAACAAGAAACGGTCAAGCTAAACAAAAAAAAGTTTGCGACAAAAAGAAGTCGTCGCTAAAAAAAAGAGAGAAAAGGAGCTACGACAAAAAGAAGCAATCGTAAGAAAAAAAAAAAGAAAAGGTCAACACAACTCGCACCCGGCGACCTTTGCCGGCTGCGACCTCAACACAATTCGCGACTGGCGACCTTTGCCGGCCCGCGACCTCAACAACAACTCGCGACCCGACGACCCTTGCCGGGCTGCAACCTTGCATTAGCAATCAACTCGCCCATCTGCGACCAGACCGCTAATTGCACTCGGCATCCAAAAACAGTGTGTGTTAGCTAGCAGACATGATCGCTCTCGGGCGACGCAAGCCGGATCAATCCACAGAAATTTCAGCACTGGCGACAAAGCCCGTAGCGACCGGATGAATTGCAACACCTGGCAACAGAGCCAGTGCACCACACAAACTCACAACGCTTATAATAAAATCGCCAAATTGTCACAACAGACAAATTGACAAACACTTAGAGCGAGAAAGAGAGAAAAGAAAGAAAAAAAAAAAAAAGAAGAGAGAACAACTCGGAAAAAAAAAAAAAAAAAAGGAGATAGACAATGAGAGACTGAGGGAGGAGTTGAAAATGAGAGGAGAGAAAAAGAGGAAGGAAAAGGAAGAGAGAAGATAAAAAAAAGAGAGAGTGGGAAACCCTACCGACTCGAATTCAATCCGAGCCTGCCGGGAGAAAAAAAAAAAAAACTTTTTTTACAAGCATCTTTGTATTGATTCGCAGAGAACTCCGACACAAGCCGGAGGGCTCGTGAGAAGATAGCATACGATCAATGTGCAGCCTCCCAAAATCGCAGAGCCAAGAACAAAGTCAGTTCAAAGACCGCCTCCCGTGAGCAAAGTCGCAGACAGAGTATAGATCGACGTAAAACGCCAAACCACGCACAATGTCTCAAACCGTGGATTGACCAAGATCTTGGATCGAGCGGTCAAGAAGAAAAAAGGAGATTTTTTTTAGAGCAGACTCACAAGAGAAGCTAAGGAAAGTCAATGAGTTCCTCTCGATAGGGGATTAATTGACTAAAGTTATCAAAGAAGAGAATTAGGCGGGGCCCACATCCCTTAATTGAGAAGGCACGACTTGGAAAACCTTAGGTCAGCGCCAATCCAATTGGGGTGGGACCCCAATCGCCTGATTAAAGAGTCACGACACTGAAAACCCTAGGGGCGTGAAACATATTGGGGTGGGGCCCACGGCAAAGCCCGATCCCCCCCTCCTTCTTTTCCCTTCCGCCCCACTCCTCCCTTCCTCTGTTCCTCCCGCTTCGCCTCTCTCTCTTTTCTTCCTTTCCCGTTCCTTGGCTCGCCCTTCACTCTTTTCCTTCTCCCCCTGTCGGCTCCCCTGTTCTCCCTTTCTCCTTCCCGCCCGCGGCCTCAGCTCCTCCCTCTCTGGCTTCCGCGGCCGGCCTTCACTCCCCCTCTCTCGCTTCCGCGACCCCGCTCTCCGGCTTCGTTCCTCTCTCGCTTTCCCCTCCGTCTCAACTCCTCTCTCTCGTTTCAATTCCCTTTCGTCCCTCTCCCGCCCACGGCGTCGGTTCCCCCTCTCTCCCTTCCACTTCAATTCCTCTCCCCTGTCCGCCTCGGCTCCCGTCCCACCGGCCTATTTCTTTCGGCGGCAGTCGACGTTCTGCCTCAATCTCTTCTTTCTTTCCCCTTCGACAGCAGTAGCTCGACAATCTTTGGTCTAGAGGGATTCGGTCACAAGTTTCTGCACAGAAGTCCCAGTGAAATTCAGCATGGAGGTTTGATTAAGGAATAGCGTCGAGTTGTTAACAGTCCAAGGGTGGACCCCACCACTTCGAATTCGTCCCAAACTACTCAAGCTCGACTACAAGCCATGGCGAGTTTGGGAGAAGGAAGGAAACGTCTACCACCGAAGGAGCTCCTAAACAACGAATCCATCACACACAAAAAAAAAAAAATAATAATAATAATAAAAAAAATTTAAGTCAACACGGGGCCCACGGCGCTACCTCCCCTTCCTCCCCCTGGCGAGGGCGGTTTGCGAAGCTTTGAACAACTCAGCGTCCCTTCTTTCCTCTGTCTTTGGAGCAATTCTGCGGCCGGAGCTTCGGCCTTCTGAAGTCGGCGCCACACAAGCGGGGGCCACGCGGCTGCCTCCCTTCTTCCTCTGCTTATTTGGAGCAATTTTGCGGCGGGCTCATTCTTGAGTCCCGGCGCCACAGGCCGGGGCCGGTCCGCCTGCCTCCCTTCTTCTTCTTGTTGGAGCAATTCTGCGGCGAGGGGGCTCATTTCTTGAGTCGGCGCCACCTGGGCCCGGGGCCCGCGGCTGCCTCCCTTCTTCCTCTCTGGCTGGAGCAATTGCCCGGCGGGGGCTGTTCTTGGTCGGGCCACCTGGGCGGGGCCGCGGTCTGCCTCCCATCTTCCCGGCGCAGAATTAACTTTGCCGGCCGGTTCGTCACCGAGTCGGGCCCGTGCAAGGTGGAGTTCATCTGCTTGATCTCTCTCTTCTCCGCTACTGAAGCAAAGCTACTTGAAACTACACCTCTCACCGGTCCGATGCACGTGAGAGTCGCCGAGTGGCACCTCTTCACCGGTAGCGACATCCAAAGTCGCCGAGGTTTGCAGAATTTCGCCAAAATCCATCGCGTCGGCCTTCTCAGGGTTTTCAAACAACTTTCGGCAATACTCAAAGCAAACAAGAGCCAGCAGCTCAACCCCAATTCGCCCGTTGTTGCTCAAACACGGGCGACATCTCTCGCCGTATTCATCATCTCTCTATACCGGTACATACTCCACACATGCGCGATATGCAAAAAATAAAATAAAATAAATAAAAAAAAAAGCAAACAACTCTAAAACAAAGAAGAGAGCCAAAAAAAAAAGAATGAAAAAAAAAGAATGAAAAAAAAATAATGAAAAAAAAATACGTACAAGGTGTACAGAAAATATACACTGTTCTAAAAAAGCAAGAGGACAAAAAAGCATACGTACACAAAAGATAAACGACCCTAAAAGAGTAAGAGGATCAAAAAAAAAAAAAAAAGGTGTGTAAAAGGGCGTGTTCATTCACCTTCACATTCGAAACTTGTTCGTTCCTCCCGAACGAACAAGTCTCGAAGGGGGCAATCTGTATGCACCAAAATGTGCATGACCCAAATTCAACAGGTCCAGGAGTCCATCGACCCAGCAAACAAAGTTCGTGGACAGGCCTCGACAATTCTCGAAGTAATCCGACGTAGGCCATCGCCAGGATCCCGTCTCGTCGTATCATCGACACAGTGAGTCATCTTACAGCCATCAACGACTTCGGTGAGTCATCGCCACGTCGGCATGAGTCAAGATACGGTCACCTTCCTCAAAGCGTGGAGATAAAACCCGGAAAAAGGGCCACGATCCTCATTCAAGGGATTTCAACGGGGAGTTCCTAGTCTCCCTCCTTCCCTCTCCTCATCTCAACTTCTGGCCAGTAAAGGGGATCGTGATCCCCTTTCCCGTGCAAAATCCCTCAACCACCACAATGCACCCGGGCTACAAAAGGGCGAAGCTCCCTGTTCGGGGTTGGAAAAACTTTCATCCCTACGGTTGGAGAAATCACATTGGAAAGACTCTCTTAACATCGGTGCGTAAACTCTCTCGTTCCCAAATCGAAGGTCCAAAACTCCCTTCACCGGAGAAGAGTTCCTCACTCACGAGGTTCTTTCATCGCAAAGAAGTTCAACATCTGCGGTTCGTCGTTTCTGATTTCGACCCAGAACCAATTCTACACCATCGCCCAGGCATCGTCATAAAGTCGAAAACACGGAACACAAATACTTCCGTCAACCGACAAAAGCCACACCGGATCGTGTACACCCGTTTCTGTAACTCGAAGTCTCGACGACGACCTCGCAGGAGCCAAAACTTCACCAAATTCACACGGAGATCGAATCAGAGGAAGCCTAGGAGAGTGAACTCGTATTCCTTGATATTTACAACACACCCTGTAACAAATTTATTCTAAAGTAATTAAAAACTTCTCTCGGTCGTGCCTCTTCGCGGACCGGCGGATTTTCGGTGAAACACATAACTAATTCATGATTTTGTAATTATAAATATCAATTTTTCAGGTGTGAAGTTAAATCCAACTTTTTTAAAAGCGGACCGGTTATCAAACCCGGTCTTAGCCGAACATGGTTAGACCAGGTCGAGGTTGGTCCAATCGGGTTCGTCCTCCTAATTCTTATCCGACGTGATTCATGTGAATCCGGAAACTTGATACTCGACCGCCGTACCCCGGAGATCTTTTGAGGTGGTTGACCCCGAGGAGACCAGTGAGAGTCGCTGAACGGCTTCATTGGCGAGAGACACGTGCGACGGTGCGAGTCCTCCGTAGACTGTAGTGTACAACGTGGCTTCGGCGAGCGGGCGCGCGACTCCGAGAGTCAGAGTTACGCGCAGGTACTCAATACGTATAAAAGCGTACAGGATGCGTATGCGTACAATACGCTATACGTTACTCTCGTGGGAGAGGGTTTGTTTGGCAGGCCGCACAATAAAAATGCGCTGTCGCCCTCTCTCTTCTCTCTCCTCTCAGAAGTGGCAAATCCTGTATTGGCTATGGCTTCGTCTCTGCTGCTCCAACCCAAGCGGCCTTTGAATAGAAGCGGAATTTCTTCACTCAAATCCGTCAAAATCAAAGTCTGCTGAACTCCCTGCACCAAATCGTCTTCCGCATGAACTGAGTAAATTCCACTGTAGAGTCAAGAGTTGATCCGTACTGCTTTTTCATGGCTCCAGGCCGTAGAAAAGGCGGGGCAAAGGCTTCTGCAGCCGCCGCTGCCGCCCGACGGCAGTGGAAGGTTGGCGATCTCGTTCTTGCAAAGGTCAAGGGATTCCCAGCGTGGCCCGCTACAGTAAGTACCTTTGCCTTACAGAAAAAAATTATTTATTTATTTTATTTATAGTTAGGGCTCCGAGTTGTTCTGTATTGTCCTTCTCGGGATTCTATTGTTTCTTTTCGTGGAGGCCTGCGAGGTCCACTTTGGTTATTTTACTTCTTGTTAACTGCTTGTTGTCAAATGACATTAAGTGTGGCAGGAGGCTTCCCAACTTGCAGATTTACTTGGTTTTAATCTGTACTCTGTTTAATTTCGTTCTATGCCCATATTTAAGTACGATTAGAACTACAGAAGTGAGTGATGACAAAAGCATTTATCTGTTCTTCCTTTGTATATTCTGGTTGAAAATTACCGTAGTTGGGGGTTTTTGTTGACTAAAGTTTTCGTCTTTGTGGATTCTTCTGGGAAGCAAAGGATGAACTGCCTCGTTTCTTCCATGTCAAATTTGAAGGTTCGGTAGAGAAACTAGAGGAAAATTTGAAAGATAAAATGAATTTAACGCTTTCATAAAGTTATCATGTATTCGTATAAACTGATCTTGAACCAGATTTGTAGACTTAAGAAAGACTTAAGAAATCTGGCCGCAACCAGCAGTTTGAAACTTTGGTTGCCATGTTATAGTTGGGCCTGGGGTATGTGTTTATGTGTTTTTGTTCACTATTCATTCTTTATCTGTTTATGTATAAAATCTGATACTTTAATGCTCTCATTGAAAGTTTACATGTCTCTCTTTATTTGTGGGTGACAGGTTAGCGAGCCACAAAAGTGGGGTTATTCAACTGACTGGAAGAAAGTGCTTGTTTACTTCTTTGGCACCAAACAAATGTGAGTGTTAGAACAGTGCTGTAAATTTACAAGATTTTTTTTTTTTAGGAATTTAGGACAGTTCTGTAAATTTAAGAATTCTTTTGTTTTTTTTGAAGATTTAGAACAGTGCTGTATTGATGTGTTATTTTAACTGATTATGCTAGTTTAGACTTAGTAGCAAATATAGTTTCTGAAAAATACTTTTATTTTTATTGAAATGCTTAGTCTTAATTTCCATGGAGATTTTTTTACTCTTGTCACAGTAGAAGGAATATTTTTTTTTCCGCTTTGGTTTCTTGTAATTTTTTTGTTTCCGAATGGAACGTTCTGTTTCTATGTTTTTTTCCCGAATGGAACATTCTGATTCTATGTTCTACTATGTTCTTTGTTTTTCTATGTTCTTCTATGTTCTTTGTTTTTCTATGTTCTTCTATGTTCTTTGTTCTTCTATGTTCTTCTTTGTTCTTCTTTGTTCTTCTTTGTTCTTCTTTGTTCTTCTATGTTCTTCTTTGTTCTTCTATGTTCTTCTATGTTCTTCTTTGCTCTTCTATATTCCTTCATGTTCTTCCTTGCTCCAAGGTTTTTGAGCTGCTCATCCAATAATCTTTGCATGCAGCCATGCGTTTGCTGCCAAGTTGTAAGTTGCACCTATGACTTTTTTTTTTTTTTTTTTTTTTTTTTTTTATTTTTTTATATCTGAAAGAGGTATGTGCTTATATTAAACCAAAGTCAACAGGATCCAAAGAATTACAATCATCCTGAATTATCAAAAAGAGTGTAAATCTGTGACTTTCTTGAGGTCAGCAATTCGAGTTCCTCCTAAAAAGGCCTTTCCTTATTTTCTTCTTGTCCTTGTCCTTTTTGAACTTTTCTAGCTGTCCTCTGTACTCTGATATTTCAAATTGAGCGTCTAGATTGGACTAGTCTGCTTCTGGGCCTTGATCAACTGATGTGACCTGAGGGTGGACTGATTAATACTGGACAGAATTGTTCAAATGAAAATATCTCTTACTTTTGTTTGCAAGGATGTGACAACCCCAAAATCAGCACCCGAGTTCAAAAAGGGTTCTCAAGATACATAGGCGACTTATCTTGTCAGTTAGCTCCTGTCCTAGTCTCTCTTTGGCAAATGACCACTGTCAATTTCAACCATTGTATTTATATTTATTAAAGAGAACCAAGTGGGCATAGCATGCGAAGATTATGGATGTGATTGGATTCAGAACTCATTGGATAGTGAAAATTCTGAATCCAAACCATTTTTTGAATTTTTGGGGTATCCAAAATCCTTTATCTGAAACCTGAAAGCCTCAAGAGTATTGGAAGTGAAATTCCAGAATTGATTGGTATGGATAATTTTGAATTTCTGTTTCTACCTGATCTGAAAAAAGGAAATAAACATAACATACTTAAAAATTACCTTTAGAATGTTAAATAAGACCATAATAATTATAACTGAGAACATAAAAATGATTAAAATAGTAAAAATAATATTATAACCTTAAAATATTGATCAGAACTGGATCCCAATATTTATTGGATCGAGATACATGTATTCTGATTTCAATTAAAAAAGAAATTGGATTTCTTGAGAAATATCAGGATTCAAATCTATGGATCTGAAATTTTCAGATAAGTCCTATATTTTGATCCAGATCGGATTGAATCTGGGTAAATCAATCTGCCCTTTTTTGACACACATAGTGGAGATGCTTTTTTAGATGATGCACTCCTTTTTTTGAGAACTGTGGTGCCTTTTGGCTTTTATTTCATCAATCAAATCATTCAAGCATCACATAAAGTTACATAGAGTACAGCTTTCATGGGGTTGCTGATACTTTTTCATCCATGTGATGTAAGAGTACAAACTATTGCCATACTAATTCCTGTTGTGTTACTCCCTACTTTGCATAGGCATCTGCCAAAGAGTTGGCAGACCTAGGAACTTTTGACCAGGTGATATGTTGACTCTTCGTTATTTCTGATATTTCATCCAGAAAGCTCATCAGTTTCCATGGGGGTTTCATGCTGTTACTGGCTCAGCCATTCGCCAAAGCCGAGTCCCCTTCAACAGTCACTGGGAAATTTTGTAAGTGCTTAAGTGGCTTCAGCCTTTTAACTAGGCTCTCACCTCTGCCTCATTTGAGGTGCAGAAACCAAGAGGGCCTGAGTAGGAGAGTAGAATCTTGCCTGCATTGTCTCGTACTACACCCCTTACACCTGCTTGGTCTGGGTTGCCAGTGGAAGACCTGTCAAAATTTAGTTTCATGCACCCTGGTGTTGGAGGTTCCCATTGTATATTCGGTGGGTCTTTTGGCTGAGCAATGTATATGACTCTTCTCCAGTGCAATCTGATTAGGGTGGCTGGTAAAGCGGGCATTTTTGTGTATAATTTTGTCCACAACAATACACTGTGAATGACTCTTTCAATGATGCTGCCAATGGAGTGGGTTCTGTTTTCAAAGATTCGCGAATTCCTTTCCAGCCAAATATTCCAAGGAACTCCATCCCATCATTTCCTTCGAGTGGGGATCCTGTGTTATCTAATCATGATCTACCCATTGTATACAGCACAGGAGTACAATCTTTGTTTCGTTTAATGAGCTCCCTCCTTGAGATAAATCCTTTGCTTTCTCTCCTTCTTGAGTATTTCCTCCTTGATCTTTTCTGGAAGCCATGAGACATCCAAACTTGAAAAAGTCATGTTAAGGAGATGTAAACACCATTATTGGGATATCTATGGCAGTTGTCTTAGATTGCATCTGATATAACTAGGAGGGCCTAAAAGCACCTTTTTGAAGTTGAAAACATTTTTATAATAGTTAGTTTTAATATACTCACTTATCATTTAAGTGAAGATCTAAAAACATCAAACATATTATTTCTTGAAAATCTTAGAATTTAAACTTCTCAACAAAATCCAAGGAAAAACTACTATTAGGAATCAAAGTATTTAGCTTGTAAGATTATACACTCCTATTTTTAGATGATAACGTCCTTTCTCTGATACTATTAAACCAAAACCTTAATGTTGAAATTGAAACACCAAATAGAAGTATCTCTTTGTTGTGTCTATCAAGAAACTTTTATTGAGAAGTAAGTTATAATCTTGATTTTTTATAAAGGCTTAAAGAAATTATTATACAACAAAAAGCTAAATAATTATGATAATCACAGATGGAGACATATTTGGCTATAGAATAGTTTATATTGATAACCTTAATCTTGACGTGCGATATGAAACCTACAAGGTTAACTGGTTGTCAAAGAATAAAATCAGCCATTGAGAGTCAATTACTTTAAGTCGTTGGCCCCATTAGATTGCATGATGTTTAGTCCATATTTTTTATTTCAGCTGCAGTAAGCAAAAGGGTAATTTTTGTTTCAATTTGATGTGAAGAAGGCTTTCTTCTACATTGATGAACGGGTTACTTGGTGCAACCTCCTTGGTATGTTTCAAAATAGCTGTGTTGGTGGAAAAGAGACTTGTCTAGACATAAAAAAAATTGCTATAATATGGTTTGAGAAATTCGACAGATTCTTTATGTTGTTTAGATTTGTGCATAGTCACATACCATTTTGTAGATGTTCATATATGAGAGGTAGGAGTCAGTCATCTTATTTGTATATTTAAATGACATTTTATTATCGGGGAGTGAATTGCGGTATCTTTGATCTTAAGAACCATTTGAAGGCTAATTTCTAAACGAAAGACCTAGGGTAGCTGAAGTACTTCTAAGGAATTGAAATCACCAAGTGTAGGCCTGAAGTTATTTGGTCTCAAAGGATATGTATTTGTAATCTGTTAGTAGTGATTGAGTTGGTGCAAACTTGTTGAAATTCCTACAGAGAGTAAGTGTTACTTTCATGATGAGGGAATTCCTATAATTAGTGACAGAAGAGTTAATGGTTACTTGAAGAATTGATTTATGCTATGTAGCTAAACTTGATGTATACTCTTTAAATCACCATAGCAATCCATCATGGGATGATCTCTAGGCTTGAGATTGATCAACTTGATGTACAGGTCATACACCTTAAACAAGTTGGCGGCCTTGAGATTGAACAACTAGCACAAGTCATGCACGAAGCAATTTTCTCAAAAAAAAAAAAAAAAGTCATACACCATCAAGTTGCTTTCTTGATTATGTATATAGGCCAAGGTAGTACATATACTCCTTGTGGTCTCACAGTCCAAAATCTGATTTTCAATGGAGGAATTGGCATTGTTCAACGACCAGGTCATTGCTTGGTTGGTGGTAGGCCAAGGTAGTACATATACTCTTCAGCTTAGCAGTCATCAATAGGCTTGGTTGGGTTTCATTTCTTATGTACTTCAATTTACCCATTTAAAAAAAATGGACTTCAATTTACTTTTAACCTTCGGTTACACTCAAGCTGATTTTGGCCTCCTCAAGTAGTTTGGTTCCATCTAATAAGAGTTGTTTTAATTGTCTTGCCTTTTCAATGAGAATCACCTCCTTAGCAGAATTAGTGATCACCCTTATTTAGAGTCTAGTAAATTAGGGGATAAATCAGACATAGATCAAAATAGTACATCTCCTCACAATTCCTAAGACCAATTGATAGCGGTAAGTTCCACATTCACTTAAAAAAAACACGCATGCAAGGGAGTGCCCTAGGCCAAGATTGAAACTAGATCATTTTGAATCATCTGGATGAGAGTAGCATACACCAAATTTAGCGAAACTAGTGTTCTAGCTTCAACTTGAATTCTACCAGGCTAAGGATAGCAAAACCCTAATCCAATGAAACTAGTTTTAGGCAGTAGTAAAATCAATCTTGACCATATCAGGCGGAGAATGGAGGAACACACCAAAAGAGTAAGCTCAATGCTGATGTCTGAATAGTATATGGTGACACTGGCGCAGGAAATCAAGAATGAAACGAAAAAGCTTATTTTTGTGTGTTATTATATCACTCCTTTCCATTTTCAAAAAAAAAAATCACTCCTTTCCAAGGTGCAAAAATTGTGGGCCACAAACCACAAGTAGAAATTAACTTGGAAACTTATGCAGGATGGAGTCCAGAATGGACCCCATTTGATTCATTTAAGGATCCAAAAATGTTGGCGGGACCTCCTGAGAGGCAGTAAGAGGGCATACAGATTACTGCCCAGTAGTGGGCGTCATATATCTTAATGTAATGGGGGTAGGAAGTGAAATGGACTCATTTTTGGGCTGAGTTTTTGCTGCAGTGGAGGGAGTAATATGATTCAAGAGGAGGTTGAATATCTTGTTGGATATTATATTATGGACACCCTGCTCTGATCCCGTGTGGAAACTTGAAGGGAGAGGTAGATAGAAAATGTTGAGAGAGGAAAGGACTGTGGACTAGGTCAATAGAGTTAACTCCTAATCCTAATTACATTACGTAAGTGAAAAATATGCAGTTGGTGTTTATACGTATAACAGCTCATATCTCCCTCCATAGAACTCAAAATCAAATTAGAACAGAAATACAGTATCTTTATCACACCCCTCAATGAACTACACGCCCACACTTCTTTTGAAAATTATCATACACCCTCTGTGTTGTGGGTCGAGGAGGACGGAAACTTTAGCTTGCCTTCCCACACCATGTGGCCCAACCTCGAGGTACGTTAAGAGATTGGTAAGCGGAAACCCCGAGTAGTGAGCCTTACCCATAGAAATTAGAAGAAAAAATAAGGGAAAAGATGAAGATGGCACAAGCAATTGGGGAGGAAAAACTCTATTCTATAAAATAAGAAGGTTTACAAAAGATTACAAAAGAGAAGTCCTATGTTCCCTACACGAGCTCTGCTCTAACAAGTCTCTCCTATGCTTGAGTGTGCCTCTATTTATAGGCTAGAGTAACCCCCTACCTTTGGCAGATTCATCGGTCCTCTTTAATTTGGCCAAATTAAATCCATACACAAATTCCATGGAGTTAAATACAAACATACCCTTTGACTCATACGCACATAATTCATTTATGCTTAAGCATCTCCCTTGATTGCAGTGTGTCCTTTAGTGGAGAGACACCTCCAGCAGTCACATGTATGGCTGAACGTCCAAGTGGAGGCATGACTGTCTGGTGGCTCCACTCCCCTTTGTTGAAGGGGCATGACTATTGCTATCGACGGGAGTGTGTGCGTCTGTGCTGTGCGCAAGCAGAAGACCTGCTGTGCATGTGACACACATCGCACTGCAAGGATATGTGCTTA
This sequence comes from Aristolochia fimbriata, assembly GCA_019845555.1. Lineage (NCBI taxonomy): Eukaryota > Viridiplantae > Streptophyta > Magnoliopsida > Piperales > Aristolochiaceae > Aristolochia > Aristolochia fimbriata. Next base: position 12,241,100 of record CM034078.1, on the reverse strand, counting down.
TACACGCAGTGCTGTGAATGCAGCCCTGGCAGTGCTCAAGATGCTGCTTGGGGTTTCCACTAGTTGCTCCTTGTGCTCGTGCACTTGGAGTTGCAAGTGCTGCGCAGATCAGTTGCGCTGCATCCTTGGTTTCGCTCACATGTGTTAGTGCACTGGCTGAGTGCCTGCAGCACACGAGGGCAGTGAAGCATGCTATGCTGCGCAAGCAGGTGGCTGGTGGTGGTGTGAGCAGGAGTTCTACTATTACCTGCATTTGTGTTGCTTTGAACTGCTGGCATGCAAAGCCAGCACGGTGTAGCTTCCAACCACAGGATACCAGTATATATAATTTTAGCAAGTCGTTGAAGGGCAATGAACTATACAAATCTTTTTTTTTTTTTTTTTTTTTTCAAGCAGTGGATGCTTTATTGATAAAGACATCAAAATGCTAGGATATAGTGGAAAAAAGTTGTGGAGCAGCCAAGGCAAATTTAGTAGCAGAGCTTGCCGTGATTCAATACAAGCTTGATGAACACCATTCTTGGCTTGGGTGTCAGCTAGCGAGTTGGAAAATCTTGAGAATTTGGACTAAGCTATATGCTAGTCTAATGTGAGAATCAAGATTTCATTAAAGATTGGCTTGTGCTTCCTTTGGGGGTGGGAGGGGGGAGGATGAATTAGATGTCCACGCTCTGACTAATGTTAAATCCCTTTCATCAGTTAGGGTTCCACTGAAATGCTGCTTCAACAACTTGATGCCAGCTAACGTGGCCTTGTATTCACATTCACATGAGACAAGTGTTGTTTCCTGTGGTCTCCAATTCCAGCCGTGCAGTGATTCCCTTTGAGGACCTGTCGAAGTTGAGTTCTAGCCATCCCATTGAGGGAGGAGCTGTTTCACTATTACTGGCATCTTGTAAGATGAAAAGTGGATCACTACGCCCAGTGTTTTCAGATGATTTGAGCATGGGAAAGGAGGCATTTTGCTGAAATGGCATGCCCATGGCAGAATGCTATGGATTGTCCTTTCGATGTGCCTGCTAAAGAGGTGCTTTCTTCTCAAATGTTATGCTGTGCCTTTTTAGTTCTCAAGTGCTGAGCAAGTGCTGCAGTGGCTGCTTTCCAGAGGACCTTTTCACATCGAGGGAGAGGACAGAGAGAGCTGCTGGATAAGGAGGCTGATTCCTAGAGAAATGTACCATGTGAGAATCTTGCTGTGGGTTGCCGTCCAAAGAAATTCCTGGATCTTTGGAGCTGGGAGACGTCAAAGAATGATTACCTGGAGGATGATTCATGATAACCCCAATCCAGCTAGGTTCTGTGCTTATGTCTAGGTCAGTTTGTTATATTTTGGGGTTGGCTATGGTTCTGGCTCTAGTCTTGTTGTCTTCACTTTCTCTGCTGCCCACATTCAAACGTCTAGTAGCAAATGTTGTTGTGAGTAGTTCTTGTGGACTCATAAGTGGATCATTCTTAAACCAGTCCATATTTTGATAAAACTTTACCTATTAATTTTCATGTCAGGGTTCTCTAGTAACAGCAGTCAAAAGTGTTCTGAATTAGTTCAGAGGCATTATCTTAGCTTGTTTGTGGTCTTGAATGTAGTCCTATTCAAACTCGCCCCCTGATAGTGGGCTTAGGCACAATAAAGTGTTTTTTGAAGTCATTATCCTTGATATTCAACCAGAAATATCTGTAGTCAATGAGCAACTCTCTCCCAAAAGTTCCTGTTAGTTAGATATTCTAATGCTACATGTATATACTGATATATCAGTTGTATCTTATAACAATTTTCACGACTGTAACATTGTATTCTTTTTTACGGCAATAAAAGAAAACTATTTCCAAAAAAAAAACTTATAACAATTTCCTTAAAAGAAAATAAGGTAAAGTTGTGTTAATGTGTTTGTCGTTTTCGTTTCTTATGACGGATGTCATGTTGCGTTCTCTCTCTCTCTCTGTCAAATAAAAAAAGGATGTTATCATGTGGTTTATTTGAATAAGGGAAATGGTTTGTATTCTTGTTCTGATTAATGTCAAGTTACTGATCTGGGATCATATATTCTTGTAGTGCTTTCTGTAATCCTGCTGATGTTGAAGCATTCACAGAGGAGAAAAAGAAACTTCTGCTTGTGAAGCGTCAAGGTAAGGGTGCAGATTTTGTTCGTGCTGTTGATGAAATTATTGATAGCTATGAAAAGTGTAAGAAGCAGAGCAGAGAAGAGGAATGCGATTCTGCTAACGAAGATGCTGTATCCAACGTTTTAAGTTCTGAAGGTTCTAAATCAAAATCTTGGAGGAGCAGTCCAAAGCAAAGCCCTGCACAGGCAAAAAGTTCTCTATCAGAAACAATATGCACTTCCATAACTCGGAGTAATTCATGCAATGGTGGTGAAATTCATGAAGTTTCAGTGGAGATTGCAGGTTCATATGACAATGAAACATTGTCCGAAGACACCATCAAGAGTGCATGTGTGCTTAATCAACTCAAGCACACACCTGTGGTGGCTGTTAATTCTTCACGAAAGAGGTCAAGAGATGGAGAATCTCAAAGTTATTTTACACGGAGAAAGCAACAATCTGTGCGAAGGTCTAGGGGTTCATCATGTGATGACCGACATAGACAGAAAATATCTGAGGAACATGTAGCACCTGGTATACTTAGTGATGGCAGCTTGAGAAAAAATGGGTTTGTTAGGGAATCTCCTTCAAATAGTTCTGCTCCTGATTGCCATGATCTTGATTTACTTGTTTATTCTGCCACTGTTACTTCAAATGGTGGTGACTTTGGATCAGAGATGGTACCGGTAGAATCTGAGGCTGTTAGTAGTGAGGAAAAGGTTGCATTAAAGGCTGATTGCAAAGTTGGATCACATGGGATGGTTAGTCCACCTACAGAAAATGCTGATGAGTTGAGTGGACAGGTTGAGCATGTCTCATCAGCTGTAGTTCTTAAAAAGAAACGGAAGCAAAACAGGAAGCCGGCCATAAATGATACGTCTGCATGCTCTAGAACAGACAAGGAGGTGGGCACTGGGGTTCAGCCATTCAGTAATGCTGCAAGTCCTCGAAAGGCTGAAAATTCAGTGGTATTTTGTCATAAAGCTGATGGTGATGAGCATCTGCCACTAGTAAAGCGAGCTAGAGCTCGGATGGGAAAACCACCCTCGGAAGATAAGAAGCTTGATAGCATTGCTGAGAAGAAAATTAACAAGGAGGCTTCTGTACATGTTGATCCCCCTTCTGCAGATAGAATCTCGTTGATGCCTGTGGAAGCTGCAAATACTTCACCTACCAAGGTTGCCAGTCAATCTGTTGGAAACAGCAGACAAAGCTGTTCATTGCTTTCAAATGATAACAATTACCATTTAGATCATTCAGAAGATGCAGAAGCCGCTTTACCTCCTTCTAAACGTCTACATCGTGCTCTCAAAGCAATGTCTGCAAATGTGGCTGAAGGCGCTGATCATAGTGATGTCCCAAAAACCTCCGAAAAGCTTTCTAATGGCTGCACGATATCTACTGATAACAGCAATAATAGTTCCTTGGAGGTACAAAATATCCATGTGAAGAGAGTAAGTTCAAGTCATCAACCAGTGTCAGATGGACCTGTAAGTATTCATACCAAGATTGATAAAGAAGAAGGGGATACAGCTCCAGTGAAATTAGAGGTTGAGGAAGATATGTGTATGGCTGCTGCAGAACTTGAGACAAGCAATGGTCGTGAAGGTTCTCCGACCACTGTTTGTTTAGGTGATAATGGTGTAAAAAATATTGAACCTAATTCTTTGAAGAGCAATGAAAAACTTGGTTCTGTAAAAATTAGTGCATCAAATCAGGCTGCTTTGCTGGATGAAGAAAACAACAAAGATTTGGAATCAACTGAAGGGTGTTCTGATGTTAATCTTAAGGTGGAGAGTGAGTGTTCTAAAGAAGCATCAGATGGAGTACAGGGAAGCTTGGTGCCTCCTCTGCATAAGGATGAACCTTTTTCTGCTCATACAGCTCCGGCCTGTTCCCATGTTCATGCTTCTAATGATGCTGTTCCATCAATTCAAAATAATGGACCTGCGGAAGGCTTTGCTTCTGAAACTATGACGATATCGAGGTTTCCATCAGATGGTTCAAACAATCCGGACACGTAAGCTTTTGCTTCTAGGACCTTGAGTCTTTGTCACTTATATAGAATCTGAAACTTTTTAATTGTTAGTGCTTTTATTATCACAATGTTCTTTTGCAATGGGCACCTGAAAGCTGTTGTTTCTGCTTTTGAAGGCTTCAGCAAATGAAGGAAGGTACAGTAATTTCCAGGGACAGAGATGATTCTCAACATTCTACAGATAATGTTTTGATTGCTGCTGTTCAGGCTAGGGAAAATTGCTCTTGTTCTACTCTGGATGGTGGGTTAGATGATAAAGTTATCTCTGATGCTGAGACAATTGGATTTCAAACTCATTTTGTTGCTGCTTCTGAGCAAGTGTCAAGAAGTTCCATAAATCATGACAGAAGTCCATTTGCTGATCAACACCAAAAAAGTTCCTCGTGCAAGATAGATGGATTAAAACATGACCTGTTACATCTTAATCAGAAGAACGTGAATGAGCTTGTATTAAAATCTTTCGAAGATGTTATTGGGACACTTACACGGACAAAAGAGAGCATTGGACGAGCTACACGCCTAGCTATGGATTGTGCAAAACATGGTCTTGCTAGCGAGGTAGTTATAAGTTCCAAATGTTCATTGGTTTTGCACGTCTTTTTTTTGCTTTTAGATATTTGTCACTATGATACAATTTGTTGGCAACATTGTTTGGAATACTCATCTTAACCATTTGATGGTTATGATAATTAGTCAAATGGAATTTAATTTTGCTCAAAGATAATTGACCACACGTTTCTCTTGTTTTTTCTTATTTCTTTTAGTTCTGTTGCCTGGCATGATTATGGAAATGGTGGCATCAGCATATTGGAGTGTTAAGAAAACTTACTGAAACTAAAGTTTTATCAAGTTCAATGATTTTTTTTTTAAATTTGCTTTTATTTAAAGTAAGTTGACCATATTAGGTTATTTGTGGGGAAGATGATTATGATTTGCCTGTCATGTTGTATTAGCTATTAGCTGTGTACCAGTGACACAATTCTGATTCAACTATGCTCTTCTTGCCAATTTCTGTGGTTAGCTGCATGGCAAATGGATTACAATTATATTTCTATTACCTGTCACCTTGTTATTATGCTTGGACATCTATCCTATTCATCCCACTCAAGCCTTTTGAGCCAGCTTATAGTGAGTTGTATATCATTTGATACATCTTCTGTTGTTCTGTGTTTTTCACTTCAGGTGAAAATTAGTTTTCACATTGTCTTTTATCTATGTGAGCTAATGAATTTCTATTTCAGTTTTTAGCTACTTTCAGTATAAATTATACAGTTGGCTTCTTTTGTTTTCTATTTTAATTTTTCATTCTATTTATTTATTTATTTTCTCTGTAGGTGGTTGAGCTTCTTCTTCAAAACTTGGAAGGTGAATCAAGCTTATATCGACGGGTGGATTTGTTTTTCCTTGTTGATTCCATCACTCAGTGTTCACGGGGCCAGAGAGGTAATCTCAATGTAATTGTGTGAACTTGTGAAGTGTAATGACATATCTCTAAGACTAACATGTAAGGTGTTCAGGCATTGTGGGAGATACATATCTTTCAGCTGTACAAGCTGTGCTTCCACGTCTATTATCTGCTGCTGCTCCTCGTGGGAATGTGGCTCGTGAAAATCGTAGGCAGTGCCTAAAGGCAAGCAATTTAGCCATCATTTTTACTCTTCCTCTATTCATTAATTAAATAATTCTTTGTTTCATTTCACATCTTGTTGGTATTTATGTGCATTTATTTCTGTCATACAGGTCCTCAGACTGTGGCTCGAGAGGAAAACTCTTCCAGAGGGCATTGTTCGACATCACATTCGAGAGCTTGATTCTTACAGTGAGGCACCATGTAGTAGCAGTTACCCTCGGCGCCCTGCAAGATCTGAGCGTGCTATAAATGATCCTCTCAGAGAAATGGAGGATATGCTTGTCGACGAATATGGAAGGTAAGTGCACTTCTTTTCATCTCTCTATTATCATTTGCTATTATGTTCATGTCTCTTTATTGTGTTTTAATTGTTTTGTTCCAGCAACACTAGCTTTAACCTTCCTGGTTTCGTAATGCCTCGTATGGTTGAAGATGAGGATGAAGAATGTGGTACTGATGAAAATTGTTTTGAGGCTCTTACCCCTGAAAGGGATGTCAGACTTCCTGATAATGAACCAAGAACCTGCCCCACGGTCAATGCTGAAAAACATCGGCATATATTGGAAGATGTGGATGGCGAGCTTGAAATGGAGGATGTGGCCCCACCTTGTGACATGGAAATAGAGTCTGGATATCAATCAGTCGCTTTTGTTCCACCTCTGCCTGAGGAGATGCCCCCATCTCCTCCTCCACTACCAGCATCCCCTCCACCAGTAGCACCCCCTCTTCCTTCCACTCCCCCTCTGTCTCTACCCTCAACGCGTACATTAACTTCATCTACAGATACTGATATGTACAAAAGCACACATGTAAGTCACCTTACCTGGTTAAGTTCTGTTTCAAATTCTTTTATCATGAAATTAGAATGCAGCACTCATTCCTGTTCTTAGAATGGATAATTGTAGAACTCAGCTAAATAATTGGATGCACTGGGTTATTTTGATGCTTAGTTTTAGACAATGATGGTAGTCGAGGTTCAGGATATACCTGTCATCTTGGGTTTTTCAGATATTTTCTTTCTTGTCTTTGATGTGGTAGTTGTATACATTTTTCTTATGCGTCTCGGTATTCTCCCATATGATTATGCTTTCTAATCTGCTTTCAAAAGATTTCAATAAAAGCGAGGGGAGGAGGGGGGGGGAGGGACTGACTTATCGGCGGAAGAGATCTGATTCTTGTTAATATTTGACTCCAGTTGTTGGATCCAGTTTTTTCTAGTTACTCTTAAGGGCATGCAGACTTAAGAGGGCAAACTAGACTCCAACAAAACTGATGCCTTAATCTAAGACCATGCGAAAGCTGGGGGCCAGATTGATTGGGTGAAATTGGGAGGTGTTTTCTTAATTATTTTCCTTGCATTAGTGTATGCGAGATTATTCCCACTAATAGAGTACTAAACTGGTACTCATTTCAAATGTGAATTTCTTGTGAAAATAGATTTTGAAATATAACATTGGATTATTTCTGGTAAAAGAATGTTGATAAGAAAATGGTTTGTCTACCTAAAATGTAAAGATGATAAGAAAATGGTTTAAAAGTATTGTGAATGACTTCCCAACTATGTCTGAGATTAAATGAGAAAGTTATTGCAAATTCCGTTCTTTGTTTTGTAACAACTATTTGTTTCTTGTTGTTATGTTTTTTAATTGTCTTTTCAATGTTTTGTAGAGTATGCAGAATGACTTGTCAAAGCCATTGGATCTCCAAATGACCACCTCAAGTAGCAAATCTACTTCCATGAACTCCTCATCTCGTAGTGCTGCAGGATATAGAGATAGTCATGTACAGAATCGATCAGCTATTTCTTCATATACTTCTGGTTCTTATCGTAGCGTTCAGGATTCTCTTCCATCTGTGCAAACTGTGAATAATAGTATCCGGCAGTTTGGTTGTGAACCACCATCAAATAAGGTGTACCATCTTCAGCCACCTCGCCCCAGTGTCTCAAATCAGTTCTCATATGTTCATGCAGAGTCTCAACAGAGAACACATCCAAGGATGAACTCTTTGCCCTCCACTGAAAGATTTGGACGTGAAATGCGAGGGAAGAACTACTTAGGTCACCGAAGTAGAATATCTCAGCCTGAACATGAGATTGATAATAGATATAGACATGCTTCTCGTGTTGACTCTGGTAGAAATTCCATGCTTATTAACTCTTCAGAATGTTTTAGATGTTATTCATTTGACCGCAAGACGGTGTTCTCACTCTACACTGTGCAGGTCACCCTTATTCGGAGAAAGCAGGAGGTTCCTATGCTCCTTTCCATGGTCCACCATCCGAACCAGTAAGAGACCATAATTGGACTGTTCCTCGGAGGTCATTGCATTATCGGCATCCAGTACCTCCTTTGAGGCCCCCACATGGTTATCCAATTTCACGGAGCACTTATTCAGAAAAAATTCCACGTAATGCTCCTCCCCCTTTTTGTGCTCCAATTACTCTCTCATATGCACTGTCTCTCTCATAGACTCTCATATATGCTCTCACATACTCTCTCACATATTCTCACATATCTCTTGGATACTCTCTCTCATATCTCTCAGATACTCTCTCATATCTCTCAGATACTCTCTCTCATATCTCTCAGATACTCTCTCTCATATCTCTCAGATACTCTCTCACTCATATACTCTCTCACATACTCTTCTCTCTCATATATACTCTATACACTCTCATACACTCTCTACACTAATAAACTCTTCTCTCACATATACTCTCTCATATACTGTTCTCTCTCACATATACTCTCTCATATACTCTTCTCTCTCTTATATACTCTTCTCTACATATTTATAATATAATTTTCTCTAATCACATATACTCTTTATATTCATATAATATTCTCTCTCACATATACTCTCTAATCATATATATCTTTAATAATAATCTCTAATAACATATACTCTCTATATATATTTTCTCTAATCATATATACTCTCTCTCATATATCTTCTCTCTCATATATATCTTTCTAATATATATTCTCTCTCATAATATCTTTCTCATATATATTCTCTCTCATCATATTATCTCTAATCTCTTCTTATATAATATACTCTTCATATAATATATTTAATCTTTTATATATAAATTCTCATATTTTCTTCTTTTATACATATAATTATATTATTTTTCTCATATATATTTTAATAATATAAGTATATCTCTCATATATATTTTAATCTCTCATATAATATATATATATATATTTATCTATTAGAACTCTCATATCTCCCTAATAATAATATATATAAAATCGTATCATAGATCTCATATAAGGTAACCTCTCTAAGTATAATCTTCTAAAATCTATCTATATAATATATGAGGATCTCGTATGATCTCTAATCTTAATATCTATAATTGTATAATCATGATGAGTAATATAATCTCTTTATACGTGGCCAATAATATCTCTCTCAATATAGTCTAATATATTTCTCTCATATATCATGATTAATCTCTCTCTCTCATGTAATAATATATATATTGTAATATAAAGTACATCTCTTAATAATTATAATCTCTTATTAATCTAATATGTACTCTTATAATCATTAATATAATTTCTTTTAATAATATACTCTAATCATACGTTTTAATTAATATATAATACTCTCATAAATATATGGTAATAATATTTCATATATATATATGTAATATCTTTAATCATGTAAATAAATATTATATATATATACTATATAAATATAATCTCATGTATAATCTCATATTAATAATAATAATCCCTATAATAATATAATAATATATATATAAAATAATGGGTATATCTCTCATGTATAATAATATATACTCTCCTATCTCTCATATATACTCTCTCTCTCTTATCTCATACTCTCTCTCTCTCATGTACTCTCTCATATACTCTCTCTCTCATGTACTCTCTCATACACTCTCTCTCTCTCTCTCATGTACTCTCATATACTCTCCCTCCCTCTAGTTTACTGGCTCTAAACAACGTGCAGGAGCTTTGGGCCATGACCTTCCTAGGATCCCTATGTAAAAATCTTTATATAATTGCCATGTTTGCAGTTCTTTTCATAATTATTTGTTGCACCAGTTCTTTTCATAATTATTAGTTGCACCAGTTCATTTCATAATTATTTGTTGCACCAGTTCTTTTCATAATTATTAGTTGCATCAGTTCATTTCATAATTATTTGTTGCACCAGTTCTTTTCATAATTATTTGTTGCACCAGTTCTTTTCATAATTTTTTGTTGCACCAGTTCTTTTCATAATTATTTGTTGCACCAGTTCTTTTCATAATTATTTGTTGCACCAGTTCTTTTCATAATTATTTGTTGCACCAGTTATTTTCATGTTGTTCTATTTCTATGTGTGCATTCTCAAAGGAACTTGTGGTCCCAGTACTTGGGCCCAATGTTCTGATGTTGATTATGCAGTACATCTACAAAAGGAATTTGTTGCACCGGATGCTTAGCGGCATTGTTCTCCTCAAATTTCTGGACGGAGTTTGACGTTTTCACTCTGTTTTTGCAGCTCCAAACTACTGGAGACCGAGATAGTTGATCACCTGTTCCAGATCTTTGGTAATAGATCTTGTACAAACTTTTCCGTTTTAGAGTTTTTCTTTTCGGTTTATTCTCATGCACTTTGGTGCAATATAGGTGTGGCGATTGGCTTTGGGACCCGATGGCATCTCCAGTCCCGGGACATTCTTTTGGGCTCACTGCTTCCTTCCATGTAAACTATCCATTTTTTGGTGAATTATTTCACTCTTTCAGAGATTGTAGGCGCTGCCAGTCGGTGTATATAATGTACTGTATCATCAGTTCTGCAAACCGCAGATTAGGGGAGAAAGGAGAGATTATTCCAGCCATAGATTATATCATGTACCCACCAATCTTGTTATTATATAATTTAGTTCCTTGATGTTTAAAAGAACTGTTTTGTAGATTCCATAATCTTATAATCAAATCAAATTCTTGCAATACGAGTTTGGAGCCGGAGCCTTTTGATTCCGCAGGCCACAGAAGTGCGTTGCTGGAGTGGTGTGCTTTCTTGTCTTTGCTGTTGATTTCCGAATGTGCTTTGTATCTTAATTAAGTAAATAGTCTAGCACTGCCACTACCGGATTAAAAGTTCTGACTGAGATTTTTTAGGCGTTCACTGTATAGAGAACTCTCAAATTCTCTAAAGAGCCCGGATCCGCTGGCCAAAATGCAGCATGGTCAAAGCTAATCACGGGGTGCCATGTCACAAAATCACCTTTGCAGGGCTGATGAGGCGCCCTCGCTTTGGCCATGCTGCATTTTGGCCAGCCAGCGGATCCGGGTTCCGACATAACAGAAAATACGGATTTTAAGCCTTTACAAAGCGAGTTATTTCAAAATTTTAAGTGTTTTTGTTAGAATAATAAGATATTGTAGTTCACCGGTGTTTCACCATTATAGGTACAATTAAAGCATTTTTTTTGTCTTATTATTTTTGGAAATATTAAATGCTGACAAATTCTCGAGTATAATATTCATTGGTCCAACCCGGTAACCACGTTCGACCAAAGCCGGATATACCACCGGTTTGACGTCGACCCCGACTAACTCCGTGTGTAAAAGTAACAGAAGTATATTATAGGTTAGTCTTCCCCAAATCCCTTCTCTTCCTATTCAATAATCGAGCATTTTCAGGCCGCGTAATTCAGCCATCTTCTATGTTCTACGACTCCGTTTACAGGAAGTGGAGTTGGGACTCTTCAACAAGGAAGAGGCATCTGTGGGTGCGCCGCGCCTGGCCAACGTATTCCAGGACGGGTATACCGCGTACGGTACAAAGATCGGGCGAAAAGTTAGTACATCGATTCGAGTCGGCGTGGGGACAAAGAAGACCGCTGAAGAACGCCGGTGCCTAATTATAATTCTCCTACTCGATGATGACAGTTGGGGAGGGGAAACAATTGTCAATTGGTCCTTCAATGATCTGTCTCTTGATTTTCCGTACGCATGACGCCCTGTTTTGCAGCGGATAAGATAAATTGCTCTGGCTGAGGCCTGAGGGGGGGAAACAGGGGAGGAGAGAGGAGGTTATTCTTTTACCAGTCGGGATTATGGGTGGTGTCATTTCTTCCGAGACAGTGAAGGAGACATCTCTTCACGAATTCAGGGTGCAGGTGAGATCGAGCAGCTGACGTCTTTTTTTGTAATTCTTTCTTTATCCCCGTTTTGAAATGGTTTCTGGATTTTTTGGGTGTTGATATTGCTAAGATTGTCTGGGACTCTGCGTTTGATTCAGGATGCTACTGGAAAAGATGTTGATCTCGGTGTCTACAGGGGGAAGGTTCTGTTAGTTGTTAACGTCGCTTCCAAATGGTAGTTTATTTCTTCGTTTTAGTTCTCTTCAGCTCGCCTTTCGGGCTTTCTTTTTTTTTTTTTTTTTTTTTTTTAATAGTTATCTGATCTCGGCCTCTGGTTTTGCTTGTCTTGAAACAGTGGATTTACGGATAAAAACTACACAGAAATGACTGATCTTTACAACAGATACAGAGGCAAAGGTCTGCGTGCTTTCTTCTCTAATGTTATTCTCGAAAATATATTTCCTTTTTTAGTTTAGGAGCTACTTTTAAATGTTATCAGCTCGGAAAACTTCGTACTTTTGTCGGGTACATAATTAATTTATTGCTCTTGGGAGCGTAGATTGTGATTGTTTTTCTTGAGTTTAATTTTTTTAATAGACTGATACCTTCTGCTCATTGGGGTGGTTCAGTTATGCCACTCATCTAAAACCTTGCCTTGTATGGAGGAAGGCTTTAGTAACTTATGTGGCAATCTTTTCACTTATGTGGAACTATTAAACAGAAAGGCTGCTTTCTATAGATTCTGCGATTATGACCAGGAGTTTGTGGTTCCATCAGATTTCGAAATTTTGGCATTTCCATGCAATCAGTTCTTGCGGCAGGAGCCAGGGTCTAGTGAGAATGCTAAGGAGTTTGCATGTACGAGATACAAGGCTGAATATCCAATTTTCCAGAAGGTAAAACAGTCTAATGAACTTCTGAAAATGCTATTACTGGTGGCTTATGTTTTTCCCTTTCCTCCATTGACCTTGATAAGCTTGAACCTCTTATATGCTTTAGTATATATAAGCACTTAACAGTTTAGAACCTGCTTCACTTCCACCCCCTAGTTTCTAATTCTTTCAGGTCGGCTCAATTTGGTGTTATGTAGGATTGAGTACATTTCTTCTCGTTTCATTGGAAAGCTGGTTCATGTGGGTAGTGCTGTTTGTTTTAATTTTCCTTTAATTTGCACTTATATCTAAAAGAAGCTTGAAATTTGAGTTGATATAAAGAAGCAGCAGAAATAGAGAAAATCATGTTTTGTGTACAAAGAGTAAGACAAATTTACAACGTACAAAGCTTAAGAGAAATTACAACATATAAAAGATTAAGAGAAATGTCCAATATATAAAGATTAAGAGAAATGTACTACACATAAAGATTAAGAGAAATGTACTACGTATAAAGATTAAGAAAAATGTACACGGTCTACAGATAAATCTCTTATTTAACTTGCAGATTTTGACTATTCAATGTATCTCTGCTTGAGTATAAAGTGCCTGACAGGAGTCCTGTCTTTGTTACCTTATTCATGAAGGTGGCAGTTGAGGTTTTGGGTTCGATGGCCACATGGGAGGTTTCTGGAGTGAAGTCTTTGCTTGAAGTGTTGATGGTTTCTTGAGAGAGGTCATGGCTTCAAGCCTTGTTGGGCAATCAGCCGTAGAATGTTCAATTCCAGCAAAAAAAAAAAAAAAACCAGCTTTAAGATGTCTAGCAGATAATTATAATCATCTACAAGAGGGGCTTCTTGTTTCTAGAAGCATATGAAAAGAACAAAGTATGGCCTATCAAAATAAAAGATTTATGCTGAATCGAATAATGGCTTCTTTAAAGTGTTAGAATGATGGTCGTTCTCTCAATTTAGGATCTCAATTTTGAAAAGTACGAAAACTTATTAATTTTTTTTATTATCTGTCCTTAAGAGTAAGAAAGTTTGTAAGGAAATGTCGTTACTTTATCTAAAAATCTGTCATCTAGTGAAGTAAGATATTCCTCTTTTCGTAAAGGTATGGCCTTTATAACTTTTTGAAAATAAAATAAAAAAAGATATGGCCTTTATGCATAAAGGGGAGGTTTTATTACTTCTGATCTCTTATTCCTGATATAGGGGTAAGTTTCTGGTTCTTTCAGGCTATATAATTGTTCTCTTATTAATACAGCAGGAAGTCATTTATGAGTACCTAACTCCTTTACTGGTTTTATGCATAGAGATAGATGATTTCTTTCATCACATCTATCTGTCCAAATCAAGCTTGTTATCAGCATCACTATTGATACATGATATACGTAGCTTTGTTTACAGTTGCTTCTCATATAGGCATCCCCTAAATGGTAACTTCAAAACATTTTTCAGAGACACATGACTCATGGTAGAGTTTTAGTTTGCATCATCTTCTGGTTGTGTTCTTTGTATACTACTGTTTATCCTCTGGCATAATTGGCGAAAAAGCTGTACAAACTTCACATATTTAGTGCCATACTTCTTCTTCCATGCTTCATATGATGCAGAGCTGAATAATTATTATCCAACTGCCCTTTGGAATTAGGAGATGACCTACTATTTTCATGACCTGCTTTTATTTTCTTACATTTTTTTCTCATACATTTCAAGTAATTGCTTTTACGGTTTCTGTGTCTGTAAAGGTTCGTGTAAATGGTGCAAATGCAGCGCCAGTATACAAATTTCTAAAAACCAGCAAATCTTCTATATTTGGCTCTGGAATAAAGTGGAATTTCACCAAGTTTCTAGTTGACAAGGAAGGCAAAGTTATTTCACGTTACGGTCCAACCACCTCTCCTTTTCAAATTGAGGTGCAATTCTTTACTGTTCTTTCTTATTATCAGTATGAGGTCTCCAACTTGTTTTTCTTCTTCTAAGAAACTACACTTTGTATTGACAGAACGACATTAAGAAAGCTCTGGGGGATCGCAGCTGAAAGTGCTTAATCACCATGTCGTGTAGCTCGGGATACCTGAGTGAGATAAAAGTTGTAAAAGGTTGTGCTATTTCTTGTCTGCTTATTTATTTATTTGTTTGTATATGATTGATTACCCAGTGTTCTCACTAGCTTCGAGTTTTGAATTTATCCGAGTGATCCATTTTTATCGTTATTTGTTGAAGTCATCCGTTCAACTGCGAGAATTTATGGTTCTCTCTGGTTATGGGCATGTTAACCTGAACTGAAGATTTTCTTCATCTACTTTTTGTGTTGGGTATAATGAAATGTAGATTGCTTGACTAGTCTCATTCAAAGCTGACATTGCCTCCCTTTCTGAGTTTCATGTTCTGGAAGCATTCAGTTTGACTGATACCTGGGATCCTATTGAAATTCCCTACCTGCCGGATTCTCCTGCTGTATATGAATTCGGAAGGCACCTGGAGGGCTAGGGGAGGCGTTGACTGTGGAAACCTGTAATGGTTTTTGTTTCAGTTCCTGTAAATAGGTATGGGTTCGTTTTGAAACTAACTCCCGGAAGAGACTACTGGTAATATAAAATCAGCTGTGGCTGTTTGTGCAAAACAAAAGTCTGCATTAAACTATTGGATACTTAAAAAATCTGTGATGAATCTTCACCAAATGCTTGTCAAGAAGATGGCTACACTACACATCTCAAGTAGACTTGTCCCTACTTTATCAGTACAACTCCTCAAACACCATGTTTATTCGACATTATTGTTACTGGAAGCAGAGTCTATATGAGATCTCCACTATATCATTTTTTGAAGACTCTCATGTTGGGCGCCGGTCGTCATCTCTTCTAGTCTAAATGAGCGAGTAATGTGCTTTCACAAATATCCAATACACTATTAATCAAGCTTATCAATTCAGTCAACAAACACCAACTGATGAACACTACTGACACAGACTAGGGGGGGTATCCAAATGAAACAAATGGTACCTACTGAGGAGGTACATTTGTACGTTGGTTGTGTGTCGGTGTGTTTGCGTAATAATATTAATTGTATGTAATCTCCTTCGAATTTCCTAGTAAGATTTTTATGTAACCTTGTCTGATTAGTTTGAGTCAGTTGATGTAACCAAGTATCGTTTCAAAAACCCAAGTTTAATTATAAAAAAAAAATAAAAAGAAAATCTTAGGTTAAAGGAAAATTCATGAAGGTCAGTTAAACAAGGAGGGGGATGGTAAAAATGTTAATTAGATGGTCCAGCTTCACGTGCAGGATAAGAAGAGTTGCATGGATTCGATACGGAGGATGAGACGATCGAGTATCAATCAATCTATCAATCTATCTATCTATCTATCCATCTATCTATCTATCTATCTATCTATCTATCTATCTATCTATCTATATATATGTAGCCCCCCTAAGATATGGAAGAAAGCAAGCTGAAAGAAACGCGTGAAAGAGATGAGCTTTGCGTGGTGGAGGTTTAATATTAATGGAGATCATATATATATATATATATATATATTAATAATGGAGATATATGGGCGTGTCCCCATGATGCCGACAAACCCCTCTTTTTATCTCTTAATCTTCCGAAACCCACTTCCGGCCCCACACGCCCCCCCGACTCCCATCCCACCACTCATCTGTCTCATCCCATGTGGGACCCGCACACGGCACAACTCGGACAACACCTCCGCCTCCTCCTCCTCCCGAGTAGGAACCGAGTTGGAAGTATGTAGCTGACTCTCCCGGGTCTTGCCATGCATTCGCCACCTTTTATTTCATTCAACAAATGCACCACTAGTGACTGGTGAATACTGATGTTACTTTCTTCTACTGTTGGAGATAAGGTTGCATGGGCCGAGGGCGGGTCCCGGCGGGCGCTGCCGGTCCCGGGGACGACACTCCCCGTGATTCACCACGTGCTCGGGGGGCTCCGGCGTCGTGTAAGAAAGGTAGCCCCGAGTCCAGGTGTCGATCGACGAACACCAGGAGATGTGGGAAGAATGTCCAGTGCATGTCTCTTCAAAGGCCTTGTCGCCTCGTCCTGCGGCGGGAAGTGCCCCCTCCGTCCCCACCGACACATGGAGATAAGGTTGGGCGTCTCAGTCAGTCTTGTCGTCTGAGGCAGCTGCAAGCTAGCTCTCCTCTTCCGCGATGGATGAATCGAGTACTAAGTGGGCCATGGGACAATGATGAGTGGCAGGCAGAGGCAGTGGAGGTAGCTAGCTACCTGGCCGGACTTGTTACTCGCCGGAGGTATATATTCAACCCGGCCGTATCCCAGGCGGTACGTGGTTGTTGAAGTGTCTCCAGTCTTTCAATTCCCATCTTATAAGGTATAAAATCCGGCCGTCCGGAGGGGTTTAATTAGTACTGAAAAATGGGGCAGCAGAGATATGGGAAGTGGAGGAGGGCGGTGAGGCAGCAGAGAGGGAAGTTCTACATTATCAAGCTCTGCGTTTCGATGCTCCTCTGTTCCAGAGAAGAAGAGTAACACTAGCTATATATATACCTGATAATTATATATATAGGACTCAATAAAGAAGTGGCTAGAGCGCCTACAGCAGCAGCAGCAGCGGCGGCGGCAGAAGAAGAAGAAGAAGAAGAAGAAGAAGAAGAAGAAAAAAGATGATGATGAGATACATATATATATATATGGGGGACATTTATTTATTAATTTGTGCATGCATGGATTTATTTACTACTACTGCAGTGCTGCTACTAGTGTAATATTACACTGAACTGCAAGTGGCCGTTTTAATTAATTTTGTCCGGGTTTCATCTCCTGTGTTAATTTGTCTATTAATTTGTCTAAGGAGGTTTGCATATATATATGGTTCTCAATTACCAAAACACATGCACTACTCATCAGTACCCACATTTGTAATATCGTATACATACCTTGTTCACAAGTCTACTCGTTAGTGGCAGCTGGGTCCTATTATTACTCAGTTCAATTGTCAGGTTGCAATCCATATAAATATACTACAATATGGTACGCGTTACTTACTACTCACTAATTACAGTGATATATATATATATATATATATATATAATATGAAATTAATATTTCTCATCGTGTCCTATGTTAATTTCTTATGCCGGGCTTCAGGTTAATTATAGATCATGTATTAATTACAAATTAAGCCTCTTACTCGTTTGATAAACAATAATTATTTTTACTCCTTTAATCTATGTGAACTAATGATCTCTAAGAGTTTAATTGGAATGACATTTCCTGGC
Organism: Aristolochia fimbriata; assembly: GCA_019845555.1. Lineage (NCBI taxonomy): Eukaryota > Viridiplantae > Streptophyta > Magnoliopsida > Piperales > Aristolochiaceae > Aristolochia > Aristolochia fimbriata. Next base: position 12,223,075 of record CM034078.1, on the reverse strand, counting down.
TAAATATTCATTCCTGGGTTTACATCTCTGAAACCCAGCACCGGCTTTAACATCATAATTATGATCCCTTCTTTCTTTCTCTCCGTATTGACAAAAGAAACGGAAAGCAGTTGATGGACGTGGGTGACAAAAAAAAATCTGCAAATCGGAGTGATTAGTTGCTGCTTTGGCGCCATTCGTGATCTTCCTCTGTTTTGCCAGCTGGGTTAAACGGGAGAGAAGAAGATAAGGTGCACCCACCCACCTCACTACTTTTTCTTTTTCCTCCTCTTCTTCTTCTTCGTCAAGTACCATATATAACTTAATTAGATAAAAGCTCTCAAAATCGAAATCCAAGTCTGTGAACGAACACTACCCGCATTCATATTTTATAAAAGAACCCAAAATCTGAGGAGAAGGCCGTAGAGGGAGGCAGAAAGCAGCTGATATTTCAATCTCGATCCGGGGATACTCTCATTAATTTATGCCCCGCCCTGTGAACAGTCCAACCGACAAAGTAGATGATTGAGCTTCAGTTCAACAGAAGTTCGATCGATCGGGAACCCCTGCATGGATCTGTGGCGAAAGATCACGAATTGTGGATGGCAGCTCACTAGCTAGTACTGCTAGTGATGGATCGGAAGTTGCCCCCCTCGATCGATCCCCCCATATATCTGTGCCAATCCCAGCCATCCCATCGACCCTACAGTGACCGTGAACAAGATATGCTTATATTAATAATACTCCGGAGAGGACTCAGGAGTATGATTGCACGGAGGGAGGGAGACAGGAGAGACCCACGAAAGAGGATGAAGTCGATCGATAAGCTTCCTTTTCAACTGGGTTGGCATGCCCCCGAATGCAACCCACTTCAGTGGGTCAAGCAACAAGCTTCTTCCTCTTCTTTAATCTTTACTTCTTTACAACACACGACGAATGCATCTGCTGGGACCCAAATCTATCTATTATTGTTCATTTCTTCTTTCTGCATCCATCTCTCGTTATATATGGACCATTCAAATACCGGCCGTATCTTAATCTCCTCTTTTCCTCCTCCTCCTCTCTTTTCTATAAATAGCTAATCCTGTCTACCCTTTTAATTCGCTGCACTCTGCTACTCCTTCCTGTTCCTCTGTAACATCCCTGTTCTCCGAGATGATCAGTACTTAAACTTCTGGGTCTAATTCTGCTCCATCTCTTTTCCTGTCTGAAACTGGGTTTTGCTCCTGAGTCCTTTTCCTAAACTGGGTTGGTTGTTCTTCTCTTACTTATCTCTCCCTGCCTGAGAATATTCAGATGGGTGCTGGGCAGTCTTCTTTCTCGAACAGGGGCGGGAAGTTTCGTTCCTGGCAGAGGTGTTCGAGACACATGAGAGAACAGAAGGCGAGGTTGTATATCATATGGAGGTGTACTGTGCTGCTGCTCTGTTGGCATGACTGAGGAAGAGTTGAAGGTAGATTATGGCGATTGAGGATCGAATTAAGAGGACTTGGAGGAAGAATTTCTTTATTATTCATATATGTATGTATGGTGGTTCTATATATACATATATATAGTGAAAGAAATACTGAAACTTAACACATTACTTTTGAGAGTTTTGACAGACAGAGGGTTGAGTTAGGGAGAGGAGAGCTCATAGCTTCACCCGGCGACGGAAGAAGCCTCGTCGCCGGCGGACACTGGAAATTTATAAACTTGTATGTGTACATTATTACTATATAGTCTATATTGTGGATGACGATTAGACCATTCGAGAAGTCTGATTGATCTCTGTAAACCTTTTTTCTCTTTCTTGTCGTTCAATTCAAACAGAAAGGATTTGACAAGTCTCATATCTCTCTCTCTCTCTCTCTCTCTCTCTCTCTCTCTCTCTCTCTCTCTCTCTCTCTCTCTGTAAACTTTATTTTATCTTTCAATCAAGTTTCAACGTTTTGATCTGAAGTTCTGAACATCTTGGATTTGACGTACTCAGTTCTTACTTAGTGGTCGGCCATTAAATTTTCTTCCATTAATTCTGCTCTGCCTGTAAACAGTCAACCATTAAATTTTCTTCCATGAGAATGAGATCCTCTACAGTCTACAGTCTACAAAAAGTTGTAAAAGGCAAAAACAGTGACACCCAATTTGATTCGGATTGGACAGGGGAGGGTGGAATGAGGATAGAGGGTTGTGTCGGGCCGTCGTGTCTGCGATCTGCCAGCCCTTTCTCCGAACTTTCGTGGGTCTTTTTGGTTTAATCAATTCAGAAAAACGAAACCCTTTTCGTTTTTTTCTGGTGCCGGGTTACAAATTAAATTCCCCGTTCGGTACGGTAGGCGCAGACACATCCATGTCCGTACGGTAAGTACCTCGAACTCGGAACGGAGGAAGGAGCCAAGGACGGATTCTTTAATTCTTTCGTAGAAGATTCCGTATTAGGCCTTTGACAATGCTTGCAAAAATCACTAGTGGAAGACCATGGATACAACCCGATTGAGTACGCCTACACGCAAAGTTTGGCGTAGAATGTGCAAATTCCAGTACATTCATGCTGAACGAATATATGCCTTGTAGTCTATTACAAGAGTGAAAAGATATGAAATAATTAAGCAGAAAGGTTTCTATAGCACTAGAAAAATTTACGTTCATGCAAAAGGGGCATTAAGTATAACCTTATACCAACTGCTTGAAGGTAGCACAGCTGATTTAATCGTGAAAAGAACAAACAGTCTCAACCCTCTTAAAATTTCCGCAATGTAGCACCAAAGAACTAGCAGAAGAATCCATATTTAGATGACAGAATGGATGTGATTGAAAGCAGCTAGACACTAAAACGTACCTATACAACTATAGCATAAGCTCCTCAAGCTGAAATCCCGTTGCCAGAAACCACATTCCACTGGTTCAACTTATATATTCCACAACAGATCCCACTCTTCCTCTATGGAAGTACTTCTCTTTCCTCCATCCATGTCTCTTTTACTACTGTCTGATCCAACCGAAGGCTCACTACTTAAAAGATCTATATTGCTTTTCGCCACACTTTCAGATGACTTGGACAACTCAGGTGCTCGATCTGGAGACATGCTCCTAAAAGATTTGTATGATGAAGTCAAGGCACCACCTATTTGGCTCATTGATAGGCCTCTGCCGATGGGTAAACGACTTTCAACTCTTTCCTTGAGCATCTTAACATCCTCGCATATGACAGCTATTTCTCCCCTGCAAACCCATAACAAGAAAAATTGTTACCTCTTTGTTTTTTGAAACAGAATTACCTCTTTGTTTTGACCAGTACACTTCAAGTGAAAAGAAAGTGGAGAAAACTCACTGCAACATATCAACAACACGACCTCGATCAACCAAAAAATCTTGCAACTGCAGCACAATACCAAGTTTGTCAGAGGTGATTATTGAAGCTTGATACATCTGACATTCCTCAAAAAACTTCTTATTGTTTCAGTTGGTACGATAAAGTCAGTACCTTAGCATTTTCCTCAGCTTCTTCCTGTATCCGGTTTGATTCTTGAACCACCATATCCATTAAGTGTTCTTGCTCGGTAAGAGCTTGGCGAGCAGACTCTTCTTTCTGCAATTTCTCTTGTTCTGCCATTGCTTTTAATGCTTCTGCCTCAGCTAATCTTGCTTTTAAATTTTCACGAATCTGGATTTCATAAAATAAAACCAAAAATCCAGGAGTTATATTTTTTATGAGTATAGGATGGTAAGCTAAATTGATTCTGAAAAATGTCAATGTAGTTTATATGCAGCCGACTGAAAGAAAAACATCCATAATAAAAATTTCCACAAAAATGGATTATTCTTCAGCATGCAGTATACAGAATATGTTGGTGGATGATTCTGTACATCTTACAAAATTTCTAGACAAAAAAAACATACAGATCAACCATTTAAGAGCACCCATACAGGCCCATCACTTTCATACTTAGTCCTTGTGACATATTTCCATATAAGAATAGCAGGCTTACTAAATGATATGTTTTACACTCAATACTTTCTCTACCGACCATAATAAATTTGGCTCACCTTAATCTCTCAAAACTAAAAGTGTACTGCACAACAAAGCAATTGGAAATACAATAAACTTGAGTTCTTTTTCACAATTTGATTACACACCATCTTTGTCTTTCTCCAAAGAATTGAAAAAAAAAAACACTACTCTTATGAAAGTAGTTCAATGAAAATGTCAATTGATGAAAAAGATCCGTTCTTTCAATTTTATAATAATCAATAGGAAAAAACAATCCACACCCCCATCTAATTCTCAGATCAGATTAACATTCTACAACCAATTCAGCATACTGAGGGAAGAGTTCTGAATCCAACAACTGGAAGCTGAAATGTAGAATTTTCTACCTCATAGACAATCAAAAGAGATTTCTCCCTTTTATCTGACAAGTTGAGCAAACGAGACTGAAGTTCTCTTGCTTCTGTAGCTAAGATGGATTTTTCTCCAGACACTTCACCGGCATGCTGCACAAACAAGTGCAACATCAAGTAATCTTTCTTCGCTACAAATTCAGACAAAATATAAAGATCAACTGAAAAACAAACCATATCATTTGCTAGTTTAGCACGTTGCAGCATCTCTTTAAGTTCATCAACCTTCGCAAAAATGTCAAGACCAACCTTAGAAGCTTCAACCTTGGCTTCATTAGCAGCTTTCTCTTGAAACTCTACTTCCCTAGCCATGTCCATCAGTACCTCAATTTCAGAAGACAAGTTTTTCTGCAACAACCATCAAATAACAAAAATTAGAGAACTCACATAACTGAAACAAAAAAAAACTCCAGTCAAATATGAAGGTGACTCACTTTGTACTCTTTAGCTTCAGTGATGAACTCTTCAAGCAAATCAACACTGATTATTTGACTAGAAGAACTAGTAGTGAGACTTTCATTGTCAACTTGAACCATTTCTGCATCAAATATTGACTCCTCAGTATCCTCTTTCCAACCTTTGGACCTCGGCTTTTCACAATTATTAACAGCACCACTATGAATTGTTTCCACAGAAGTGCATGGCTCAGAAATCATGACTGTTTCCTCAACTGGCGACTGAATTTGTTGAACAGCAGGTGGCAGACTTTCCTCAATTGGTGAGTCCAAAGGTCGACTTCCAGAAGATAAAGCATCGGGATCTTTTTCATCATCAACTGTTTGTTCATGAAAATATGGCCCATCTGTAACAAACCCAGCATTTCGATTCATTTCAAAAGAAACAATCTCCTCATTTCCAGATTTTACACACAATTGGTCCACATGAAGCCCTCCATGAGCACATGAAACTGAACTGATTTTGGACTCCACATCTCTTCCTGCACCAGGAGACAGACTTCTCTCAACTGAGGAGTCCAAATGTTGATTTCCCGAAAATGAAGCATCAGCATCTTTCTCATCATGAACTATTTGTTCATGAAAATATAGTCCACCAGTAACAACTGAATGTTCATCTATTTTAGAGCCTCCACTTGCATCCTTGCAGGACCCATCATTTCGATGCTTTTCTAAAGAAACAACCTCTTCATTTCCAGGATTTCCACACAACCCGTCCTCACGAAGACTTCCACGAGCACATGAAATTGAACTGATTTTGAACTCCACATGACTTCCTGCAAGGGCAGTAGACTGTGAACTAGTTTCTCCATTTTCGCACCTTAGCTCTAGGGATGGATCCAAACATTCTTTCGTAGGTAGCACGGAATGATCCAGTGGTAGGTCTGCATGTGTCTTGGTAGGTGGCACAGAATGATCCAGTGGTGGATCTGCATGTGTCTCGGTGGGTGCAACAGAATGATCGAGTGATCGGTCTAACCTCTCCAATCCAACTGAACAACCAAAACCATTCTCTCATCAGTTAAAAAGCAAGAATAAAAACAACCGCCTTTAAAAGAGTCGCGACCAACTTCCTGACTACCAGGTCTGGAATCTGCTCCCTTCTGTGGCTTATTCATACCTGGGAGTACCTCAGAAAGAATGAACTCTGCTGCTGCATCAGCATCTTCACTATGCTCAAACGCAACCGCCTTTAGTATACGAAAATCAACCTGGAAGAGTTGAGTAAGCAATTATACCTTTTTTTTTTTTTTTGTGAAATACTGTACTTGCATGAAAGACCCTCCCTCCATCCCCCCAGGGAGCTTGAACCCAAGAGATCCCACAACAAAGCCCCTCATGTGGCCACTAACGGGGCTTAATGCAAAGATAACTCAATGTCTAAGAGGAATTTAAAATAACTGACACCAAATTCTGGGAAAGAAAAATCTCAGATTTTATTTTATCATCTTACACATGTTAAGAGAATTTAAGAGAATCCAAAGTTCCACACTTTTACAGTGACAATAAATTCCTACTCAAAGCACAAATTACATAGAGAGTAGGACTTCAGAGTCTCTCCTAATTTTTAAGTAGAACATGATGGCTAAACCAACTGAAATTCCACTAACACCAAAAAAGTAAAATTTCAGAAACATCGATGTCCTAGACACTAAAATCACTATGAACTAACCCCCCAAAAGATAATGCTTGATTTCAGTAAGCAATAATACCTTTAAGAGAAAAAATTAGATGGTTATACCTTATAGAAAAAGATCAGATAATTATGGTTTAGAAAAAATAAAAAAAAAAAAAAGTCTAAAAGCTTTTAATTTTTATCTTTTTTAAACTTTGTAGCAAGATAGAATGCAAGTCTTTTACTACCACATACTACTTTTTTGGGTCCAATAAGATGCCTTAAAGATGTAAGGAAAAGGGTGCACTCCTAGAGCAACTCATAAGCCTTCATATTTGTCTACTGCATGTCATAATCCTTCTCAACATAATTTCCCCTATTTTTATGGAATGAGTGCACCAGATAAACATTCTCATCTAAACCGGTTAATTGAAACTCAGGTTTAACACTTGCATGAGGTTAATGCAAAGAGAAATCAATGTCTAAGAGGACTTTAAAGTAACTGAAAATAAATCTTGGGTAAGTAAAGTCCCTGATTTTCTTTTACCATGTTAGGCATGGTAAGAGAATTTAAGAGAATTCAAAGGTGCATCCTAAAACAAGTGACAATATATTCCCACTCAAAGCACCAAATTACATAGAGAGTGAGACTTTAGAGTTTGTCCTAATTTTAATGAGAACCTGATGTCTTAACTGATTGAGAAACCACACACACACACACAAAATAAAAAATAATAAAAAAAAAATCACAGACGTTGTTGCATTGATGCCCTTGATACTGAAGTCACAGTGCACTAATACGCAGATAAGTAAAATCCTAGCTTCCTTCTGCAGAATTCCAGATAAGCAATGAGGCAAATCCCATTCGAGAATACAAACTTAAAACAATCAGCTAACCACAACATGGACATAAACTGGTAACCAATAACCTTGTGCTGTGATGCTCTAAAATTATCTTCTAGATAGTTTCACTTTTTTATATCATCCAATGAGTACTATAATGCAGAATGACGACAGGATAGGATGAGCCAAAACCAGCAGTTAACTATGCCACTAAGGAAAAAAGAAATCCAGAATCAGAATCTTTGGATAGTTTTTCTTCTAATAATTGAAGCCAAAGACCCAGTAGCAGTCTAGATAAATTCCTTAATTTTATAACACCACAACGATACTTAACTGATCACAACAAAGAGAAAGCAGCCACTGAAGTTATATGTTTTGTTGTTCTAAACACTGGTAATCAAAGATGCACCACATACCAGTGTCACAAGGACCTATGTTAAGAAAGTACATATTGGGGCTGCTGAGACTACGATGAACAGTACTCAGTGATAGTGTACATCCATTAAATTATATGCTAGACAAGCAATGACAGTGTTCTCACTACAATCTTGTCAGTAACCAGCAGGTGTCAAAGCCTCTCTGGTTTTATGATGGAGAAAACAAAGAAATTTTGTTCAGGAATCTAAGGCAGCTTTGCCATTTTGAAGCTACACATTGAGTAAGTTACCATGAAACAAGATAATAAGATCATATGAAAATGGATGTCAACCAGAACGACAAATTCAACAACAAATATAGATTATCCTTCTGACGTACAAGTTAACAAAAAATCCTAGAATCATATGTGACTTGTTTCAGTACATAGTCAGGGATGAAAAAGTAAAAACAATTATGAGTTAGAAACGAGCTTTGCCAGTTAGGAGTTCAGGTAAAGATACTCCCAGACAAGAAATTGTCTCATGAAGTCAACATAGGCTGAGGTACAATCTGAATTATCACAGAATTTTGAAAATGCGACTTGCAGTCATCCTTCGGAAAATTTCCTAAGTGTACATGTCACTCGGTGTTTGCGTGGTGAGGTTTGTTCTCCTTTACAAGGAGGGTCATCCCCCAAAGAAAACATTTGGAAGGGACTATTTGTTATTTCCTACTCATACACAAAACCAGGAGGCAAAACAGAAAAAAAAGGGCTACAAAAAGATGAGCAACTCGTGACTAGAATACCTTATCAACCAGTAAAAATGTAATCTAAAAGAATTGCAAAAGTAAATTGCATAGAGCCATCAAATAAAAACCCTGATACCTGAGGAAAGACCTCCCGCAGGAATGAAAATACAGAACTATATCCCATTGGAACTGACAAACCTGCCATCAAAAGGGAAATAATGCATCAAAATTTGGCACGTAAAGAAAAACTTCAGCACATGCTGTTTAAAATAACAACCAAAACAAAAACAACTAGAAGTATTTTGAAGTAAGTATTTTGAAGAAAAAGGAATATCATTGCGAGTTCCTAATTCAACTTCGACGCTGAATTCTTCCACACGTTCAAGAAAATCATCGTTTAGATTAACATTCAGATATCATCGATAACACAAATCCCACCACTTCAAATAAGCAAACACTACGATCGTTGAAGAGAATACGTTGCCGATGCCGGAATTTATAGCTTAAAACACAAAAGGAACGACGGGACAATCAGAATTCGTTACCAAAAAACGTACTTTCAGAGGCAAAAGCTGGATATCTCTTTAAGAAGACCGCGACTGCACCTTTCTGTAGAGCTCCGAGAAGAGCAAACGTCTTGTGGAGGCGGCAGCTAGAGATTTAATGAAGAATTTAGGCAGAGGAAGCGTCGCGACGAAGTAAATGGAAGCAGGAGGCGGAGATCGATATCGTACGAGTTTATTAATTTAGATGTCATTTTCATCCCATATATATGGGCTAAAAGGGTATCAAAATCAATTACTTTTCATATAGGGACAAATCTGGCAATGCGCACTTTTTGCTCTTTCATCCATGAAGGAGGCCCGAAGGGCCGTAGTCACGTAGGCAATATTTTATATTTCATGGCCAGGGAAGCGTTTTGCTCTTTTAATAGTAATACACGCGAGTAATCGTGTGAATTTCTAGAATGGCCGTCAATCTTTAGATTCTTTACAGTTTTACATCTTAAAAATAAGAATTTTCAGAACTTAATTCATCAAAATTTGAAATTTTGGCTGGTCGACCTGAGCTGGTCTCCTAGAAAAGTGACCAGAACAGGGTCTCTCAACCTTTCCATCATTATCCGTTCTTTCAACTTTATATTTAAAAGAGGTTTCAAGATTTTACGGAATTTAGTTATTTTCAATAATCTATAAATAAATAAATAAAAAGGTTTTTATGTACACCTGTATAGTTCTAAGCAGAGATGACAAAAACTGATTAGCCCCGCATCCGCTGTGAATAAGACTCTATTTAGTGGTACGCACAGCCAATAGGGGGTAGGCGGAAAGCGATGCTAGACTCAAAGCATGGCTAAATTGCACAGCTTTTCGACCGGGAGGTTTGTCTTGTTAAATCATTACACGCCTGTTGTCTAATTTCAAGGCGAGTTGTCTAATTTTACATTTCCAACATGGTAGATGCTTCAGTATCATATATCAGAGAAGACGATCTTGCGAGCTTTGGCATTGGCACCTAGGTTAATGGGAAATTTAAAGTGATTAGGAGATTGACCCTTATCGTTGGGCCAAGGTGCTTTATCAATTTGGAAATGTAAGATATAACACATTAAGGTTTGGACCCTCGACATATCATATCAATGGCTCCCAAAAAAAAAATTAATTAGGATTAACCTCTGATGATGGACAGTGTAGACATGGGATCGTATTGATTGAAGACGAAAATCTATTGTTTTCAGTAAGAGAAAAGGGAGTAGAATTTATACAGAAAATATATCAAACTGTTACTCAGAAATAACCCAAGATCATCTCCACCTTGAAGAGTTTTCTTTGAAAGTACTTATATCAAGTCAACCTTCTGAAATGTATGAAATAATTATGAAAACCAAACGTGAAAATTGCCACTTATAAATCCATCGTTGCCAAAATAGGAAGTCATGGATAGCTGTCGCCAAAATACCAAATCATAGATCCCAAATTTCCAAGAAGAAAATACCCTTATTTTATCAACCGGAATCGACAAAAATACACGTTAAAAAGAAAAGAATAATAATCAAATAATTTCAATAAACAATCATATAACTCAGACTAACTCTAGATTCTATTATAATTGGAAAAAGGAGCCTCCTTAATACACTAATTCAAAACACCCCCCAAAGAAATGTTCTTTTCTTAGCTGGCTTTTCCCCCAAAGAAATGGTCGCTTGACAATGTGTATATGGGTAACTCGATTCACTAAATCATATCTTTTACAATCATAGAGTTTCTCTCTGAACCACCGGATTCACCACGTTTGCTGGAGACTAGATATACCCTTCATTTACAATATACAGAACAGAAAGGGAGACGTTCTTTTCAACCTTATCATCTCTTGGTACCAACAAGAGGTTCTCCGGGGTTGAATTGATTCCTGACAGAACTACTGTCATCCTCGGAAGATTTCTTAGGAGTATTTGCGGGTCGAGTCTGAGCTCCCTAAATAAAAGCCAAAAAGTATATCAGATACTTTCAAAATAATTTTGATATTGGGACCTCACAAAAATGGACAGCATTCCTAGTGAAGACAATTTTGATTTATGTGGATTTGTTGCTTGCTAAAGAACATGATGAAACAACGAATTCAATGGAATGTCTGGAAAATATTAATTCAAGAGAATTACATAAATACATGAAACGCAAACATGAACATACCATTGCTTTTTGACCAGTTAACCTCCGTATTGATGGAGCCCTTGCCATAGAAGAGGCAGCCGCAGCTGCAGCAACTCGTATCCTACAAGAATGACAGCATCTTATCATCAATGTCTCCATCTCTTATAATCATAGATGCTATTTTCTAATGTGAGTAATAAATGGCGTACTCCAGTCCTCCCAAGAAGGAACAAGTGCCCTTTGCATAGAGGAATTAAATGTGAAGTTGCTATTACAAAAATGTCATAATAACTTAGCGTATCATTTACCTCTTGTGAACATCAACGTATTCATCTGTCTCATCTACAATCTCTTCCTGCATTCATGAAACATAACTTCACCAAGTAAGTGATCAAGTAGAAAACTGATAAACTAATCAGTCAAGTAGCCCTTCACATCCACACCCTCTTACTTGTAGGAGCTCTTCAAAGACATCCTCCAAGGTAATAATACCAATGACTTCCCCATCTTCAACATCCTCTGTCAAACGTGACACCAACCCAGTTGCAGAATTATTCTGAGGAATGGAGTTTGGGCTGTTCCCATTAACTTGCTTTATTGTTCCCTTCTCAATATCTGAATTGAAGGAATCCGACTTTTCCTCAAGAAGGAAAGGAGTAGTCAAGGTTGAGTCCCCTACTTTGACTTTGATGTCCTCAGATTTTTGTCCATCACCAGCGGCTTGAGAGTACTTGCTTTTCCCCTTAGATTTAACCACAGCTGCCATATGGCTGCTTCCCTTTTGAAATTCATTCAATATGTCATAAAGTGGCATATCTGCTGGAACCCTGATAAGATTACAAAAAGTGAGGACAAATGCCCAAAACTTTTGGAAAAATTAAGTGATGGTCATTGATCCCACCTAGGAATTCTCCTGATGGAAACTGCACTGACTGGGGTCTCTGTCTCAGCACGAACAGTAAGCAGACTTTTCACCTGATTGAAATGGTTCCATGCATAAGACTTGCTACATATAACTAAAACTGTTAACAGGTGCGGGCAAAGTGGGTGCAGCATAGACCCCCAGATCAGAAGTATGAGATGACAACCTCTAAAACCAGATCATACACAACAATGTTCATGGAAAACTGATTACAATTGGTAGCAGAAACTTAATCCAGCAAATGGCTAGAACAAAAGAAACAAACAAAAGAAAGAAAAACCATAAAAGTGAAACTTTCACACTCACAAGTAGCAATCCAATGATGTTTTTTGGATTTCCAGAATATACAGGCACTCGACTGTGACCTCGGGCAAGAATTTTTCCAATTGCTTCCCTGTTTACATCAAAGCATATGAAAGTCGATTAGCTCAAGAACTTAAAACAGCTAAATATTTTCCAAGAGAATAAGCATCTATGGTAATTCTCATCCTTTCTTCAATGGCCATATCAAAAGTACTTTAACAACCATCTATAGCATATTGCAGACAGTCAAACAAATTTCTCAGACACATGAAAAATAACTGACAAAAGGCTCCAAGAAAAAAGTGTAATGTTCAATAATGAATCAAGAGGCTCCACTGCACATCAATTACATATGAGATGGAATCTACCTTGAGTAAACACAATATAATGGACCAGACTGGATTTATTTTTACTTTTTTATTGCCCAAGTGATCTACTTTTCAAGTCTGCCCACCTTTTTTTTGGCAAGAAACTACGTACACTACACTTAAATACTCAGGTAATCTGAACCAGGTACTTTCACATTATGTATCTACATTATTTTCAAAATATATGAATCAGATGTTTCAGTACCCTGTCATAAACAGGGATGTACAACAACTCAGCCAGCCGTAAGATTGTCAACTAGAAATCAGTAAAGACATGCTTTCCCCATAATGATAAATTCAATGGGTCAGATTTTGAAATTTCATAGTTGTGATAACCACATAGCTGTCCAGGTTGGGATGATAAACAAGGAAGCTCTAACAATATCTACACTCAATGCAGATGATTCTCAAAATTTTTATAATGAAAAGCAATAGAATTGTCACA